>JACVVK020000381.1:377500-387500 GCA_018292915.2 Batillaria attramentaria
ACACACACACACACACACTCACACACCACACACACACACACACACACACACACACACACACACACACACACACACACACACACACACACATTGAAACACACCTATATTCATTCACTCGAACATACCCACACACACATAGTTGTTGTTGTTGTTGTTGTTGTTGTTGTTGTTTATTCACCACCAAAGCCTTCTGCGTGAAATCTTTACCCGTGATTTTCAGCAGTTGCGTAACCCATAACAGCCTTTGTCAAGTTATGGCGAACCAGACACGACGTAAAGTGAACTTCGGAAGTTAGGGTCCCTGCTTTGTACAAGGAAAAACATCAATCAGATACACAGTTCTTTGAATTCCGCGTACACAGCGCACGATTTCTGACCGCGAACTGACGTGTAGCATCACGTAACCTTCGCACAGTACACGGGTATTAGGCCACAGAAAAAGAAAAGTACAAAATAGCACGGCCGCTGACATTTTGTGACTTTCAACCACAGAAGGTCAAGAAGAAGCATCAGGGGAGATAACTTGTGCGTTCTGTCTTGGGATATATGCTGGATTCCGGATATAAGTATTGCACTATTCGACAGGGTTCAGAAAATGAGAGACAGTGGTGGAATGGCGTAGTGTAACGTAGAAGAAGTTATTCCCAGAGAGGTATCAAAGAGAATAGTGTGCATGACAGTGTACGTCCGTGTTTTGGCCCGTTCCCCATGGGAACTTGTACAGACAAGAGTCAGTTGTGTGTCAGTCAAAATGGAATAATTTTCCCCCGGACGGAAAAGATAGGGGTGGCTTTTTTCTGTGGGTGTCTTGTGTTTGTATGCATCCGTCAGCAGGATGGGCGACTTTCGTCGAGTCACACTGCATGGCCTACTCCACTGTGTCAAAAACAACGGGTGGGTGTTTGGCAGTTTTACGTCCTTTTCCACCAAGAAAGGGTGATACCAAAGACGGGGCAACGAGAAAAAGGCCAACACAAAATATTTGGCCCCAGCCGGGATTCAAACTCACGACCCGAGCATCAACTAAAAGTCCAACGCTCTACCATTCGGCTATCCCCCCCCCCCTTGCCCCTTTCCCCTACGTAAAAGGAACACACTACAACCCCCCGTGTTCCTGTAAAATGTTGTAAACGTGTTTGTAAACATGTTAAGATCATTTAACCAAACTCGACAGCTGTATGTGTTGACAAGAGAACAAAACTCTCGTTCGAGCACGTCAGGGATACCTTGATACAGCTTCAGTGACTGAGCAAAAAAATGGCGATAAATTCGATGGAAAGCATCCTTATTAACTCGTTCGAAACAACAACGTTAGTGTACAGATGGACTCTCATTTCAATGTCAAACAGCAGTATAGCTTTATAAGTGACAGAGGGTTCGCATTTCAGAGGGTTCAGTACGTGTGTCTTCTAACCTTTTCTACCGGCGCATTTGACTTCTCTGGTGTACGTAATTCTTTTTTTTATTTTTATTTTATGAACTCGAACTCGGTGTCTCCGTGATTTAAACTTCTCTTAACGACACTTAAGAGCAATGACTTTAGAACGCCGGGGACCTTCAGCCATTGTAAACCAACGATTTACTGTCAGTCAGCGGCGGTTACGCTGCGCTGTCCCCGAAACATTAGTCTGATCAAAGATACGCACACAGTTGTATTTAGCTCAGCTTTCCAAAGTGCCCCCCCCCCCCCCCCCCTCCCCCTTCAACAAAATATATATGCCTTTGAATTTTCTGGTTGCTTTTTTGTTATTGTTCGTGTTGTTGTTGTGGGTTTTTTGGTTTGTTTGTTTTGCTGTTGTTTTGTTGGTGGTGGTGGTGGTTGTTCTATTTGTGTTTTTTTGTGGAGTTTTTGGTTTGATATTGTTTTGCTTTGCTTTGCTTTGCTGGGGGGGGGTCTTTATCGTTGTTTGTTTGTTGTTGTTGTTGTCATTGTTGTTGTTGGTGTTGTTTTGATTGATTGATTGATTGATTGACTGATTGATTGATTGATTGATTTCTTTCTTTCTTTCTTTCTTTCTTTCTTTTTGAGGGGGTGGGGGTGGGATGGCGTCCTTTTTACTATGCTTGGCCGCACGCGGCAGAGCTGCATAACGAGTGATCATGATAAACCACTAAAAAGAATCGGGTGTAAAGGGTCTATATATAATTATATCCTCTTCCTATGGGATACAGTGTCTGTCATGTACATGTCCTACACTAACTGTGAGTGAGAGATGTGTTAGTTGTATGTGTCAACGTTGCCTTGTATTTACACACGGCCTTTTTTTTCGCTTTTTTTTTGTCTTGTTTAAACTGACGAAGCTTAGCAGAGGAAGGCGTGACGCAAAGAAAACTGACGCCTGTGTCAAAGTAGGTAGGGTAGGCTGCGAGGCTAAAAAGGGTGGAATGGGTAGGCCAGTGCCCCTTCGGGAGAGTGGTTGTGAAAACTCAACCGCCCGGTATATTGTTCAAATACGGGTATTCCCTAGGGGGTGTAACTGTGTCAGTACTTTCAATTGTCTCCCTGGGCGGACTCTCTTTTATAGGCCAAATCCGTCAGGTCATGCCAGGTCAGAAACTCAGGCAATGCTTTCAGGAGGATGAGAGCTGGAATATGTACAGGTGTACCAGAGGCATACATAGACGTGTGTGTGTGTGTGTGTGTGTGTGTGTGTGTGTGTGTGTGTGTGTGTGTGTGTGTGTGTGTGTGTGTGTGTGTGTGTGTGTGTGTGTGTGTGTGTGTGAATGAATATGCCCCCAACCCACACCCGAAAAAAAAGAAAGCCAAGAGCACCTCTTCAGAATAAATTTGTCGACTTCTGAGTACTCGTCAACGGCTTTTTCCTGATCGTCTTCCACGTTTTTCCCTAAATGCTCAGTCACATGCTGACGGTCCCGTAAAGCAAAACCTCCAAAGCCATGCATATCTAATAACACTGGGTGTGAGTAAAGTCCCAACAAACGTGGTTTATACTCCTGAACCTGACGACATGCATACTAGCCAGCTTCGTCCAGCACTCTACAATCCCACAAGATTCAGCAGCGTTGCTCATTCCGCCGGCAGAATTATCCCAGTGAATAATGACCCAGGCAGAATATCAGACAACCCCAGGGGCCAGCCCTGCCTGTAACAGGACCGTTCTGAACAGAAAGGGGAGGATACTCCTGCACAATCTGACAAGCTACATTCATCATGGCTTGGCCGCTAATCTCATGATAGTCAGTGGTTGAGAACCAATCGTCTGGCGCCAGTATTTCTCAGATATCGATTTCCTGCACGAGTATGTGAAAATGCAATATACGAATGCAGAAATAGAAGTCAGAGGGACAGGACTGACTGTCAGCGTGCTGGGGAAAGAAAAGACTTGATACGACAAATACTCAAACAAGATTAGACGATAACAAACAAAACAAACGCTTCAGGACAAGAAGTACGCTTATCTTGTCTATAGTCCTTTCAGCGTGTCTTAGTAGTCTGACACGGATACGAATTTATTTTTGTCTCTCTCGACTCATGTTTTTAAGCATGCAACCTGACCCAACCTTGCGTGCAGTTTGTGCACGCCCGTCTTTGCTCGACGAATTAACTGTTTGTCCGTAGCGCTGCTTATGCCCCCTCTTTTTTGATTGGCTTAGGACAAGCTGTACTGGCAGATTTCCAGTCATTTTCAGTAGATAACAAAATTGTCTTTGTATTGGTACTTGTGGGGCGCATTTCTTTATATAAAACTCAATGCGCCAGTCAGTCACTCACCGACACACACATTTCACAAAGACAGACAGACGTACATTGGTGAAACTGACCATTTAGGCAGGAAATTACTGGAACGCTTTGCCAAATAGGATTGCTCTTAAAAACAGACGGAGAGGGCGTATTTCTCAGATTCGCAGAGAGGTGCATAAGGTTGGTGAGACAATCCAACATTGTTAGAACTGAACAATTCAACTTTAGAACTATTTTTGTTGACGAAAGCATGAAGTGTCAGCATATTTCGCCCGAGACAAGAGCCAATACTGAATAAGAAGTACACGTATTGGCGCAGTCTTGCCTGAGAGTGTAACTCGTCAGTATTTCCCAGCTGTCGATCAGGGTCGATCATAGTCAAGTGTAAGATTATATGGCCAAACAGGCCGTGGTAGCCATAAGGGCGTGTGGCGTGGAGAAAACGCCCGCGGCTCCCACTGACCCAACTTGACCAGGTCATGAAGAAAGATTGAGGCGAAGGTCAAGGCGAGGTCACGTGGTGAAGTATGATGTGATTCTGTGTAGGCAGTAGCCCTCTTCAAAGCACCAAGGGTAATATGTGGTGTTCCTCCATTGCCCTTGACAAAACTCCACGAGGTGTGTGTGTGTGTGTGTGTGTGTGTGTGTGTGTGTGTGTGTGTGTGTGTGTGTGTGTGTGTGTGTGTGTGTGTGTGTGTGTGTGTGTGTGTGTGTGTGTGTTGGGGGCGGGGGGGGGGGCGGGGTACCTTGTTAAGTTCCATACCGATAATCTGTTATACCTCGGCTCGCAGCCGGGAAAGTAAATACTAGTGTGGGTTAATATCATAAAAAGGTATCACATAAATTCTGACTGAAATATATGTCTCATGTCCACGACTGACACAGGTAGTTTCAAAGACAAGGTCACTGGAGAAAGGTCTGTTCAAACTTTAACCCTATCGGGGTTTGAAACCACAACCATCTTATCTGCTGAAGCACCCGAGAAATACCCAGACCCGATCTAAATACAATTTTCATTCGATGAAACTGCATGGGACTGCAGGACACGTAAACAATCTTCAAGAAGCTGAAATTACTAATTCTTTTCTCCAGACTTTTCCCGCGTTCACTGGGGAGTCTTTCGTAAACGTTTTTATATCACTTCACTGTCCTCGCCTTTAATAGAATTTCTCTTGTTTTGTTCATTTTTTGCTTGCTTTTTTGTATTTTTGTTTTGTTTATTTTTCCGAACAAAATTACAAACGCTGTGCGCTCCGATTCACTGGGCGGGTGACAAGGGTTTTGCATTATTCATGACAAAATAATCCAGTGAGCGTAGTTGTCTACAGAATGCTTTGATCTTTATTGGAGGCGGTATTAACGTACACAAAAGGTGTGCACCTGCTAGCCTGTCGTTTTGCGTTGTTCAATAGCGACTGTATTTTATGAGAGAGTGTGAACAGAATTATTGGTACCGATCGGCCCGGGTCGGAGGGGACCGGTGCCACATAGGACACAAAATCAAACCCAAAACGTCTACAGGTTTCAGCTGGAATTAATGGAAGTCAGAGAATACAGACTATACAAGCGTTTGTATATCGAGAAGACGCAATCGTGTCGAGCTGCCGGGCTAACTGGGTCATGTACAACGGCTCGCGATGAGTACCTGACATCTTAATCTAAATATCCCATCAGTTCGGCCATAGAGATCAAAGGCTTGTAAAGTCTCCACCGCAAATGCAGGCGTTCTGTACTATACAATCATGTACCTTCAACCAGTTGGGGTTTTCGTGTAGTTCTACATATCATCACGGTTACTACTGCCCTGCTGGAAGCCACACATTTGTGCTGCCCTTTTTTTCGTCGTTACTCCGTCCTTGATGTCACCCTTACACGGACGAAAAAGGAGGTTAACGCCCCATTCCGCCCCCCCCCCCCACACACACACACAAACACAAACAGAAAAGAACAACAACAACAACAACAAAAACCCGTAAAACAAAACAAAACAACAACAAAAAAGCAATAAAAAACAATAAAAACAAAATAACAACAAAAAACAAAACACCCCAAAAAAACAAACAAACCAACAGACACAAAAAAAAAACAACCCAAACAAACAAACAACAACAACACAAAAAAAATCGCGATAACTTATTTGTCGTTGTTGTTTAGTTTATTAACTTTGCTACGTTGGGGGGCGCGGGGGTGGGGGTGGGGGGCTGTGTTATCGTCTTAGCTGTATGTGTATTTAAAGCACATGCATATTTATGTGGATGTATGTTTGTGTATATATATACATGTCCTAGGTGCTATATGTACATCTGTCTATCCGTATCTGTTTTCTGTTATGTAAATATGTATTCTTCGTGTATGTGTATACCTATGTGTGTGTGAAAAAAGAAAAGAAAAACAGAAAAAAAAAACTTGCTGCGTTGATGGGATGTCTTCAGATATTTGAATTTGGTGACCTCAGGACAAAATATCCTTTATTCGGACTCAATAAACTGATTGAACTGCGGGGGCGAACCTCAGTCACGGCCAGCAGTGTGCCTGTGGCCTAAGGCGTGTGTGTGTTCAAATCTTTAACCAAACAAAACGAACCACGTACTATGTTAGTACGCTGGCTGTAAGCCTGAAGTCACCGTCGGCTGGAATGCAACAGCAAACACCGAGCGTCGACTGAGCGTACCAGGGACACACATGAGTGTTTTGTTAAATCATTAGTCGAATAAATCATTAGGGGAACGGTCCTATTTTTCCATCACACTGCACACAGAGCAGATCAAACGGAAACTGTGTTGAAACGGTTGTGTACAGTAGCAGGGTGTTGTTTGAGTAGTCAAAGCGCGATCGTCAGAGGTTTTGTTGAGCGTACAACGCGCTGGTGTGAAATTTGAAGTTTACGAAGCTTGAATGATGGCCGTACTGTGGGGCTTAGTCCTACCGCTTAATGAAAACACTGGTGAAGAAGTTGCTGCGAGCGTATACATACCACTGTGCAGTATACTTAAGTTTGTACACAGAAACTCGTTTCTGCTCTCCTCCATGTACATTTTGTTTGTACAAACAGGAATGTTGGCTTTTGGCTGCCGCTAGTATTGGGACGTAAAAACCGACACAATGACTTCAAAGGCAGTTGTTGCGGAATAGGTCACTCTCTTTGAATGAGACGTAAATTGAAACGTGCGTTTTTCAGAATAGACGACCCCACTCGTCAAGCCCCGCCTCGTTACTCTGCCGTGTATTGGCAAAACACAGTACGTCCATGACGTCATTTTATGGGAAACGGGGTGATTTCAAGATGAAAGAGATTGACGTAATGGTCCTTTTCCACAAATGGCGTCAATGGACTTACTGCTTTATTTCCATGTTTTCAGTCGTAGCAAACTACACTGACGTGCTTCCCTCGTTGTAGCGTCTAGCAAATGTTTGCCAGACCGCGGGACGGGATTGGCTGAATCAGTTCTGGGGGCTCGACACTTTTGATTGACGGAAGTGGAGTCGCTAATTGCTAGGCTTCACAGCACTTCGGAACATTTGTACAAGTTTCCTCGGTTAGCGATTAGTGTAGCTCTGAATGTGAAACAATGCCTTCGACAGGCTGCGCGAGCCGTCCAAAATTCAAATTTCCCTACTCAGCGGTTAACCGTGCCAGCAACACTAGCTGACTCCTCGTGATATTCGCGTCGCGTGTACCCTTCTGTTAGCTCGGTGCCAGCCTGTAAGATGTGCGAGTTGTGTGATGTTAGACACCATCAGAAAAGACGAGAAGGATTTGTGAGCATAAAACTGATGGCACACGGACCTTTAAACAACTGACATGTTTCGCTAATTAAATGAAATCAGCCATCACCAGTCAGCATCATAGATAAGTTGTTGCGTTGTCAGCAAGGACTACTCAGTTAATTGGCTGATCAGATTACGTCAAATCTGAAAGTGGTCGCTCGCTCGCAGCTGCAAAACGTCGGTACAAGTTATCCTACAACTGCTGTCTCCAGAAAACATACAGCTGCATGCACCACTCTCTGGAACTGAGGAGCCAGTCCACTGGACTGTCAATGATCGGGTATTGAGTTCCAATCCCTTCAGACAGCCAACATGTGCGGGCGTTTTCTTGATTGCTCCAGTTTTTGATATCACGGTTACTTTGTGGAAAATGGCGTGAATTCCCAACAGCCGACCAGTCAACATCAGTCCACTGGACAAGTCAGACTAGCTAGACGGCGCTGATCAGTGGGCGACTATTTTCAGAGGATTTGTCAAGTCCCAGTCTGATCAGGAATCAGCAGTCGCAGTCATTAAGTATGTGCGAGCATTTGTATTCGATTTTATTTTCCTATGCCCCATAGGGTGGGAAACAAACTTGGTGGGAAACAAACTTGGTGGGAAACAAACTTGATTTGACTTGATTTGACCGCAGGCTCCAAAAAAGTCGTATTTTTCTAATATTAGAAGCCACAAAGTCACGAAATCGGCTGTGATAGTCAAATGAAGCATCCTTCTGTCTCGCAAGTAACCTTGTAGAGTCGAAAGCGGCAGGTTTTTTTTCCCGTCTCAACGGTGTTACGAATTTAGAGACTTTAAGTCTTTCAATTCCATTCGCGACTGTCACAGCATCTGCAGATATATCACAGTCACGTTTTGTAGCGTTAGAAACTTCTGCACAAGTGACTCTTCACACACAATCAGTTCAACGCTTGCGCTACAGTGGCTCCCAAATTTTCACGCGCTAAAACGTCCGCCCTTCTTCATATTTTCAGTAGGCTGACTCAGCTCGCTTCACAGGTGAGTAGTGCGCCTTTTTTCGCTTCGCCGTGTTCGATTGGTCACGTTTGAAACGGTGCTTAGTGTCTGCTTACACTGGCTCCGACAGTTTGACACTGGGATGGACAATAAGGCCTATTATGATCTCTTCTCCCCCTCCTTGACGGGGAGAGGAGCGAGACAATGCTACCCACACTACACGCACGGCGCTATCTTAGGGAAGAAAAGGTTGGAGGGACGTTTAAATAGGTTCCCCCGTTTGCTGGAGGGGTTTAAACGGCGGTGGCTTTTCCCGCCTGTGCAGATTTAAAGGGACAGGTGTTTTGAGAAACGTTACCCGCCTGCCGCGATGGCTTGCGGCTTTTTTTCTTCTTCTTCTTTCTTTTCTTTTCTTTCAAGCTAAGCTAGTACTCCATATCCGTTATAGCGCAGCGGATAGTCCTTGCAAGGCTGATGTCCAGTTTTAGTCGGCCCGACGCCGACGTGTAGGTGGGTGGGTGTCTGGGAGTTTAACGTCCTTTTTCACCACTGTGACGTACGGGTGATATCAAACTGACGGGTAGCCCGACGGGAGAGTGATCAGACACCAGTACTGAAAGTCAGTCTTCACACACACACACACACACACACACACACACACACACACACACACACACACACACACACACACACACACACACACACACACACACACAGTACCCCGTTCCGTCAGTTTCCTTCACTTTACAAACCAGTCTCATTGTATGTGTGTTCTGTTTGTTAATGCTGACATTGCAGAAATGACCTGTTCGTTCTCTTTACACAGACTTACATGAACCTTCCAGGTACTTGTCGCCTAAGTCTGTGACCCCTTGATCTGAGCGGGGGGGGGGGGGGGGGGGCGTGAGTTCAAGTTGTACATGTGTGACTGCAACATAATGCAAACGTTTGTCTCCGTTGGGTGCGCGCTTCGCCGTACGTCGTCCCACTGACAAAGTGAGTAATTTATCACCTGCCATCTAAACCTTCTCGTGTGTTCCTAAACTAATGCGAGGGTCTGCCAATATGACCTACATTCCTGCATTAAAAAAAATTATTTAAAAAAATGTACGGACTATCACGGGAAACAGAACGACCATGACTATGTTGAATAGCTCATAGGGAAGACTGGCTGGGTGGTTGGTTGGTTGGTTGGTTGGCTGGATGCGGGTTTTCTCCGCCGCATAAGACGGAGCAACGAGGTCAAAACAGCACAGTTTTTGCTCCCAACTGGGGTTCGAACAGACGACCCGTGCATTGAAAGTCCAATGCTCTACCAACTTGACTGACGTCTCCCGGCGGCCTCCACCATCCTTTGTTTTCCTCTAGTCTCTGTGGCTTGCGCGGCGTTAAGCCTCAAAAACTCACTCACTCACTCTCCCCCCATAACCCCCATCCCCCGTTCCTGGTGAAGAGGAAACAGAACAACAACAGTGACGACAACACCACCAGAAGCAACATCAACAATAACAATAAACGTTTCTGTAGATCCCCCATGTTAGTCATATCTCATGATATCTGTAGGTTTCACGT
>JACVVK020000381.1:390000-592500 GCA_018292915.2 Batillaria attramentaria
GTGTGTGTGTGTGTGTGTGTGTGTGTGTGTGTGTGTGAATGACAGAGACAGACAGACAGGCTAGAAAACTCAAACTTTAATTAGGACTTTTGGTTGAGACTGATTTACATTCTGTACCGTTGCATAAACTCAAAGCAAAACAGAGAGAGAGAGAGAGAGAGAGAGAGCCGACATGAAGACTTGACACACATAGTTCTCGTCACCCAAATGTAGGTCACGTGGGGGTGATATATCCATGTCATATTACACCCCTCAGGCTACATGTTACACTCCACGAACCGTCCTAATCATGACTGCAGCCCCTCAAGCCCTATCATCAGGAAAAGATAATCAGTAATCCAGACGAGTACACACACATATACTGGTACTCAAGGACAAGGGGTGTATTTTCAGTGTATGACTGACACTCTGCTGTCGTCCACACGGAAACGGCCTGCTCGGATAACGCTGGTCTCTCCGCTGTCAACATTCTCGGGCCATAACGGTATCCGCATATCCAACACATTCTTAGTGGGAGTGTTGTACTTTGATTATTACTCGTGTTTAATTGCTGCAGTATGAGCCGTCAAGGAACCGTTAATCTGGGCTGATTCTCGCGTACAGGGCCAAAGCCGAAAATGAGTGAGAACGTGGGAACGTGCGCGGTACGAAATGTATTAATATGACAACCGACGTACAGTTCACAGTTCATAGTTCCTCTCCTCCCCCCCCCCCCCATCCGACATTTCTAGGTGCAAAAATAGTTTCGTTGCTACTGGTTGCCGGCACTGAGACAGGAGCCGAAATGTATAGCCAAAATCTTGTCACACGGCTGACTAGGAGACCTTCGTGCTGTTGAAGTTCTCGCTCGCACGGCCAGTAAACGTCAGTGCATTGCTCTAACCGGACGGGGGGGGGGGGGGAGAGCCTGGGTGGCCTAATGGTAGAGCGTTGGACTCTCAATGCTCGGGTCGTGAGTTCGTATCCCGGCTGTGGCCAAATATTTGTGCTGGCCATTTTCTCGTTGCCCCGTCTTTGATATCACCCTTACGCGGTAGAAAAGGACGTTAAACTCCCAAACACCCACCCACCCACCCTTCTAACCGGGATTCCTTTTGGGTGCTATTATCGAAAACCGACATAGCGCTTTGTGGCAAAACGTGAAGAGGCTTGTCCGCGAGAAATACAGTGACCTCTTTCCGGTGGGTCATTTCCGACCAGCACGCCCAGCACTAGTACTTATACTACACACTCTATAGACTAGAGTTTATAGCACACTACTGGGGACACAGGTTGGAAATCTTCTGTCCGTGGCGCATCCAAGTTCACGCAGCAGGGAGCCGCATAATAAAGCAGAACGGAAACGAAGAAGAACCTGAAAAGGAATACATCTTACTGTTGAAAAGTTGTTTACGCGCGGGTAGATGAGTCCTTCAAGCGTTGATTTACGATCTTGTGAAAATTTGTACCAGCCGCCATCATTCAACAGTACAGTCCCATTTCGTTGTCTCGGATTTCCCAAACCTATAATTTCAGTCTTTGCGGACCTGTCGGGCGACACAGAAAACTTACAGCGACTTCGTTCGGGATTTTTAACGGTTGCAATGTTTTAGTTGTCACACCTTTGATTCCAACCCAAGTTGCCACCCAGCCGACACATAGTCTAAATCCCCGTCGCCCAACAATGCCCCGAACACTCTGCGTGAATGTTGGAACTAGGTCAGCACGGTCAGCACGGAATCTGGACGCTGCTCCTCTTCTCTACCGACGTACGCAAGAAATGACAAGCCAGCGAGGTTAGGTAATTCTCTGCGGCGGATTACGGATGAGATACTCCCAACCGAAACGGTGGTTGATTCTGACCAGACTGCAGGCAGCTGTTGGTTTAATGAGCAGCACGCGTCGTCACAGATCTTATTCATACCACGAGAGCCCGACCTCTACTGTCATCTAGAAAAGGGGCGTAAGCGTCTTTCAGATTCATGGCGCGTAGCGGGCTTTTTTTTTTTTCTCCCCCTTTTTTTCTTGTTTGTTTTTTTCAGTTGACAGAAGATGTTACTGAACGGATACCCGAATTGTACGGCATGAAGACGTCCTCCGAGTTATTCGTCGTCATCAGAAACTGTTGCTGCACTCCCACACCGTGACACGCGTCGTGTGGGCGGTAGTGGCGCAGAACTGAGGATCTATGTGGGAAGGGCCCGGGGAGGGGGAGACTCTGTGTGTGTGTGTGTGTGTGTGTGTGTGTGTGTGTGTGTGTGTGCGCCAGTGTGTGTGTGTGTGTGTGTGTGTGTGTGCGCGCCAGTGTGTGTGTGTGTGTGTGTGTGTGTGTGTGTGTGTGCGCCAGTGTGTGTGTGTGTGTGTGTGTGTTTGCCAGTGTGGTGCCAGTGTGTGTGTGTGTGAGTGTGTGTGTGGAGGGATTTGGTGTCCACGATGGGTATCACTCATGGGATATTGTCGCAAGTAATCAGCAGCCCAGAAACACTTGTGGGGCGCCAGCCAGTGACTGCACGTATACCTGTGGTAACAAATGTACCGCCCACCAGTCCGGCTTATTCTGGCAGAACGACCGTCATGCTAAGCCGCCCTTCACGTACCATAGCAACAAAGACTCTGTTTCTACCGTAAAGTACCATGCCAGACGGGCCAGTTGGGGGCATATCGTACAAAAGTTCTACGCGTGCATTCAGATGCTGACGGTTAATTGCTTTGTAAGATTTTCAGTCGAGGAATGTTGTGGGCACACAACAACAGCACTGAGGAATACAGATGATTCAGCAGACAAAGATCAGTAGGGGAAAATGACAAGAGAGGCATGAGTAAGGACACATCCTGACCACCTAAAGCCACAACCACTCAGTGACACACACTGACACTCTGACTGACTGACTCAGTGACACACACTGACACTCTGACTGACTGACTCAGTGACACACATAACTTGTTCTTTGAACTAACATTCTGCGGATCATCAATCCTGTGTCATCTCTAACTGAAGATTTTAAGAGGATGCTAATTAGTATTACCCGATCCTCTTTTCTCAAGTCTTTATAGATGGGACTGACGCACTATATCGTACATGAAGTGTGGGCCGGCATAACATCATGCCTACACGATATGCACCGGACTAACTGTGGTCTAAGATGGGGTGGCATCTACACGGGTTCCAGGTGGGATTGATTGTTGCTGGAGACGGGGCAGAGTGGTCTCCCGTGGGTAGTCAGTCTGACATAGGAAGGACTAAGAGGCACTATGATCACACACACACACACACACACACACACGGGGGGAGGGGGGGGGGGCATCAGGCACTTTTTACACCGCTTACAATACGGCTTTGCTAATCAGTTCCTGCACCGAAGTACCGTATCCCCCCTTTGGGCCATGGAGACTAATTACCTTCGTTGTTACTTGAACTGAGACAGAGAACTCTTCAAGGCGTTCGGCTGATGATTCCCCTTCGACTGAAGCGGATTATGACTGGAGGTTACGACGTAAGACAGCCTCCCGGTGCCGACAAAGCGAATAGGCTCGTCAGGATTGCGTCAGGGGGAATCCCTCACGCCAAATGTGGTCTTACTAATAATAGGTGTTGTGTGTGAAGATAGACGGTGTTGCGGTTGGCAGCAGCTGCCAGCCACGGGTACACATTCAGTTTCAGTCGCAATCTTCGTTATCGCTCTTGTTTCTCGGGGGTAATGACACCTGTAGACTTGAGTCGTATTCTCTCTCGCCGCTGTCTCAGTCAGTGTGTGTGTGTGTGTGTGTGTGTGTGTGTGCGTGCGTGCGTGCGTGCGTGCGCGCGGGCGCGAAAGCATGCAGGGTGTGTGTGTGTGTGTGTGTGTGTGTGTGTGTGTGTGTGTGTGTGTGTGTGTGTGTGTGTGCGAGAGAGAGAGAGAGAGAGAGAGAGGAGGGGGTGGTGGAGGGGGATAACAAGTATGCTTGTAGTTTTGACTAATAACTCATTACCTCCTCTAAAGCTTTTGTGCCTACCCCTCTCTCTCTCTCTCAGCACCTCCACACACGCAAAATGAAACAAAACAACATTTGACGTTCGTTACTGACAACTGTTCGTCTCCGCTAGCTTGAGACAGAAATACAAGAAAACCTGAAGCACCATGCCGCACGCCGGCCAATGTATTTTAGTCCAGGAAGCCAGCGCGTGTGTGCCTAGTGACACAAAAAAACCATAGTACACGGGGATTAATCAAGACGGCGTGGAGAGTTCCCGTACGTGCTATTGCAATTGAAACGTTTCGACGACGATTGCTGTCACGTAAGGCAGTCCATATTGTGTTTCTTAAGCATGAACACACACGTGTGTTGGTATTGTAGTATTATGGTTATTACTGACACGGCCGTTTTCTTTCACACAGACAACCCGAAATCCGTTTGAAATACTGCTTGCTCATATATTTGACAGCCAATATGCCTCAGTTTGTCGACATGAAAGAAAGGGGCCGTGTGCCCCCCCCTCCCCCCAAAAAAACAAAACAAAACAAAAACAACAACAAACAAAAACAAACACTAACACAAACAAAACACCCCCCACCCCCCAACCCAACAACAAAAACCAACAACAAAAAATAAACAAACAAACAAACAACCCTCCCCCCCCCACCACAATAAACATAAAAACAAGAAAACAAAACAAACAAAATCAGAACACCCCTAAAACAACAATGAAACAAAACAACCACAACCACTCACCGACTTCTATAAACACACAAAAACGAATACCAACACGTTACTACACTGGAAAAACGCATGCGTGCTCATGCAAGTATCAAACACACCGACTTTAAACGTGAGCACAAATGACGTCGACACTGTTGACCCAGCGTAGCACTAGAAACACCCCGGCTGTCTTGATTAACCACCGTGCAGCACGCTACAACGGGTTACTCATCATGTGTTTCTCACCAGCCCGGGCTTCTAACGGCAAAGCGGCAGCTAGCGCCTACGCACCTGAACTTACCTGTATCGCGGAATGTGCTGTGCTGGCGGCTTTTCACTTTGTCTCAGTAAGCCCTGATGCTAAGGCAGCAGCCGATCGGTGTAGAGGTAAATCTGTTACCTCACTGAGTGAATGGTGTGTCGTCTGCAATGCAGGCAGGTTGCCAGTTTCTGTCAAGGAAGGTGTGTTTAGTGTGTAGTGTTCTTGTTTCGATGTCGGATATGAAGGCTGGTACCCATCATATGCAGGACGTGGGTAATCACTGCGGGCACAAACAAACGAACCCCCCCCCCCAAAAAAAAAAAAAAAAAACCAAAAAAAACAACAAAAAAAACAACAACAACAACAACAAAAAACCGGACAGACAGAAAGACAAACTTACAAAATAAACGCTCAAAGAAAAGAATCGGACATCAAGTTACATAACTGAGAAACCTTCACACCGTCTTCAAGACGCCGAGCGGCGTGCGCACACATACACACGCACGCATGCGCGCGCGCACACATACACAAACAGATTTACACTCACTTCCACACACACACACACACGCGCGCACGCACGCACACCCCCCAGGGGTACACACACACACACACACTGACACACACACTCACACACACACACACTCGACAAAAGGGCCAATCGTCGAATTCCAAATACAATAACAATGTCCACAGAAGCAGACTTCCTTCAATGGTAAAATTTGCTGACAGAAGCAGGATGCCACGTGAACAAGGTAGCGTGTAATGAAATATCGGTGACTGATCACCAGCACAGAAAGCGCCATCTGGACCAAGTTACAGGCTCCTGACCAACGCACGGAGAATGATTCTGATCATGACTGACGATGTGTTCAGGGCAGAAACGTAACGCACGTGCTGACACTGGTGTCCAACGGTCAGTACTGTGGATTGTAGACAGATGCTGAGATATTGTCTGGTGAAGCGTTGTACACGAAGGTTATATTCTTCTTATACATGTATTTGCCTGGATGCCCCCCCCCCCCCCAAAAAAAAAAAAATAAATAAAAAAAATCACCTAAACAACCCCCCCCCCCCCACCCCCCCCCCCACCCCCCAAAACAGCTACAAACAAAAAAGAAATAACACCAATAAACAAACAAAAACCAACAAACGAAATTGACTAATGCCAAGAACTAGAAAAAAGGGAAATTAAAAAAAAGAAGAGTTTTTGCAATGGTGTGGGGTTTTTTTTGCAGAGACCGTATAAGACACTTTGTACACTGTTACACTGTGTTACCAGTGAGTATACAGTGTCTGTTCTGGGTGTTAATGTCAATGACATTTACAGAATGTACATGTACTGGTCATTTGCAGTAGGTGAATTTGATGCTGTAGAATATGGTCTGCAATGTTTAGTTTTTATTTTAAGAAGATAAAAAATTGTGCACACACACACACACACACGAGAAACAGACACACACACACACACACACACACACACACACACACACACACACACACACACACACACCAAAAGCACCTCACACAGATATTTCTGTATTACACTTGCCACAGAATGACACAAGCAGCAACCTGAGTTCCTTTCATATACACAATGGCAGTTATCAAACCACAAAAATACACATACAACTCCCCAGAGCCCTGTAATGGTCCTGCAGTGAGTACCTGAATATTGCTTAGAAAAAAACTAAAACACCCAACACTGCAATGCCAATAGAAGAGTGAGCTACAGAATGTGACAAAAAAGTTGGACAAATTCACACACCACACATCACACCAGCATTCACACAGTAGTTCATCAGCTAACACATCCATGAAGCGATACGCCAGTAAAAGTTTACAAATACCAGTACATAATATCCATGAAATCCAAAAGTATATTTTTCTGAAAACTGTGTTGCTGTCATGCACTCCCTCTGTATGTTCTCTCTAAACGGGAAGAACCAAATTTAAATATAAAACCCAAACAAATTCCTCTTACATATGGTAACAGAGTTTTGCTTACGTTTATCTTATGTTGTATGTTCCACAGTACTCATATATACATGTATAGACTGGTCACTCTCTTTTTCCTATTCTGATATTTACATCCAGTGATCAGCGACTGATTAGCTGATTAGGCACATATCTGGGAATGGGAGGATGGGGGTCATATCCCATTCCTCCCCCCACCCCCTCCCTGCACACACACACACACACACATACTTCCCCAAAGCTACATGTAATGTCAAAATACACAAACAGTTATCACTGTTACTGACGTCAACTAGAACCAGACTTCTGTTGCACTGCAGTCTGCTGTTCTGAGTTATATTCTGTGAGTCTTTGTTCCTGAGTTGTCCCATCTTGATCGCCCCGTTTTCGCAGCTGTCGTTCCAGGTCCATTATCACACCTTCACGCATGCGCTGCAAAAATGACAACAGAACTTGACTATACGGCACCGTTATGAGACACAGCAGACACGCTACAGCAAACAGGTGGTGGGTGTTTGGGGGTTTAACGTCCTTTTCCATCACATACGGGTGATATCAAAGACGGGGCAACGATGAAAAAGCCAGCACAAATATTTGGCCCCAGCCGGGATACGAACTCACGACCCGAGCATTAGAAGTCCAACGCTCTACCATTCAGCCAACCCGGCTCCCCTACAGCAAACGGGATATGAAGCAAAAAACACATGGCATACACAAAATGACGACAAGGCTCTATTGTGATCTGCTACTGGATGTTTGCAGCCGCTCTTCCTCCCCCCCCCCCCCCCCCGAAAAAAAAACAAAAAACCACTGCTCCCCTGCCCCTCCACCCACACATACACCTTGCCACTCAGTACGTCTATGAACATTCAAGAGATTGTTCCCTATTTTTCCTTATTTTTCAAATGAACTAAATGAATAAGCTGCTACTTCAAGTATGTGGTCAGACGCTAAGGTAAGTGCTGGCAAAGTGTATGCACCTCCAAACGTGCACATGAACGCAAAATTGCCCATTTCCGACCTCGCTTTTATTGGAAAGCTGTTGTACTAAACAACAACAACAACAACGAGACAGAAAAACGCTTACTCCACACTGCAAAACCTATACTGAATACTGAATGTTTCGTAACTTGCAACATAGTAACCACTGATTTCGGTGAGTACTCACCGCTCTTTCTTTCTTCTGCCACAAATGCACGTAGGTTATGATACCGATGGTGAAAGTGACGGAAGCGCCTAATGTTACTTTAGAAGCTGTAGACATGACGATTGTTGCAAAAGAGGGCCTCTCAAACTCGCAGAATACCGTCACTCAGGTCACTCCATGTTGTTCGCGGGGGCAGCCATGTTGCAGACGACCAGGAGATGACAGGTGAAGGGAGAGCATTCACATTTATGCAGGTTTTTGTTCTTCCCTTAGTTATTCCCCCTAGGAGTTGACAGCCGTGTGTTCCGGCGTTTCAAGACAATAGGACCTGAATAAATATGTAAATAATTGAATGCATAAATAAATCAATAAATGAGTTAATAAATGAATAAACAGGCTCAATTCCCGCGATTAAATGATATAACATTTGGAGAAAAAAAACAAACGCCATGTACAAGTTTAGTTAGTCAGTGACGAGGACTGTCAGTGACTGGAATACCATCCCTGATTAAAAACAATAATAAAAATGTAGAGTTCTTAGGTCCTACTCTGCCCTACAAACGTAACACAAAACGAAAAATAAATCTTGAAAAATGTTCAACTAACGGAGAACTTGATTAATAAATAGATGCAATTCAGTCAGTTCTAAATTACGACTTGACTGAGACCGGCTCACCCCGCCGGCTGAGCTCATCCTTTGCCGGCATTCAGTTCAGTTCTGACGTGACTGCAATGTGTTGATATCATTTGACTGATATCATCCTTTGGGTGAATGTGTGTGACGCACGTGAGCATGCGTGCAGTGTTCAGTTCATTGAGTTGGTTCATCTCCCGTTTCACCGTGGCTGACATACACGCACGCACGGCCCGCACGCACGCACGCCGCACGCACGCACTCCACGAATGCACACACACACACACACACACACACACACACACACACACACACACACACACACACACACACACACAGAGACACACACACACACACACACACACACACACACACACACATGGGGTTACTGACGGCCGGTTGGCCGGATTCAGTTCCGACGTGGATTTCAAGATTCCATTGAAGTGCCGGAATGAACACGTAACACCACTGACAAAAACAAACACAAAGCAATCGTTTTCAAAGGACTTTTATTTTAACATGTCAACGTTGCAACTTCATATCGCAGCGCCGCAAAGTACATTATTTACATAATCTGATTTGCCAAGCGGCAAAAGAGCGATCACTGAAAACCACCTTCAGATAGCGTCAAATAAAAGCGAATAAAACAATTATTTGCAAGAAGTGGTTGCGGAACAGACAGGGCAGGCAGCCATCCAAACGCCTATATTTGTAGGGCCCGGGGGGGGGGGGGGACTGAGGGGGGGGGGGTGCTTTCAGATTTAACGTTTACTTTCCGCAACGCAGATAGCCTTCAGTTCAAAACTTGTCGTGAACAGGGCTGGGGTCTGGAAAAATAATTCTGTACAGATCATAGTTTTGAACGTACCCCCCCCCCCCCCCAAAAAAAAAAGAAAAGAAAAAGAATCAAGATTTCTCCCTCCAACTGCCCCACGGTCATTATGAAATCAGCTACAGTGAAAGTATCAATTGAGCATCTCTCTCTGTTTGTTTGTTTGTTTTTAAATATTACTTTATTGTAAGCTTTCAACTTGTGTACAAACATTTGCTAATGTGAATAGTCATTACGTTCATGTGTTTTATCATTACTTTTCATTTTCAGTGTATCAGATCTGAAATGAAAATAAAATGAAATGGAACAGTCTGCCCTGATGTTTTCCTACGACCATTTCTATTGGATAACACCAGCATGCACTGACACCTACTTACATGGTCACGTGCCACATACAACCACACCAGTTGTTCTGGTATTTGTTTGTTTATCAGTCCCGATGAGGGTTCCTTCGCCAAACCGTCGGGAATTAAATATGACTTGTCTACTGTCCTCTACGTGTGCTGTGAACCTTGTAGTATTCTGAGGTCAGTGTAGCCCCCCCAAAAACCCACATGACTGACAAGCAAGCGTCATAATGCCAGAAATGAATCAACGGCCGGTAATCAAAAAACAGTTCGGTGAAATGTGAGGTTGTCCGCTCTTGCCTTAGCAACGGAACAAAACACAACTGAGAGAACAATCGATGGAAAGTGAAGTGTACTCTTCTGGCAGGATTTCTCTCCACAAGAGAGTGGCATCAATCTTTAACTGCGCTGTTACAAGAGAGTGTACGCCGTCAACCTAAATTTTTGTGCAGTCCATTAACTGTGCATGGCCATTAACTATGGCATGAACAGAGAAAAACAACACACACACACACACACACACACACACACACACACACACACACACACACACACACACACACACACACACACACAGCCCACAAAAAAGAAGAAAAGAAAACAAAAGGGAAACAACAACGACAACAACATCTTAAAAAAAAAAAAAAAAAACAAGAAGAAGAAGTAGAAGAAGAAGAAAGAAACGAACAACAACAACAACGACGACGACGACGACAACAATAAAAGAACACAGATGATATCAGTGTATTGGCCAGCAGCATACTGCAGAAGAATGGACAATCAGAAGCGAATAACGCAAACATGGTTAAACTGTTGACGAGTCGTATGATCATGTTTTAAAACTTGTATTAAAAGCCATTCAAAATCCGCTGAAGCGAGAACCTGTATCAATAATGCTTTGGCGAATAAATTGCGCTACAGTAAAATCAGTCATACAACAGACCCATACATGAGCATCATATTCAGTTGTGACAGCAGTCAATGGAAATAAGACTGTAATATAAAGAAACAGAAACAAAGTTGAAAACGTATGTGCACGAAAGGATAAAGCTACGTTGCCTTTCACAACTGTCAGGTTGTCCAGACCATAGGGGCAAGCAAAGCAATCAAAATGATCAACACCAAAATTAACATTACCCACATAAATCACAGTGTTGTCTGTATCAAGCGTGCTCTGCCTGTACAAAATAACGGAATAACCAGAAATTAACAAATTCAAAAGCCTGAACTGACTACTCTCCCTTTCGCCAAGGAATTGACCCGCCCTCTCAGCCACAAGCTAACAGGCAAGTTAATGCTCAACATATGTCGTGACTATCAGAGTAAGGGTTTAACTTTTTAAAAGCCCATGCAACAATCACAGTTTTACTAGTGATCTTCAGATCACTAGAAGCCACTTCAAGCCACTATTATGCAATCTGCAGCGGTCTCGGGCCTAGCGGAGAAGGCCCACGCCTTGCGTAATAGTGGCTTGAAGTGGCTCCTACTGTATTGCAGTGGCTTGTACATGTACTTTTTAACCAGTCGTATCATACAGCGGAAAGGGTGTGGTCGAGCTTGGGCTCTTCGGAGTTAACCTCACGTCAAGACAAAAATAATCACCAGTGACTTCATTTACCAGCACAAAAATCCATGTCTAATCAAACATTAGACAATACAACACAACCTGTAATTATAAGTACGTAGTCACCAGTAAAAACATGTAAGGAGGGGCCACCAAAATATCCAGTTTTAATCATATGATAAAGCGCAATCTGCGAATAGTCAGACCATCAAGACAGGCCACCAAAATATCCTTTAAAATGCGACCTGCAAATTGTTAGTTAGAATACAGTCAGCAGTGAGAACATAAAGAGAGTTCACCAAAATATACATGTTTAATCACAAGGTGTTTAACACGCGATCTGCAAATAGAACCTACTCAGCAGTGAAAACAAGGAGGGATCACTAAAAATACCCAGTTTTCGTCGCTAAAACACAATCTGCAAATGGTCAGAACATATCCAGTAGTGAGAACACCAAGGTCACAAAAAATCCAATTTATAACACGCGCTATTAAAAATGCGATCTGCACATAGTTAGAACATAGTCAGCAGTGAGAACATAAACAGATGTCAACAAACGTATACATGTTTGATCAAATGCGATCTAAAACGCAGCTAGTTAGAAAATAGTCAGCAGTGAGAACAGAAATCTGACAAAATTTAACGTCCAAGTAACCACACGCTCAAACACAATCTGCAAATAGTTAGAACATAATACAGTGAAACATAACGAGTAATCAACAAACAACAACAACAAAACAACAACACACACACACACACACACACACACACACACACACACACACACACACACACACACACACACACACACACACACACACACACAAACACACACAGACTGTTTCATCGTACACTTAGAAGCAATCTGATATCAGTGCTCAGTTGGTATAGTTTGCCTGGCAGTTGGTATAGTTTGCCTGGCAGTTGGTATAGTTTGCCTGGCAGTTGGTATAGTTTGCCTGGCAGTTGGTATAGTTTGCCTGGCAGTTGGTATAGTTTGCCTGGCAGTTGGTATAGTTTGCCTGGCAGTTGGTATAGTTTGCCTGGCAGTTGGTATAGTTTGCCTGGCAGTTGGTATAGTTTGCCTGGCAGTTGGTATAGTTTGCCTGGCAGTTGGTATAGTTTGCCTGGCAGTCAGGGGGTGCAAAATGTACACCAACTGCCTGTGAGGGAGTTTGAATGTATCCTGGATTTGGGTCTCGTGAGTTGAAAGTCACGTGGCAGCTAACTTCGTTTTATGAATGTAACTTAAACGAAAGAATTAAACGAATGTAGCCATCAGATGGTGATGATATATGTGCGTGTATAGTATCTGTTGTAATTTGTAACTGTTTCGCTTTCCGGCAAGGAACCTTTCAATGAAACTATACAGTGTAGCACGGCAATATCGCGAGAGCTGACAGGAATGAAGGGCGATGAGTGGAGATCTGGAGTACATTTGCTCCCCCTGTGTATATTAACTGGTGTACATTTGCACCCCGTAATAATATTAATAATAAATGGTATTTGTAGGGCGCATTTCTTTAAATAAAACTCAATGCGCCAATCACTCACCAACACTCACGCACATTTTACAAACGATGGACAGACGTAGGCGAGTGAAGACGACAAGTTACACAGGAAGTAACTAGAAGGCTTTGCAAAAAAGGAACGTTTTAAGGTTGCTCTTAAAAACAGACAATGTGGGCGCATTTCTCAGATTTGCAGGCGTAGAATTCCAAAAGGCTGGTGCGACAAAACTGAAAGTGCGTTCGCCAAAAGATTACAAATCGCGTTCGGTAATTTTGAGAAGCCTCTCGGACGACGACCGGAGGGTTCGCGATGATTAAAGGTGACGAATGAAACGGAAAAGTATGGTGGAAGGGTGCCATCAAAATGACAAAAAGCCAGGACGTAGCGAGTGAACTACACCAACTGAGCGATATTAGTAAGGTCACCAACACAAACACTTCATCTTCTTCAAAACTCAGCAACATGGTATTCAATGGACGGATTCACAAAAACAGCACTCTCGTAAAATGCAATAGAATTCTTCGCAAGTTTATACAGTATAGCAATAAAGTTATGCATCAGTTGACTTTGTGAATGCTCGAGTGGTTACGGCAAGCTCAATGTGCGAGTCGCAGTCAAAATTGTGAAAGACGGAGAAACCACAGAGCCACAGTTCTGAAACCGCTTGCCTGAGGTGAACATAATTTCATTCTATACAACTCTATGACCGTCTATTTATACTCCACTCTCCTTTCCTCGAACGGTTAAGAAACATGTGCCCGTAGGCGAAAGAAACAAATCTCTCACAAAAAAAAACCTGTATTATGGTCATCGTATACACAGTCAAAGCACCTATTCACCCCTATGCTCAGACCAGTCGCAACAACCTCTGTTTTCGTGCATCCGGTTTGAAACACACTCTTGAGGAGCGACCCAGAAATAAAGACCCTATTTTCTAACGGTGAAGAAAATGTCCAAGCTTTACAGAGAATGTGGAGAAGTTCTTGATATTTCAAACATTACAACCTGACCTGGGAGAACGCCAAATGAAACAGCTTCATTGAACGGCTGTTCGTGCGAAACTTAGTCATTGAAATCGATCGTAGCTTGAAATGTGGTAATTCCTAAGCGTGCTCGCATGTAGGCTGCGATTATTTGGGTCCTGGGAATTGTTACTGAAATTCATCGTGCGTTAAACGATAAACCCTGGGAACCATGTTCTCCCACGCAAAGCGCGGGAAAAACACAGTATCGTCTGGTTCCCTAAATATCAGTGGCGAAATCAACAAAAATGACATTCATTCGGGAGAACAGGATTGTTGATTTATTTGAGTTAATCGGTCAAAAACTGGCAGAAAGTTTTTATTTATTTTATTATTTGAAACGCGATGCAAGTTTTCATATTCAAATCTGAACTTTACGAGAGTGACCTCCCTTAAAACTGCGCCATCAATAAACCATCACGGGAAAAAATGAAAATGAATCAAATGTAATATGCTAAAAAAAAAAAAAAAAAAAATCCCACAAAAACCCCAAGAATTCACAAGAGAACAAACACCTTGATCTTGTACCGTTTTGCGTGCTGAAGGCCAAAATTAATATGCATTTTGACCAGTATTCATTTCTCCTGAATGAATTCATACGATGGATTTTTATTCTACCGGGGGAAATCACTTGGTTGACAAAACAAAGGGCTGTAATCCACACGACGATCCAGCGTCGACTGCACCCCGGCAAAAGCACAAAGTGTCAACACGTCGTTCTTCAAGTGTCATTGGGTGACTGGACGCAATATGATGAAACAAGTCCCGTGAGTATACAAAAAGAACGCACTTTCAAGGAAGTCCGTTTCAGAAAGCAACAGTCGCGAAATCACTGTCTTTCTATTGCACGGTGAACCACGCTAGATATATATACACACATTTTCTACTTCCAGCAAATGTTTGGACAGCCAGTGTCAGACAATTCAACTTGAGCGAAATGTGAACTGGAAAAAAAAAATCCGTTAGGCCGGTCGTTTCAGTTGCAGGCTCAGTCGCCGTCATACAGTGTCCTCACATAATTATGATACTGCAGTTCACAGCGGCTAGGCTGAAGTGAGTCACGTGTTCACTGACGAGTTTTGAACGGTGTATGAGAAAACGTAGGGATATCATGGCCATAGGGATGTCATTGCCATAGGGATATCATGGCCATAGGGATGTCATTGCCATAGGGATATGTCGGACACAGGGATATCATGGCCATTACGAACAAGGAACACAAACAGCCGTTTGTATGAAAATACAACAGCGGAACTGGAATATCCTAATGCTTCTCTTTTGCCTCTCTCTCTCTCTCTCTCTCATCGGTGAAAAAGAGAGAGCTACCATTGAAAACCTTCGCCGTATTAGTTTCAGTGAAATCACATCAGACACGGTCAGTTCTGGTGTCTGCCAAAACTGCAACATTCACCGTTTCACTCCATCGCTGCAAAACACCAGTTGGTTGCGACAAAATTCAAAGCGAGGCTGCCTCGTTCAGTTCACACCCGCGAATACTTGAACTTGGCCGAACCCCCATAACGAATCTGCAGCAGCAGTTTTAACAAAAATGTTGATCATTCATCCATGACAAAAACTGTAGCGACCGCAAACCGCCTGAATCGACCGTTCACGTATATTATGAGCAGAATCGTGCGCATGTTATCGGTGGGATCACAAACTCAAGGCAGGTCAAAGTTCAAGGTGAGTTCACAGTGCTGGGCCTCGTTCTGACGTTGGCTGAGCGCGGAGGAGAGGGCGCGACCTTGGCCTTGAGTCGTTTTTCCGGGATTGTGTCCTTGGATGTACAGACGTTGCCGCAACATAAACACCACACGAGGCACACCAGGATGATGAGACCAAAGAAGAAACCGAACCCAGCAGCCATTCCTTTCCACATGTCATCGTCTTCACCGTTACTCTGCCGGGAAAACAGGAAGAGTAAAATCTTGAAACATTGGAGGAAAACTGAACATGCAACAACAACAACAACAAACATTAAAAAAAAATTAACACACACACACACGCGCACACACACACACACACACACACACACACACACACACACACACACACACACACACACACACACACACACACACACACACACACACAACTTATTCACACTTCCTAGTGTCTGTGTTGTTCACACTGACAGACTGGAGATGAAATAAAAGTTGAAAACAGCAACAACAACAACAACAAAACCCAACCAACAACAACAAAAACACGTCGGTAACACAATTCACGAGATTTGAAAACGTGACTTCCTTTTCTTGGAAACTATGCATTATTCATAAACTTATGAATTATTCATGATTCAGACGAATGCCTCTGTGTGCCTATGCAAACTGCATCCGGGTGACGAGACTCTGATGAAGCTCCACAAGGGACATAAGCAACAATCCCGAACGCAAATCAAATTATTTCAATGTGCTTCTATAGATTTGATCTCATTTGACGAGAGCTACGTTTCTTTCCTGGTTCCTGTTGTAAATACGCAAATATCGTGAAATCAAGCAGAAAACTGCATATTTTAGGCTCCTATGGGCTTTCTCTGCTTGAAGTGATTCTGAAAAGTGACTGTTGACGATTTGAAAGGGAAGGACTTAGAAAACTGTCAACTAATCGTGTTTGCTCTCAGCCCGGTTGCTTTGGTCCCTCGAGGAATTTGCAACTGTTGATGGTTGGAGGCCTGGTCTTTTGTTTGCAAATATTGCGGGGCGTGAATCAAGTCAAGTCAAGTCAGTTTTGTTGTTGTTGTTTTGTTAACCCAGTGGGGATACATGAAACACGACCAATAATCAAGTACGACAAGCTCACACACACACACATTGACAATACACAGTGAGATCGGAGTTGGTATATACAGATTGTGTAAAACGTAGTATCAAATGAATTTTTGAACTACACAGGACATGGCCGACATGGCAAGATTTCACTCATCTAAAACAAAGCGTTCATACAGTTGCCAGTGTTGTTCAGTCTCAAGTTTGTAGTAAGAAGAAGTTGCAACTGCTATTGTTCTTAGGTTTTTTAATTTTGTTGTTGTTGTTGTTGTTCAGTTTTCACCGCCGTTTTCGCACTTTAGTGAACGTGAACGCTTTTACAACAACGATTTTCACAAAAATGCGAGTTGGCAACAATAACGTCACAGAGTGGCGGTAAAACGATACTTACCTCCTGTGATCCGCTATTTCTTTGTGGAGCAGTTGTAGCAGATTCCGTGGTGATGGCGATCGCCTCTGAAACATAAAAATTGAAGATTTCAGTTTATTTGTTAGTAACAAACAAACAACGACTTGCTTACGCTGAAACTAAAAGCAGACGTGAACGTCTGCAGAACGTATGTCACAATGTTGCTTATCAGTAGGGGTAAATTGAAACGCAGCAACAGAGTTCTGCATAGTGAATAGCCCGCCATGGCCTGTAGTGTATATGGTGACCTTCCCCTCCAAACAACAACAGCAAAAACAGCAGCAAAACAACAATAGCAACAGCAACAACAACAATAGCAACAACAACAACAGCAACAACACAAAAACAACAGCAACAGTAACAATAACAAAACCCATTTGGTATGGGACACACATCATTCTGTTGGAGATCTGGCAAAGCAGAGCAATTTCAAAATCACATACATGTACCTGGCTAACTTGACAACCAAATTGGCCTCCCTCTCCAAAAGCCCCCCCCCCTCCTCCCCCCCCCACTCCCCGCCCCCTAGAAACAACAGTTTTTCAGCTTTAAGCGCGGTACCAGCCCAAACACCAAAACACCAAACTGTGCTCCCTCACAAAACACTCCCATTAAAACCGTTAAAAGGAAGTTGATAGTTAATCTCGCCCGTTATGTGTGCGGGTCCCACTCCCACCCCCCATACCCTTGTAACCCCCTCCCTCTGCCGCACACCACCCCTTTCCCCCCTTCCCATCGTTATGTTCTCTATCCACCCCCCCCCCCCCCCCGGCCTTCCCACCATCATACCCCCGTTAGATTTCCACCATTCCTGTGTGCCGGCACATTTTCTCTCTCTCTCGCTTTGATCAGAATTGAGGAAACTGTTTTGTCGATCTGCTATCGACCCGCCAATCTGCCGGTTATTGTGTGTGCAGCCACTACATGGGGTTGAAAATCCTACAGAAACAGACTGGATGGAGGCAAACTACAATCCCAGGCCCATCAAATGAACGACTCCACTCCTGTCAATCAAAAGGGCCGAGCCCCCAAAATTCAGCCAATCGCGTCCCGCGGCATATTGAGCACAACACATGGCATGGTCTGGTAAACGTTTTGACAGACACTACGAGGGAAGCACGTGTAGTTTGATATGACTGAAACATGGAGAGAAAGCAGTAAGTACATTGACGTCATTTGAGGAAAAAGACCATTACGTCAATCTTTCATCTTCAAATTACCCTTTTTTTCCCAATGACGTCATGGACGTGCTGTTTTTTGCCAGTACACGGCAGAGTAAAGGGGCGCGCGGGTTTTGGCCTCGAGGCTTACCAAGTGGAG
Organism: Batillaria attramentaria; assembly: GCA_018292915.2. Taxonomy (NCBI): domain Eukaryota; kingdom Metazoa; phylum Mollusca; class Gastropoda; family Batillariidae; genus Batillaria; species Batillaria attramentaria. Next base: position 408,449 of record JACVVK020000381.1, read on the forward strand.
TCGTCTACTGCCTGACCTCCGTTTGCCGAGCTGGCAAGTAAGTCACTGGGGATGGAAATAATCGGTTGTCAGGAGGCAGATATCTAAGGATATTACCCCGGCAGGGCCGAATGCAAGATGGGTTATTGGGAAATCGCACATGCATTGATGAATGTGTTTTGTAGAAGATTTGCCAGCGTGCAGTGTAGGCACGTGAAACCTGTTTCCGCCAGCACCACTTTCATGCTGCATGTAGTTATTATACTGCTGCCAGACAAGTGCAAACTCTCTCTCTCTCTCTCTCTCTCTCTCTCCACTAAGCTGGTACAGCTGGTCAATGATGAGTTCGAATCCCGGTTCAGAGCAAAACAAGATTTTTTTCTCGGTATTTTCTCGTTGTCCTTCAGCCGCACCATCCTTACGTGGTGGAAAAGGACGCCAGACAAACAGACAGACAGACAGACAAACAAACCTCTCTCTCTCTCTTTCTCTGCGTGTGTGTGTGTGTGTGTGTGTGTGTGTGTGTGTGTGTGTGTGTGTGTTTTCAGCGCACACACCCCCACCCCCCAACACACACACACACACACACACACACACACACACACACACACACACACACACACACACACCAACTAACCAGCCAACACACACACACACACACACACACACACACACACACACACACACACACACACACACACGCACACACACACACACACACACACACACACACACACACACAATTAGCAGAAGATTATTTTCTCATTCATGCATTTCTCTCTTTTTTTGGGGGGGGGGGGGGGGGAGAGTACGTGCATCCTTCTGTCTGTTCGTTGACAGAATGACGGTATGTAGCTGTATGTAGCTGTATGTAGCTATGTAGCTGTATGTAGCTGTATGTAGCTGACAAAGCGATATTTTACCGATCTGTCATTTTGGCGAAACGTGAGACGTCAGTGTTCGCTAATGGTTTCATTCATGCATGTGATCCGTGTCACTGAGCTTATATCCATTGTCAGCCTGTCACATGTCACACGTGGCCAGTCAGTCACTGAACATGAGGAGCGCCGACGGATGTGGAGTGGTCCACTTAGGCGTTGCGCATGTCCAAGAAAGTCAAAACCAGGCTGCACGTTCGGAAAGGACGAATGACGAATGAACAAATAGCAACAAACGCGGTATGTTTTCATTTGGAAGTTCGACTCCCCCCCCCCCCCCCCCGCCCTCCCCCGTCCCCCTCCCCCCGGCCCTCGACCCCCTCCCCCCGGCCCCCGACCCCCTCCCCCTCCTAGTTCTACTGCCTCTCGCGAGAGATGCGCCTAGCCTCGTTTTGACCATCACAGACATGCGCACAGGTACCACTACTCACTGACACGTCCAGATGGAAAGCCAAAATATAAGTATGAAATGTCACAACCAAATAGAAAAGAGTAACCTACTTTAGTCATCTGCAAAGCGACTCAGTGATTCAAATAAATCTAAAGACACACTTTGATTTCACTGCTCGTCAGCCTGCCGTTCAGGTGTGGGAGGACCGAGCCTGCGTGTCAGGGCAACTCGACTCGGTCACATCCGATATTGTCATGTTTTGTCTGTCAATAGCCCCCAGCAGCGATGGCTTAGTAACTGTATCTGATCGAACCGGGGAGAGAGAGAGAGAGAGAGAGTCCGTTCTTGGTTACGATTTTTTTTTTGGGGGGGGGGGGGAGGGACAGTTCAGGACTTAACTCTTTGACGACGAAGCGCAATTTCTGACACACGATTTCCTATAGGAAATCGTGTCAGAAATTGCGCTCCGTCGTCAAAGAGTTAACGGAGCGGCAGTGGAAAAGGTGAATAACAGCAAGACCTTCATCAGCCTTTGACCAAAGATTTTACATAGTTATAGTTATGTCAGATCTTTGCTGTTACTAAAGTTTTAATTAACTAAACCACGATTTCAGAGACACCTTGTCAGAACAGTCGGTGTTGTTCATTTACTCATCTGAGTAGCTTTCTCCTCACAAACACACACACACACGCATCAAAATAACTAGAGAAAAGTCTTCGTCAAAACTATCATAAGACAGGAAACCTCGCCGATCAGTACCACTACACGTCCGATTCTTTTAAAAAGAAAATTCCACTTGAAACGGGCAAATTCCATCTTTGCTATGCCAACTTGTGTTTTGGGACCGTTTCTATCGCTCCATCTTGATGATTAGTACAGCTCTTAATGCGATACAGTGTTGTTTACACTTTGCGCGAGTGGTCGAACCTTCAAATTCCACGACTACTGGAGCGCTCAGTGTGGTCGCCTCGTCATCGAGTACGGTTCTATTGGCTCAGTGCCAGCATTACAGACGCTGTCACTGTCCACTGTCTAAGTGGTGTGATGATAGATATCACGAAAACAGCTCAGAACGATCTGTCAGCATTAAAATGATAGCATTAGCCCCTATTATTTAACTCTTTCGCCGCCAAGTTTCTAAATGAACAGCACTTGCCAGCATCAAGTTTCTTTTTAACTATGAAAACTGCTGGGCAATGGGTCTCTTTAAATGCTTGTATCTCACAACGTTTTCAAGATTTTTAGGTCAAGGGGTGAAATGTAGGGTGTTGTGGATCCCTGACAGCGGTTAGTTATGCCTGTCCAAACACTACACCCCGTGAAATACGGTCCCCCTGACATGACTCTTCAAAGTCGACAAAAGTCGCCTGTCCCGGCCGAATAGCATGTCGACTATATTCGCTTATGGCGGCGAAAGAATGACGAAACACATCACCAAAAGACATTCTAGATCCACGATCATAGTGCATTAGAAATTTCGTAACTATGACATTAATAATAATAATAATCGAATTCACATAGGCGCTTTATACCAAATATTTGGCTCAAAGCGCCGCGAGCTAAACCCAACGCTCACGCGAATCACACGCATTCTCTCAGACACTGCATGGACATGAACACATAACAATCACGTGGTGCGAAGGACCAGCTCAGCAATTTAAGTTTCGGAATTTTAGAGTTGCATTTATTTTTGAATTTTGTGGGCTGAACATTTCCAAAGCAGAGAGGGAGGAAGCCGGAGTATCCGGAGAACCCCCGACGGTCGGCCCGAATGAACGCTGCCACGTACGAGAAGGAAACATTCTTCGCCCCGACTGGACTCGAACCTGGCCTCTAGCATTGGTGACAAGTGTTAACCACTAGACCACCGACCGCCCCATATATTCACAGTTCTATCTTTATTGATAGCTCGCGTGCGCTTGAACTGTGGCTGCAAATACAACAACGCAAGATTTTTAACACTTCCCCGCACTCCCCCTCAACTATGTTCTTCAGTGACCACTTACAGGTCGTTGACGTGAGGAAAACAGTGCAGGGTTATGTGAAAACGCACCGCTAAGTGCAGTGCAAATGGTTTGTCTTCGATTTTGCCCTGTGCTTTAGACATCGTGCGGCCCATTCACGTGTTGAAGTCCGCGATTGATTTGAACCAAGAGTGAGAGAGAAAGACAGACACAAACTTTCACAAACTGCAAAAAAATCTAGTCAAAGAAAAACGACTGGAACACTGGAAAACAATAAACAAATAAAAGAGACAATCTTGTCAAAATGTCACTGCACATACAGCTAAATTTATCCACATTATTTCGTCTGTTTTAATAATAATAATAATAATAATAATAGAATATTTATATAGCGCGTAAACTTATCTAAGCTCTAAGCGCTTTACATAAAATACATATTTATTCATATTAAGACATAAAAAATACAAAAGACAGATAAAACAAACAGAAGACAGGTAAAACTGACAAAACAGATAAAAACTAATAAAAACTCATATCCACACACACACACACACACACACACACACACACGTTCCTTGCGAACACACGCACTCACACGAGCAGAACGACAACATGGCACGGCTATGAGAGGGTGAAGAGAAAGGTTTTCAGACGGGACGTGAGGGTTTCCGTGTTTGAACTGTTTCTGATTGTAAGAGGGAGCTGATTCCAAGTAACAGGGGCCTGGTAACGGAAGGAACGCTGACCGAATGATTTAGTTCTGCAGGAGGGAATCTGGAAAATGTAAGTGTCAGAGGATGAATGGAAAAAAAAGAAGCAAAATATGATAAGATAAATAAAAAAAGAAGAAGCAAAATTAGTAGAGCATATGAAACTAATATTTCAAGTATATTTCGCATTATTCTGTTTTAAATGCTTCAAAAATATGGATGGCACAATATGTAGGACAATTGAGTGGGTGGGTGGGTGCTTAGGAGTTTAACGTCCCTTTCCACCACGTATGGGTGATATCAAAGACGGGGCAACGAAAAAAAGGCCAGCACAAATATTTGGCCCCAGCCGGGATTCGAACTCACGACCCAAGCATTGAAAGTCCAACGCTCTACCATGCTGCTACCCCGACCCCCCACAGGACAGTTGAAACTAATGTTTCGTGTATATGTAAAACCAGAGATTAAATTCAATGGGATTGAATTCAGGCGCTTTCTTTGACTGAGTGCGGTGATCAGGTGGGTGAATGGGTGTTTAAGGGTATAACGTCCTATTCCACCAGGTATGGAGGATATAAAGGGCGGGGCAACGTGAAAAAGGCCAGCACAAATATTTGGCCCAAACCAGGATTCGAACTCGGTAATCAGGTAATATTTAAAGTAATTTGTCATGAAATTAATGTAACCTGCATGTTAAGTCATTACCGTGAGTCGACTGTGTAGCGCTACAAAAACCGCCCACAATCACCCTGGCGCACCGAGCCAATTCAGGTTTGTCTCGGAGGAAATTTACGTGAGTCTCTATAGCTCAGAGGAGAACCATCAACCGCCCTATTATGCAACGAACCTTGGCACAGTGGCGGGATTTTCAGGTCAGCTCAATATTCCCCTGATGAACCTGACCTCAGTTTTACTGATGACTGAGCCGTCGGTTTAGGCCGGGACAGTAGGCAGCTAAATTGGGCTTTTGTCGACTTCTATCGACCAGCGAGCTAAGATTTCTCCCGCTCGTGACCGAACGCACACACGTATGCACGCCAGGGGTGTTAAGAAAACAAAAGGCAAATAAAGCGATCCCGGCTCGGCTTTCTGTTAACTGATTCAGCACGCCAGGGCAAATATTGACGTGTCTGGGAGAATGACTTGCTGGATTTACTGTCCTGACCGGGTTTTTGTGTACCTAGCTATTACGTCATACGTTATTACGTCAGAACAACCGGATGTAGTAACAATAAAATGTATTATTATTATTATTATTATTGTTGTAGTTGTTTTCTTCTTTTTCTTCTTACTGTTGCTGCTGTTGTTGTTATATTTTCTTTCAACGTTACAGACGTATTAAGGTTTGTTTCTACAGCTATCTGTGCTGATATTACTGTTTCAGTAAAGACGTTTTTATGTTTCTTTGGATGTCAGTAATGTTAGTACCGACGCTACTGTTTCCGCAAGGACGTATTGTGACTTGTCAGTCGGTACTGGTGTTGTTTCTGCAAAGACGTATTGTTGTTTCTGAAGCTTTCAATTCTGAAGCGTTGTTGCCACTGACTTCTAAGTTCACCGAAAGATGACAGTGGAAACTTTGAAGCTGTCAGTTTTATTTTTCACTGTTTCAACTAAGACGTACTGTTTTTCTCTTAAGCTGTCAGTGTTGTTGTAACTGTTTCAGCTGGCACGTACTGTTGTTTCTAAAACTGTCAGTGTTCTTGGTATTGTTTCAGCTAGGACGTACTCTTGTTTCTGATAATGCAACTGTTCTTAGCATTTCAGCGAAGATGTACTGTTGTTTCTGAAACTGTAACTGTTCTTAGCATTGTTTCAGCTAGAACATACTCTTGTTTCTGAAACTGTAACTGTTCCTTGTATTGTTTCAGCTAGGACGTACTGTTGTTCCTGAAACTGTAACTGTTCTTTGCATTGTTTCAGCTAGGACGTACTGTTGTTCCTGAAACTGTAACTGTTCTTGGCATTGTTTCAGCGAGGACGTACTGTTGTTTCTGAAACTGTAACTGTTCTTGGCATTGTTTCGCCTAGGACGTACTGTTGTTCCTGAAACTGTAACTGTTCTTGGCATTGTTTCAGCGAGGACGTACTGTTGTTTCTGAAACTGTCAGTGTTGTTGTTATTGTTTCAGCTAGGACGTATTGTTGTTTCTGAAGCTATCTGTGTTGTAATTGTTTTAAAAAAGCAAAGCTGCCAGTTTTGTGGTTACTGTTTCAGCAAGGACTTACTGTTATTGTTGTTGTTGTTTTGTTTTTGAAGCTGTTGTTTTTGCTGTTGCTGTTTCAGAAGAGATATACTGTGCATGTACCGGTATTGTTGTTTCTGAAGCCATCTGCGCTGATGTTGTTAAAAGTACTATTCCAGAAAAGATGTACTGTTGTTTCTGAAGCTTCCATTGCAATTGTTATTACTAATTCAGGGAAGGATGACAGCGAAACATCACGACCCCTGGTGTAATGCGGCAGACCGGAAGTACTCTAGCTGGTTGATTTCACACACTCACGCCCTCCGCAGCGCGAAGTCTATAAAAACGATGTAAACCTATGGTGCGCAGGATCGATCGTTGTCTAAAAACCGCAAAAAGAACATAAAAAGCATGAAATTTGCATTGGCAGGATCTGATCCTAGCATGTGAATTGCACCTTCCTCCATGTCCGGCTAGCGTGACAAAGGGATGTAACTCGGGCAAGGTGCATTCACTGACGCATAAAGCGAACATCCGGTAAGAATCCGCGATCATTGCCGATAGCGCACGGAGCGTTGTCATGGCGATATAGAAAGTGACATCTGAGGAACCTGGTGCGTCATGCAGTGTGTGTGTGTGTGTGCGTGCGTGCGTGCGTGCGTGCGTGCGTGCGTGCGGAGAGAGAGAGAGAGTGTTTGTGTGTGCGGTGAGACAGGTACGAGTATACTGAAGTCACCGCAGACACCAGGTAGAATACATGAATCCAGTTTCCTGTCTAAGCTTGGGGGCCATTCCACGAGTAGTCTGTCCGACCTCCAGTTGAAAGGAGAAGGGTGGTAATGGAGGAGAGAGAGATAGAGATTTTGCTCAAGGCGATATTATTTTAGTCAACCTGGCAGACGGATAGATAGATTTGGTTGTTGATTCTGGGATCATGTGATTGGAATATTAATGACGGGTCCCCGCAACCAGTCAATCAGCGATTGGTTTTTTGCCGGTATACGAACTCAGGTCAAGAGCAGTCACGGTCCAACACTCTACAGGTTTGGCCACAGAAGGTCCTCCACACACACACACACACACACACACACACAAAAGCCGAGTTCAACAGGACTCTTCTCACCGGCGGAACAAGGGAACATCATTCATGCCACATTCTGTTTGCAGACTTTACTTACTTACTTAGGCCCCTGGCTCCACGTGGAGCATAGGCCATCGACAACCCTTCGCCATCGCACTCTGTTCTGGGCTATTCTTGCCACTCCAGTCCAGTTGGTCCCCTGCTTATATAACTCTGCCTCAGTGTCCCGCCTCCAGCTGTTGCGAGGCCGGCCTCTCTTCCTTTTCCCCTGTGGGTTCCATGTCAGGGCTTGGCGTGTGGTGCTGGATGCTGGCTTCCTGAGGGTGTGTCCAATCCAGCCCCACTTCCTCCGCAGGATCTGCTTGGTCGCTGGTTCCTGCCCTGCTCGCTCCCACAGCTCTTCGTTCCGGATCTTCTCTGGCCATCGGATGTTGAAGATGCGCCTCAGACAGGTGTTGAGAAATGTCTGGATCTTCTGCTGCATCGTCTTTGTTGTCCTCCATGTTTCGCATCCGTAGAGCAGAACTGACTTCACGTTGGAGTTGAAGATGCGAAGTTTGGTTCTTATGCTGACAACTTTGGATGCCCAGATGTTCTTCAGCATGACCATTGCTGCTCTTGCCTTGCCGATTCTGGCTGTGACGTCTCGGTCTGTGCCTCCCTGTCCATCAACCACACTCCCCAGGTAGACAAAGGACTCTACCTCCCTGATGGGCTCTCCACCGACTGTGACTGGTGTGTTGGCAGTGGTGTTGATCTTCATCAGCTCGGTTTTCCTCCTGTTGATCTTGAGCCCTGTTCCGGCTGATGTGGCTTCCAGGCATGTAGTCTTGTCCTGCATCTGGCTGTGGCTGTGAGACAGGAGCGCCAGGTCGTCCGCGAAGTCGAGGTCATCCAGCTGCGTCCAGAGTGTCCACTGTATCCCGTTTTTCCTGCCTGTTGTGGTGGTCTTCATGATCCAGTCGATGACCAGGAGGAAGAGGAATGGGGACAACAGGCATCCCTGGCGGACTCCGGTCTTCACCTCGAAGCTTTCTGACAACTGGCCGGCATGGGCAATCCTGCAGCTCATGTCTTTGTAGGTGCACTGGATCAGGGAGATGATCTTCCCGGGAACTCCATAGTGCCTTAGCAGCTTCCACAGCGCCTCTCTGTCTACACTGTCGAAGGCCTTCTCATAGTCTATGAAGTTGATGTAGAGGGGGGAGTTCCACTCCAGTGACTGCTCAACAATGATGCGTAGGCTGGCGATCTGGTCAGCGCAGGACCTGTTCCTGCGAAAGCCCGCCTGCTGGTCTCGGAGCAAAGGGTCAACTGCCTCCCTCATCCTCTCCAGTAGAATTCTGTTGAGAACCTTGCCTGGCACTGACAGGAGCATGATCCCTCGGTAGTTGCTGCAGTCCCTGAGGTCCCCTTTCTTTGGCAGCTTGATGACGATCCCTTCTTTCCACTGGGCTGGCACCTCTTCCTTCTCCCAGATCTTGCTGAATAGGCTGTGCAGCATGTTGACGGCTGTCTCTGTGTCTGCTTTGATGGCTTCTGCTGGTATCTCGTCCGGCCCTGCAGCTTTCCCATTTCTCAGTGTCATGATGGCTTTCCTGATCTCCGCCTTAGAGGGCTTGTCGCAGTTGATGGGTAGTTCTGTCTCAGCTGGCGGGATGTCTGGAGGTGTTTCAGGGATGGGGCGATTTAACAGTTCCCTGAAGTGTTCTGCCCATCGCTTCAGCTGTTCCTCAGTTGTTGTCAGTGGGTGCCCGTTCTTGTCCTTCACTGGTTTGTCTGTCTGCCGAAATTTGCCCGCGAGCTTCTTGGTCACCTGGTACAGGTCTTTTAGGTTCCCTTGTCCGGCTGCTTCCTCTGCTTGATTGGCCAGGTTGTCGATGTAGTCCCTCTTGTCCTTTCTGGTGCTCCTCTTCACTTCTCTGTCAGCTGCTGTGTATTCTTCCTGTGCCTTTGCCTTAGCTCTTCTTGTTCGGCTCGTGTTCAGTGCAGTTTTCTTCTTTTTCCTAACTTCCAGCTTCTGGATGGTATCAGCAGAGATCCATTCCTTGTGTTGGGTCTTTCTCTTGCCAAGGACCTCTTCGCATGTGTCGTGCCAGAGTTTCTTGCTGTGTTCCCACTGTGTCTCGATATCCATTCCACTGTCTTCTATCAGGTCTTGCAGTGGCTGGAACCTGTTGGAAAGGCTGATCCGGAATGCTGCTTGTGTCTCTGTGTTCCTGAGTAGGCCAACGTTGTACCTGGTCCGTGTGTTGTTGGCGTTGGTGTGTCTCTTAAGCCGAAGTCTCAATGTTGTTGCAAGAAGGTGGTGGTCTGATGATACATCGGCACCCCTCATCACGCGCACATCTCGCCACGATCTCCTGAACTTCCGGCTGATGCAGATGTGATCAATCTGGTTCTCCGTGACATGGTCCGGCGATCTCCATGTGGCCTTGTGGATGCGCTTGTGTGGGAAGATGCTGCCTCCTATCACTAGCTGGTTCAGGGCACAAAAGTCTGCAAAGCGCTCGCCATTTTCGTTCATCTGTCCCAGTCCGTGTGTTCCCATGGTGTTCTCATAGCCTGTGTTGTCTGATCCAATCTTGGCGTTGAAGTCTCCCATCAGTATGGTCATGTCCTTGGCTCCTCCTCTATCTATCACTGTCTGCAGTTGTTGGTAGAAATCATCTTTTTTCTCCTCTTCCGCATCATTGGTGGGAGCGTAGCACTGGATGATGTTTAGCTTGATGTCTTTCTTCTTGGTGATGAATTTGGCTGTGATGATGCGGGAGTTGACAGGTTCCCAGCCGATGAGTGCCCGCTGTGCCTCCGGTGCCAGCATCAGGGCCACGCCCTCAGTGTGGGGGGCTCCATCCTCTGTGTGTCCCGAGTACAGCAATTGCTCTCCCGATGAAAATCTCAGCTGTCCTGTCTGTAGCCACCTTGTCTCACTCAGTCCCAGTACTCCTATCCTGTAGTTCTTCATCTCTCTTGCTACTTGTATGGTCCTTCCTACTTCATACATTGTCCTGATGTTCCATGTGGCTACTCTCGTCGTTGTCCTGGGTGTTAGAAGGGGGGTCGGCCTTGCAGCTTCCTTTCGGCTTTCACTGCAATGCGTCATAGGTCTCCGGGATGGAGACCCTTCCTCGCCCAGGTGAATGTTTTGGTTTGTTGCTGTCGATGCTTCTGTAACTTTTATGTTTTTTACAGGTAGGGCTGTTAACCCTACGCAAACCCGTTTAGCCTCTTGGAGAGGTGGTCCACATTCGTCTGACCTCTACCCTTCGACCTGTCCAGCTTGGGTGACCCTGCCAGGAGCACGTGCTCCCGCTGGCGAAGCTCTCTGGGTCATTGAGGTACACAAGCCACTACCCCACGACAAGGGTTGGACCATGTAGGGTTTGCAGACTTTGGTATGGGTTTGCTTTCTGATGTACAATAGTCCTGCCAGATTTAACAGTCAAATACCGATGGGCATGAATAGTGGTATTGTGGGTCTTCCTCACACCGGATTAAAGAGATTAGAGATAGGCACGGTTTCCAAATAAATACCATGCACACATTGCCACCGGGACATTTCGGCCAGGACGACTGCCACCAAAGACAGTTTCCACTGAAGACAATTGTCACTAAAGTCACTTGCCACCAAAGACAATAGCCACCATACCATTGCCACCCAGGACAATTACCAGCAAAGACAGTTACCAGAAGAAAAAAATTTACCACTCAAGACAATTGCCACTAAAGACATTTGCCACCAGACCATTGCCACTAAAGACAATTGTCATCAGACCATTGCCACTGAGCACACATAATTGTCATCAGCCCATTGCCACCAAAGACAATTGCCACTAAAGACATTTGCCACTAAAGACCATTTGCCACCAGACCATTGCCACGCAGGACAATTGTCATCAGACAACTGCCACCAAAGACAACTACAATTGCAATACGGATATTTGGCACGTGCACCATCGCCACCAAGAATTGCCACCAGACGACTGCCACCCCAGTGGGCATTTGCACGATTTGTAAAAATGAATAGACATCGAAACGGAGATGCGCGCATCTGCACATGCTCAACCTGTTTACGTTGGAATTCTCCAATTCTCCGGGATGTTGTCCTAGTAACAAACTGTCCTCCCTGGCAAATGTGCAGGTGTCAAAAATCCGGGTGGCAACTGTTCTGGCAACGCGGGAACCATTCAGATCCGAAATAGCTGCCACAGTCTCTTGCCCACAGCGGTCCTGTATCGGGATTGATGTGCACGAAATCTATATCCATCCCATCAAAATACACTTCAGTCGTCAGTTCACGTACAGCGGTTGTCCCAAAGGACCGAAATCACGCGAGAAAAATCGACCAATCAGCGAAGATGGCAGTACTGATGAAGGCGATGCTGAATGAATTAAACATGGCGACAAGCTCAGCGGTCTGATACTGGTCGACGAGAAAGCCAGCTTGGCATTAATCTTTGTCCAGATTGAAATACACTGCGGTGAAACGGGGAGGGGGGGGGGGGGTAATCGTTCTTGTTTTTTTTATGTCTCTGGTTTTGTTGTTGTTGTTGTTGTTTTTAACATAAACACACACATAGACTACACAACCATTTCTGTACATAAAATACAACACGGAAACGAAGCAAAGAAAAAAAGAAAGAAAAAACAAACAGAAAATGGGGGGGGGGGGGGGGGACAGAAAAAGTCCTTCCAGTACAATCTTCTCAACAATTATTTACAATTGAAACCAGGGAAGCATTTTCTTTCTTTGTTTATTTGTTTGTTGTTCTTGTTGTTCGGTTCTGTTGTTGCTTCTGTTTTTGTTTGGTTTTGTTGTTGCTGCTTCGTGTTCTTTTTATTCTGATTTGTTGGTGTTGTAGTTTAGATCTTTTATTTTGCAAAAACATTTTGACCGCTCGTGTGCATGCGAAGACGAAGTCAAAGACTCATCCCATTACACAGTGATCTCCGTTTCATCATTCAGACAAAGGCGACTTTAAAATGTGTTGAAACAGCAACCCTACAGCCAATGCTGTTTACGTTTGTGAAATGTTAATGTGTGTGTGAATTGTCGTTCCAGACTTGGTATAACGTTGAATGTGTGTGTGAATTGTAATTACAGACTTGGTCACGGTGTGCTGTTGAATCTGTGTGTGAATTGTCTCTGACATTTACTCTCTGTACCTACGTGAACTATGGGTTGTTTTTTTCTCTGTGTAAATTTTAATGCGCACTAGAACAGTCTTTTGAATCAGAGAGAACAACGCAATATGAGGGCATTGACATCAAACAAGAGAATCACCTTTTAAAACTATTGTTCTCTGTATGGGGGCGTGTCTTCCCATGTGTTCCGTGAGAACGAAGTTTGTGTTCACATTGTTTTGTGATGATGATTTTTCCTTCTATGAAAAACTTTTGACTCCCCCCCCCAACCCCACCACCTCCCTATAAAACCTACAGGACTTTATTCTTGTGAATTCTAGGAGACCCAGAAAGTCAAAGTATGCCATGTCACGTGATCTGACAGTACTGTTATCGTCTGAGTGAGCAAGTTATGACTCATTTATGACTGACCCGTTGTCATAAAATTAATGTTGACTAGCTTCTGTTTGCAGCTCAGTTCACCATAAAAGGACAGTGCCAGTGCGTGCGTGAGGCACCCATGTACTGAACCGAACTTTAGATTATCATTATCATTATTAGGTCCCCTGGGTTCTAAGGGCGTTTGTTTGTTTGCTTGTTTGTTTGTTTATTTTTCAGTTGCGGTCATCTGGTCTGAGTGAGGTTTAGGAACACCAGTTTTCTACAAGAGGTCAAACTACTGGTCCAAGACGCCGTCTGCAGGAACCCTTTCTCTGTAAATTCTACCTCTGTTGTATAACACTGAAATGAAGACAGCAAACCACAAAGAAAGGAATTTTAGAAAAGACTTCATCGTCGACATCCTCTTGAGAGGAAACCTCAACCTGTCTTTACATCAAAATACTGTATCAATCTTTTCCAAACCGTACAACAATCTATTGTCTATCTATTGACTTGTCTCATGTCCAAGTAAAGATCACTTAGAGTTTTTAAGGTTTTATTATTGTGGACTGTACAACCTGCGACTGTCCCCCACTGCCTTGTGGGTTACCCCTTGGGTGGGGAAGGCTAGGGAGTAAACCTTACACAAATCCGGAGTGGAGCCCCTAAGGCGGTTGGATGGCGGTCTGCGCTACCTTCCGGCAACTCCTGCAGCCGCGCTGGTCCCAAACTGTATTGGTTCATCCTTTCCTTTGGACTCTACCAGCAACGCCGAGAGGGGGAACTTGATGTCTGGGCAGCCCAAGTTCTCCATACCCCCCGCCCAGGCTCGTAGCGCACTGGAGAGGACACTCCAGCGACGTCGAAAGACATCGGCACAACACGGGAAGTGGCAGTTACCGGTTAAAAGCTCAATCCGATTGGCGAAGGAAAAGGGCGCCTGGGGCCACTTCCGACGGTGGGAGAGATCATCGCATCTCACTGGACAGCTACCGCCCGCCTCAAGCTGGGCAGCCCCCAGCCAGTAAGGTGCTGTCCCGCCACAGCTTGCCAGCTCTACTGGGTGCGTAGAGCTTACGGACTGATCATCCCGACAAGCAAGCTGAAAATCCCGCACCAGGCAGAAAAGGAAGAAACACGAAGACTCCAGCTCTTCGATTAGCAAGCTGGAACGTCCGGACCATGTGCCCCGGACTCACAGATGATGTCCAACAGATCGACGACGCCCGCAAGACTGCAGTCATTGACAAAGAACTTTCAAGACTGGATACCGACATTGCCTGCCTGCAGGAGACCCGCCTGGCTGACAGCGGTTCCATCAGAGAGGCCAACTACACCTTCTTTTGGCAGGGCCTGTCGCAGGACGACCCAAGGCGGCATGGTGTGGGCTTCGCTGTGAAGAACTCGCTGACTGCAGCCATCGAACCTCCAACTGGCGGAACAGAGAGAATCCTTGCCCTGCGCCTGTCAACAACAGCAGGCTTCGTCAACCTCCTCAGCATCTACGCGCCGACACTCTGCTCCACCCCAGAGGTCAAGGACCACTTCTTCGAGGCATTGGATGAGGCAATATCCAGGATCCCCAGCACTGAAGGACTGTATCTCCTAGGAGACTTCAACGCTAGAGTGGGGGCTGACCGCGACACCTGGCCCTCCTGTCTCGGCCACCAGGGCATAGGCAGGATGAACGAGAACGGACAGCGGCTGCTGGAGCTGTGCTGCCACCATGGTCTGTGTGTGACGAACACCTACTTCAAGTGCAAAGAACGCCACAAAGTCTCCTGGAGACACCCCCGGTCTCAACACTGGCATCAGCTTGACCTTGTCATCACCAGGCGTGCAGACCTCAGCACCGTTCTCCACACTCGGAGCTTCCATAGCGCTGACTGCGACACAGACCACTCCCTCGTCGGCAGCAAAGTGAGACTGACAGCAAAGAAGATACACCGCACTAAAACCAAAGGCCTTCCACGTATCAACACCTGCAGTACCAAAGACCCCGAGAGATCTCGTCTGTTCCAAGACACCCTCAACGAGAAAATGGACACGTCCTCTCACAACGTCACCGACACAGACAGCAAGTGGTACCACCTTCGTGATGCCATCTACTCCTCAGCCCTCACCACGTTTGGAAAGAAGGAACACCGGAGCGCGGACTGGTATGAAGCCCACTGGGAAAAGCTGCAGCCAGTCACTGAAACCAAGAGGAAAGCCCTGCTGGCCCACAAGCAGAACCCCTGCCCCAGCACGCGCGACGCCCTTAGAGCTGCACGCAACAAGGCCCAGCAGACCGCACGCCGCTGCGCAAATGACTACTGGTTGAACCTGTGTCGCAGGATCCAGACAGCCGCTGACAGTGGAAATGCAAGGGGCATGTACGACGGCATCAAAACAGCCACTGGTCCCACGGCTACCAAGACCGCACCGCTGAAGTCAAAGACAGGAGAGATCATCACAGACCAGTGCAAGCAGCTCGAACGCTGGGTGGAACACTACCTGGAGCTGTATGCAACTTGCAACGTGGTGACAGACGCCGCCTTGGACACCTTACCCAGTCTCTCTGTCATGGAGGAGTTAGACGCCCTGCCCATGCTAGAAGAACTCAGCAAAGCCATCGACTATCTCTCCTGCGGAAAGGCTCCTGGGAAAGACGGCATCCCGCCAGAAGTTCTGAAGAGCGGCAAGCCAGCTCTACTGCAACATCTCCACGAGCTCCTGTGCCTTTGCTGGGAGAAAGGCCACGTCCCCCAAGACATGCGCGACGCCACAATCGTCACCCTCTACAAGAATAAGGGAGACCGCAGTGACTGCAACAACTATCGAGGCATCTCCCTCCTCAGCATTGTAGGGAAAGTCTTCGCCCGTGTTGTCCTGGCACGCCTGCAGAGTCTCGCTTCACGCGTATACCCAGAGTCGCAGTGTGGGTTCAGAGCAAGCCGATCTACTGTGGACATGATCTTCTCACTACGCCAGCTGCAGGAGAAGTGCAGAGAGCAGCAGAAACCCTTATACATCGCTTTCATAGACCTGACGAAAGCCTTCGACTTGGTCAGCAGAAGCGGACTCTTCAGCCTCCTGCAGAAGATAGGATGCCCCCCGAGACTGCTTCAGATGGTCAAATCCTTCCACGAGGACATGCACAGCACAGTCTACTTTAACGGTGGAACATCCGACGCCTTCCCTGTGAGCAGTGGCGTGAAGCAGGGCTGCGTTCTCGCGCCGACACTCTTCGGGATCTTCTTCTCCATGCTCCTTCAGTATGCCTTCGACGACTGCACAGAAGGCATCTACATCCGCACCAGAGCAGATGGGAAGCTTTTCAACATCGCCCGATTGCGTGCCAAAACCAAGGTCAGGGAGGTCCTCATCCGCGAGATGCTGTTCGCTGACGACGCTGCCCTGACTTCTCACACAGAAGCCGGACTGCAAGAGCTAGTCAGTCGCCTGTCCAACGCCTGTAAGGAGTTTGGTCTAACCATCAGTCTGAAGAAGACCAACATTCTGGCCCAAGACACCGACTCCCCCCCAGACATCTCCATCGACAACACGCATCTCGAGGTGGTGGACTCCTTCACCTACCTCGGTTCGACCATCTCCAGCTCTCTCACCCTGGACACTGAGATAAGCACCAGGATAGGGAAAGCCGCCGCAGTCATGGCCAAGCTAAGAAAGCGCGTATGGAGCAACAGTCAGCTGACCGAGAACACCAAGCTCCGCGTCTACAAGGCCTGCATACTCAGCACCCTCCTGTACGGCAGCGAGTCCTGGACAACGTACGCCAGTCAGGAGAAGCGGCTCAACATCTTCCATCTCCGTTGTCTCAGACGTCTCCTGCACATCAAGTGGCAGGACAGGGTGACCAACACAGAGGTCCTCCAGCGTGCCGGCATCCCAAGCCTGTTCTCACTGCTCAGCCAGAGACGCCTCAAGTGGTTGGGTCACGTGCGTCGTATGGAACCAGGTCGCATCCCAAAGGACATGCTGTATGGAGAACTGCGTGAGGGGTCTCGCCCCACCGGAAGACCACAGCTCCGCTTTAAAGATGTCTGCAAACGCGACATGAAGCTGGCCGACATCGACCCCAGCACTTGGGAAGGTGCAGCCGAAGACCGTCAGCTGTGGAGAGTCACTGTCAGCGAAGGTGTCAAGAGGGCTGAAACCGCGAGGGACGATCAGCTGGCCGACAGGAGAGCCAGGAGGAAGGCAAGGGCAGCTTCTGTCTCAGCGCCAACCTCCTATATCTGCATGAAGTGTTCCAGAGACTGCCATTCCAGAGTGGGACTTTACAGCCACTCGAGGCGATGCAACTCCATCGCCTAGCGCTACACCATCGTCTCCCGAGACGAACGGATGCCGACGACGACAACAATCTATTGAGTCATCGGGTCGGTTCGCCAGTGAAATTTCTACATATACGATGTGTCCACGCAGACGGGCCGTCACCACCACCAACTCATGCTCCGTACTGCATTTTAGACTATAGTACAGTTTGATATGTTCTCTTCTCCTTTCTTCTCTTCTTCCTGTCCCCTTTTTCCTACGACTTTTTATCGTCTCGTTTTTCACGGGCAATGTCTCCGCCACGTATGCAACTTAGTTCATAATTATGAGCACGCTTACAAGGAAGGAACCGCCACGTATGCAACTTAGTTCATAATTATGAGCACGCTTACAAGGAAGGAACCGCCACGTATGCAACTTAGTTCATAATTATGAGCACGCTTACAAGGAAGGAATGATAGAAAAGTCGGTCTCTTGTATCCTTTGCGTCGTGGCATTTCTTTTTCTCCGTTCTTTTCAACCTGTCATTCAATCCCCTAAGAGCACCGAAATCACCTTTGTGCACAAGTTATGAATAAACCACTATCGGCAAGCAACCGCAATTGAATCTCAACAATCGACGGTTAATTGATTATTAATTAAGCTGGCATTTTCCGCATCGGTGGTTCGGAGAAGAGAAGGAAGGTATAGCGCAGACACGCTTGTGATTGCGAGTAAGTAGGGCAGAACGGGCGTGTAAACATACCCGATGCACTCTAACAATTAACCTCACCTTCATGGTTGCTTAGTGAAAATGTTTCTGGTAAACAGAGACTTTAGTGTCAATGTTGACCGTGCGCGCTGGCTGCAAAACGCTAATTACGTATTGTCTATCATGACTGCAGCTGTCTGCTCATTTTTCATGCTGACACCTTCATTTGAATATGTAAACTAAGAAGCCTCCATCCATATTATCTTCTGTGTTCATCTCTTCCATCACCCTAGGACAATGTTGATAAATACAGAACAATGGCACACCCCATCTGCCTACCCCATCTGCCTACCCCATCTGCCTACCCCATTGTTGTTTTTGTATTTCAAGACTTCAGATCTGTTACATAATCATACATACATAATCATACATACATAATCATACGTTTGGTCGCTCCCAGTCATTTAATTATGCAAAGCGGCCACAGGACAGGTATGACTGTGTTGTGGGGGCTTTCTAACGTGTTCTAATTACTTTCGTGGGTCAAAGACCTCAGTCGAGACTGGACTTTATCAACTAATCCATGACCTCACATAGTGAACAATCTGATCAGATAAAGAAAAGCGAAACAAACCCAACGGACTTTGGCAGTCATGATCGACTGCCTCGCCATAGCGACTGAGCACGGTGAATCCTACTTCATGCAACAGAGTCGTGTAGAGTGATACAGTAGAATCATGATGATGACAGGTCGTGATCACTCCACATATCCGTGTTCTGTGAGGGTCAGTAGTTGACATAGTCATCCAGATGGCGCGTTTACTGTCAGCTAAATGCTCGCTCTCTCTCTCTCTCTCTCTCTCTCTCCCCCCTCTCTCTCTCTCTCTCACACACACACACACACACACACACACACACACACACACACACACACACACACACACACACACACAGACGTACCCAACCACCCCCTCCGCCCCCCACAATGAAAAAAAAATGGATGTGACGTACCACGATTTTCCAGATCGCCTGATGACAATCAGAGTGGCTTAATGAAGCAGATCAAAATCAATTAATTACGAAAATAATCTCAAGCTTCATTATTGATTTTATGAGAAAAAAAAATCACAGATGGTAGGCCTGTGCACATCTTTATGACGTAGCTGAAATGTTTTCTTCAAAATAATGAACACCTTTTGCATCTTAAGTCATTCAGTTCCTTTCAGGACTTTTTTTGGAGTCAGAATACAGACTTTACCCATAGATTAGACGGATGCCTTGTCAAAATCTGTTCGTAGATTGACATTCTAGTAATTCTAATAACAGCGTCGTTAAATTTAGCAGAGGCCTACCTATACGAAACCTAGTGATTCCAGTAACAGCGTCTTTAAATTTAGCAGAGGCCTACCTATATGAAACCTAGTACTTCCAGTAACAGCGTCTTTAAATTTAGCAGAGGCCTACCTATATGAAACCTAGTAATTACAGTAACAGCGTCTTTAAATTTAGCAAGAGCGCTGAACGATCTCTGCTCTCTGCCATCTCCGCAAAGCTGTCCCCATGTTTTCTTTTGTGTCAGCTTTTCAACCCCCGTGAGTTTCATATCGCTGATCGGAATACAGTGTAATAATTCAGATCGCATTTCCCAATCTGTCATTTATCTTGTAGCTGTCTCAACGCTACACCTTCAGATGATTAATGTGTTTGGTGAATCCAAACTTGCCTGGAATAAACACACGTCACGGAAATGACTCCCAAACCCCCTATCGGTTGCAGAACCACTGACCGAGTGCGTTGCTTCGCAAACAAGTGTATCGACCTGCAGTATTTGTACATAGTCAGCGATTCACAGTCACTGTTTCTCTTCAAGCTTTTCCCATCGTCTCGAATTCCGGCTTATGTCAGCGCAAACCAGTCGAAAGCGCAAATCTTGATCGATGAGTATGAAGTACAGAGTGTTGGGATACTCAATTCTCGCGCGGCCATGTTGTTCCTGGCACGGGACGGCCCGGGCACCAGTTATTGATCTGTGTGGTCTTTCACGCATGCACGCACGCATGCACGCACGCACGCACGCGCGCACACACACACACACACACACACACACACACCAATCATTCAACCGTATTTGCTAAAACATTATATAATACTGCTTTATCATGCTCAGCGGCAACTTTTCCTGGGAGTAAACAATGATTTATTTTTCAGTAAAACACACGCGCGATACGGTACGAGCATGCGCACAACGTTCCGGGCAGCGCTGACGTTTGAAATACAGTTTGTGTTTTTCGAGAGTTTCTCAAGGACAGGCGTTATGACCGTTGCAGTCGGTGGTCCAATGCGAGAGGTCTGGTTCGAGTCCCACTCGGGGCAAAGAAACTTTCCTTTTCCTCCGTGAACCGTTCATTCGCTGAGGAAAAATTATGAAAACTACAGGAATATAAACAAGAAGAAACAAATGTAGATGCAAATTAAACATTTCAAGCCCAGCGAACACACACACACACACACACACACACACACACACACACACACACACACACACACACACACACACACACACACACACACACACACACAGTGCAATGTATCTGAGCATATGCTGCTCACATGAGCAAACTTTGTCGTGTTTGGGGAGGGGTGAGAGAGAGAGAGAGAGGGAGAGAGAGAGAGAGAGAGGGTGGGTGGGTGTTTGGGGGTTTAACGTCTTTTTCCACCATATAGGGTGATATCAAAGACGGGGCAACGATGAAAAAGCCAGCACAAATATTTGGCCCCAGCCGGGATCGAACTCACGACTCGAGCATTAGAAGTCCATCGCTATACCATTCGACCACCGCGGCTCCCCAGAGAGAGAGAGAGAGAGAGAACAAACGAAACTTTTATTTTACAAGAATAAAAGATTAGGCGCGTAGGCCTGTCTTACATCTTATCCTTGCTAGGCTACAACTACTACTAAGTAAGCTTCAACCAAGTAAAACACACACACACACACACACACACACACACACACACACACACACACACACACACACCGTCACACACACCGTCACACACACGGGCGCACACACACACACGGGCGCGGGCGCACACACACACACGGGCGCGCGCGCGCACACACACACACACACACACACACACACACACACACACACACACACACACACACATACACGCACGCACACATCGTAAATATGTCCGAGGAAGGAAACACAAACAAACAAAAAAGGAGAGAGATAGAGAGAGGCAAAATCACTCTCGCATTTCGATAAAAGACTGTCTACAGTCCAGAGGAAGATGAGAGAGCTTACCGACCTAAGTAGGTCACGGCGTCTCTATGGCGAAGTTCAAGGGAGGTCAACTTACTTCTTTGTCCGATTTCGGCCGTAAGTTAGGAGGTTGCATTGTGGAGAAAATAAAGAGCACGCATTGTGGAGAAAATAGAGAGTCGTAAGGTTTAATACTTTAATGCTTTTCCTGTGTTAACGCTCTGGCAATCGATTCTACTCGCCCACACAGTTTTCTCAGAATCCAACATAGGTCAGTCTAGAAATGCTTGCACAGCGATCGCGGTATGGGTTAAAGGTCTGCAATCTCAGCAAAAGCCGCAAACGTGTGTGTGTGTTTTTTTGGGTTTTTTTTTTTAAATATAAAATTCCACTCCTTCGACTGTGCACAACCCAGGCAATTCTGTCACAGATGCAGAGTTTACAGCACTTCGGAGACCCTTATAAAACCAGAGCGCGAGTTTTCCGTGACATCATTGTGCTTTTGGTGAATGAGAGACGCTGAAAACTCTATAACAGTGACAGACTTGACTGTGCATTTTGCACAGTCGGGTAGCTCTTTAAAACACAGTTTGTGTCTTTTTCTTGAGATCGCAGACCTTTAAGACGGTTTTTAGTTGAGACCACTTGCCCGTGAACAGTGAATAGCCGTAGAACGGTCTTCAGGCTTCAAATTTTAATACCACGTGACCTGAACTGAAACCTGTAGGGAGTACCCCACCCCCACCCCCATCCCCCACCCCTTGAAACAAAGCTGGGTAGAACAAAAAAAAGTGGCGGTAAAGGGTGAACGAGTGAAAAAGTACAGTCCACACACCGAGTGACACACAATGACGCCAAACTGAGATCCAGATCAGTACGATAGTACACGCGCATGGCGGCCTGACCTCGATCAGTAGCAGTTGCCCTCTTTGTGAACAATAGTTCGAACTGTACTGCACAACGAGATGAACTGAAAGATACGATCAGTTGTTTCCTTTTGTTTCGTGACAAACGTGTTTACGCACGTGTCAACTGTTACGGGGCCTATGGCGGGACGGAAACAGGATACCTAACCTACATCCCCCCTCCCTTTTTTTGGATACTCCCCCTCCCCCTCACACGAACATGCATTGTTTACGAATCGGAGACCCCTCCTCCCCCTTACACACACACACACACACACACACACACACACACACACACACACACACACACACACACACACACACACAAAAGATACTTTAATGATGTTCGAACAAAGGTTTCAAGAGACGCCTCAGTCCGCTTTAGACTTGGGGTAAGTGACATCAATACCCACAGAAACTTCAAACTTGGGGTAAGTGACATCAATACCCATAGAAACCGCTTCAGACTTGGGGTAAGTGACATCAATACCCACAGAAACTTCAGACTTGGGGTAAGTGACATCAATACCCATAGAAACCGCTTCAGACTTGGGGAAAGTGACATCAATACCCATAGAAACTTCAGACTTGGGGTAAATGACATCAATACCCATAGAAACCGCTTCAGACTTGGGGTAAGTGACATCAATACCCACAGAAACTTCAGACTTGGGGTAAGTGACATCAATACCCATAGAAACCACTTCAGACTTGGGGTAAGTGACATCAATACCCACAGAAACTTCAGACTTGGGGAAAGTGACATCAATACCCATAGAAACCGCTTGATAAGAAATAGTGCTGAATACTGCTGATGTATTTGACTGTCCCTTCTGCCCGGGGACAGTTGAAGACGAAAACCACATTCTGTTTCACTGCCCGATATATAAGGACATACGGCCAAATATATTTAAAACTGTAACACCTCGCATTGAGAACCCGTATGTTTTAGAAATGATTGCCTGCAAGAGAGCGTCAGGCACTAGACAACTAGCATGGTTTTTGTACAAATGTTTTGAATTGAGGAAAAATTGGATGCGCAGCTAAAAAATTCTGTCCCATAATAGCAGTCTACAGCTTTCCCGTATACCTTTGTACTGTTTCATTGTCTGTTTACTGTACCACCTCTCACCTGGTGATAATGGCCGCCGTGCCAATGTCAATAAAAAAAAAAAAAACAACTTTCGACTTCGACACACACGCCCGCCCGCACGCACGCACGCGCACACACACACACGCACACACGCCCGCCCGCACGCGCGCGCGCACACACACACACACACACACACGCGCGCGCGCGCGCGCGCGCGCACACCATTGTGGGTTGGGGAAAGATTATAAACAACTCATTAGAACCACGTGACAATGACTACGACCGTAAAATTTTCCCTAGTCTACGTCAGCTACAAAATCCTAGTAAAGGTCGGTCGGACACAAATGAACGTTAATGATTTCTGTCAAGGAAGCAATTAAAGTTTGATGCGAGGTAAACAAAACCGGGACAGGTTTGAACTGTGGGCCTGATAACACAAAAGAAGCCGACAACGGACAGGGAAATACGGTCTTGAGCGGAGAACACAGGAAATCCATAACGGCAGGTTCAGGGACCGCACTAAACCAGGCTGGACCGGATATGGTTGTGTGGTCTATGACTATGTACGCTTGTCGTGGTAGCCTACTGTGACCTGCCTCAGTGCCACGGTAGGTAAACGAAACGGTCGGACGTGTTTCCTTTGCTTCTCCGATTCATATGATTTCTTGACGACTGTTCTCAACCAGAAACATATTATGATATATAGAGAGATAGGAAACAAAGACATGTTTGGAAATATGCGAGGCTACGGCAGTTCTGACTTAAACTCCTCCTTAAATAACGCTTTGCTGTTCAAATGACCGATTTTACCCCTTCATGTAAGCTACGTGAAAACGTTATTGGGTGGTTTTGGTTTAGCAGAAGGTCTGAGTAAGTCAGTATTTGAAACTGTCCTTTTCTGGGAAGTGTAGAATCCCGAATTTCGAACTTTGACATTACAACTTTAAAGACTATCTCCTACATCAGTATTTTGTTTGAGGCAAAAATACTTGTTTCCCATTGTTGGATATCTTGTTTCAAAATGCTTTGGGGTTATTTGGAGACCGATCAGTGAATGGCTTAGAGTTGAAATTTGTTATTTGTTATTTGAAATTTACACAGTGACGTGGTTCCCATGGTTGCAAAGGATGTAAGCAGCTGCAGGAGTCAGCTTCCTATCTCTCTATGTATGTCGCTGTCTCAACCAAGCCGGAGTTTTTCCACTTTCAAATATGAATGGCACCGGAAAAAAAAAACGCCTTGGATTTCGGGGTGGGGTGGGTATTTGGGGGTTTAACGTCCTTCCCCACTACAGACGGGTGATATCAAAGACGGGGCAACGATGAAAAAGCCAGCACAAATATGTGGCCCCATTGGATTTCGGTTTGTTGGTTTGAAAGAAAGGGGGCTGTTATCAACCAGAAAATAAGTTTTACCAACACATTACTACAATGTGTTAACACGTGTGAATGCTCAAGTTTCAAACCAACAATACACATGCGAGCCACCGTCGTCCAAACGTTTGACTCGGAGTAGAAAAAAAAAAAGAAAAGAAAAAAACGCCCGCCCATCTTGTTTAACCACCCGTGGTAGATGACTATGCCCTCTCCGCCATCATGACTAGTGACCGTGTAAAACTGTAAATGGCCTCGTTTTCACGGTCTCTGCCACCGATGCCGTAGAACAAGCTACTCGGAAGTACAGTCTGTACACTACACGTACCGGTCAGTGCTCAGCACGTGCCGACAAGTGCTGGCACGTGTATTAACAGGGTTCTGGGCACGTGACGTGCTTTCCGGTATTCGGTTGGTTGCTTGGTGTTCACGGCATTTTTCCGCCGTCACGTGTCGATGACGAAGTCGAGAACGGAAAGAGAAGGTTAAAAGGTTAAGAAGGTAAAAAGCACATTTTGAGTCTGCGGTTCAGCCCGAAAAATCACGTACTTTCTCGGGAGCACCTCAGTGGTGAGGCTTACGACACACGGGAGACGGTTTAGTTCGAACAAACATCAAACACGGCTCGTACACGACTGAGCCGCCGGAAATATTAAAGCAAACGCATAAGGTAACCCGCATGTCACACGAGAAACACGGAAAAACGTCGTGTTTGGTCGTGTTTGCGGTTTGTTCGACCTCAAAACTGACACTCCCGTGTGACACTGATGAACCTTCGGAAGTCGTTCCTTTAATCTTTGCCAAGCCAACTTCTCAGTTTTGGAACGGTTTCGCACGGAGTCGCCTGTACGCTGGAAATTTTTTTTTATCTTGATGATTAGTACAGCTCTTAATGCGATACATTACACTGACTTTGCCCGAGCGGCCGAACATTCAAATTCCACAATACTGGAGCGCACAGTGTGGTTGCCGCGTCTTCGAGTACGCTTCTGTTGGCTCAGTGTCAGCATTACAGACGCTGCCACTGTCCAGGTGTCTGTGTGATGATAGATATGGTGGGTTGGGGGAACTTCGGCACTGCGTGCATGCGTCCACTAGCGTGTTGACTTAACATGCTGCCCGCCTTTTCGTGTTCACGTGAGAGAAACATACTTAATGCCAACGGATACTTTAACCAATCGCAGACCTGCTTTCAATGAAACTGCGACTCTAACCTCATAAATGTGCATTGAAAATCGTTCTGAGAACAAGTGAGTGTGTTTGGGGGAACTTCGACACCTTCGGGGGAACTTCGTCACCCCCTTCGGGGGAACTTCGGCACCACCTGGGGAACTTCATCACTAGGCTTGAGAGTATTTGTTTTCATGGTTTCAGTGCCTTAAATGTGATGTGCTACAAACTGTAGGTCAGATTTCTTCTTTATTTTTTATCTAACATGTGTGATTAAACAACTCTCTCTCTCTCTCTCTCTCTGAATGAAGAAGACTGTTTCAGGCAAAACTGAGCTTAAAACAACAGGTTATTTTTGTGTGTATTCATTAAGCTAAGCAAATCGACCAGTCTGGGAATGTGAAGAACCATCCTGGAAGGCTATTTTAGTGTTAGAATATTTCAACTTCTTAGCTTACTCTTAAAACGAATTTCCCCTGTTGATGGTGACGGATTTCCCCCATGTACATTTTTGGTCGGGGGAACTTCGTCACCCTCAGTAATTTCGTGTTTATGCAGTGTTTTGATGTGTGCCATCGCTAAAGAAACATTTAAACTTTAAAATAAAGTCATGTTTATGTTTAAGACCCTTAATATATTTGATTTCATTCAAAAACATAAAAATAAGACTATACAAAGATAGTTGGGACTTTACCGGCAAAAGACACGTGAAGTTGGGACTTTACCGGCAAAAGACACGTGAAGTTATGAAGCAGACGAGAAAAGCAGTCAAGTCAGAATGCGATCATTTGACGCGTCTGGCTGTACCAAGTATTTTCACTGGTCGTTCCATCTATCGTTTGGAATCTTGTAGTTACTTGGGAGAGCCTATTTGGAGGGATGAAAGCTTAGTAAGTGCATTGAATTATAGAAGAAACTTGGGGTGACGAATTTCCCCCGAACCGCAAGGGTGCCGAAGTTCCCCCAACCCACCTTACCACGAAAACAG
The DNA here is from genome assembly GCA_018292915.2 of Batillaria attramentaria. Classification (NCBI taxonomy): domain Eukaryota; kingdom Metazoa; phylum Mollusca; class Gastropoda; family Batillariidae; genus Batillaria; species Batillaria attramentaria. The sequence goes on from JACVVK020000381.1 coordinate 434,976, forward strand.
CTCAGAACGATCCGTAGCATTAGCTCCTTTAAATCTGGTGGTTCGCGGTGTTCCAGTTTCAGCCCACGCAATATATTCATTACACCCCATTTGACAGACAGCCATTTCTAGGCGCTGAAATGCCGGTCGCTCCTCCACATCAGAGCCATGCATCACGAGTTTTAAATGCCACCAGCCCGATCACAACGGCCCCAGGCAACTAATCCGCCCACCGGAAGTAGAGGACGCCACTGCTCATTGTAAACATGGCGTCCGAATCAGGAGGCTTTCAAAACCGGAGGCGATCGTGTTTTGGTTTCGAGAGTTAGATGATGCATCGTGTGATTTGGCCGGAATACCCAGGGGGCTTTTAGCACATTAGTTGTGTTGTCACACAGTGTTAGTGATCATTTGGGAGTTTGCGTAAGGGATATTATGTTTCTGCAAAGTCTCTCTCTCTCTCTCTCTCTCTCTCACACACACACACACACACACACACACACACACACACACACACACACACACACACACCATTTTCGTTTATTCAAGCATATTAGTCGATGACACACACACACACACACACACACACACACAAACACACACACACACACAGTTTATAGCGGCACAAAACGACGGAATTTTCAACCTTTCACGGTTTGTGGACTGGAATTGTCCTTATGCAAATACCGTTCTTTTCCGAATATGTCTGCAACTAATGACTTACATGTATTGTGATGATGATGATGATGATGATCTCATTAATATTACCTCCTCTCTCCTTCCCCGAGTATCTGTGTAAATCCACAGAGTAGCACAACCATAACGAGACATCTAGCTCTGTTCTAGCTCTGTCTACACTGTGAGTTTCTTCCCAGTAGCATACTACCATAACGAGACATCTAGCTCTGTCTACACTGTGATAACGAGACATCTAGCTCTGTTCTAGCTCTGTCTACACTGTGATAACGAGACATCTAGCTCTGTCTACACTGTGATAACTAGACATCTAGCTCTGTTCTAGCTCTGTCTACACTGTGAGTTTCTAGACATCTAGCTCTGTTCTAGCTCTGTCTACACTGTGATAACGAGACATCTAGCTCTGTCTACACTGTGATAACGAGACATCTAGCTCTGTTCTAGCTCTGTTCTAGCTCTGTCTACACTGTGAGTTTCTAGACATCTAGCTCTGTTCTAGCTCTGTCTACACTGTGATAACGAGACATCTAGCTCTGTCTACACTGTGAGTTTCTAGACATCTAGCTCTGTTCTAGCTCTGTCTACACTGTGAGTTTCTAGACATCTAGCTCTGTTCTAGCTCTGTCTACACTGTGATAACGAGACATCTAGCTCTGTCTACACTGTGATAACGAGACATCTAGCTCTGTCTACACTGTGATAACGAGACATCTAGCTCTGTTCTAGCTCTGTCTACACTGTGATAACGAGACATCTAGCTCTGTCTACACTGTGAGTTTCTTCCCAGTAGCATACTACCAGATGGTTGCTTCCGCCTGATTAGTAGAAAATCATTTTGCTAGAATTGTATATACTGTACTTCCGCACTTCCGCACTGTCATGACTGAGAATGAAAATAGAAAGTTGGCGATCTACTGAACGGCCGTCACCGCTGTCACGGCGATTTCAAATCGTGCGTCAGTCCCAGCTAGCGGCGACTGGGGGAGGCAGCCCGAATTTCCCAAAAGGGACAATAAAGTAAAATAAATAAATAAATATAACATTAAAAATTAATTATATAAGAGAGAGAGAGAGAGAGAGAGAGAACAGGACCAAAGGCGTCGCTAAAGCCGAAAACATGCGCTCAATGAGGTCAATTTCAAAGTAGAGGAAAGTAGCAGACTTGTCCAATGGCATACAGAGCACACACCTCCTAGATCTAGGTAGCGCTCTCAGCTTTACTTACTTCCCCTATGTATATAAACTTGTTTCTGTGACGGCTATCGTAAACTCGGAATACAAGAGTTTAAAGAAACATGCTCGTGTCAGCTTCTTTCATTTATTTATTTATTTTATTTTGTCGCGGGGGAGGGAGGGGGGGGGGGTGTTACGCCGGACGCTACTGAACCGAAAGGGCAACAACTCGGCTAGAAAGCAATCACGATGCGGCTCACTTGACAGACACGTCTAGATCTATGAGAATGCTGTCTTGCCTTACATATAATATAAGATATTCCTCACAAATCAAGCAGCCTGCGTCAGCGTTTCCCGGTGCGTCGCGTCGACTGCGCATCAAACATTAAAGACGTTATTGATCACAGAAAAAAGATTCTCTGCTTCTAAGTTAGATTCGTCCGTCTTCATTTACCCAACATTCTCACTGGTGCGAAGGGAATTTGGAGTTTCGTTAGTATAATGTGCAGGTTGTTGTTGTTGTTGTTGTTGTTGTTGTTGTATTATGCGGGAGGGTCGGTGGTCTAGTGGTCAAGACTTTGTCACCGATGCGAGAGGTCAGGTTCGACTACCACTTTGGGCCAAGAGGTTTTTCTCTCGCGTATGTGGCGTTCGTTCGGGCCGATCGTCGGGGGTTCTCTACGGGTACTCCGGCTTCCTCCCCCTCTGCTTTGGAAATTCATGATGTTCTACAAAATTTGAACAAGAAAAAACTGCAATTCTAAATTTTTTAAGTTAAAATTGCTGACCTCACTCTTCGCAACACGTGAGTGTAATATGTTCATGTCCAGTGTGTGAGAGAATGCGTGTGATTCACGTGAGCGCTCTGTTCGCGACGCTTTGAGCCAGTTCAAGAAACTGGGTCGGTGGGGGAGGGGGCGGGGTGTGGAAGTTTGGGAGTTTAACGTCTTTTTTCCACCACGTATTCAAGAAATTAGGTAAATCCAATTTAAAATCGCCTACACAATACACATGTAGTAGTACGTGTAGTAGTAGTAGTAGAAGTAGTAGTAGTAGTACGTGTAGTAGTGGTAGTAGTAGTAGTTTACTTGGATGAGGGTACGGCAAATTCCCAACTAAAGAATATATCTTTTGTCAAACGCAAAACTCTTTTGTCATTGTTGACTCTGACCAGAACAGTGAGGCCAACAACAAAATGTTCTTGTTGCCATCATTGTCATGTGCATGTGGGGATCGTCTTCAGCCATGGAAAGCTCCTAGCGCAACAGTCATCACTCGCCCTCTGGCAACAGAGCTAAATTCCTCCGAAGACGGATGCCCACGTGGCCGGTGAGACACTTGACTGAATACACACCCTCTCGCTCTATCCGGTTTGATGACCGTGGGGCTGTCCGGCCCAGGAAAACAACAACAACAACAACAACAGCTGAAACTCAGGCCCTTGACAAACAATAACTCATTGATCCCAACTCAAATATGAGTCATCACTGATCGGTAATAGACGACTCCACTCCTGTCCATCAATAGGGGCGAGTCCCCAGAATTCAGCCAACAGCGTGCCGCGGCATAATGAGCACAACATAGTGACATAGTCTGACAAACTTCCTTGCCGGACACTACAACGAGGGAAGCGCGTGTAGTTTGATATGACTGAAACGTGGAAAGAAAGCAGTCAGTCCATTGACGTCATTAGGGGAAAAAGACCACTACGCCAATCCCTTTCATTTCGAAACCCCGCCTTTTTGCCCATAAAGGACGTAACGTGTTTTGCCAAAACACGGCAGAGTAAAGGGGCGAGGTTTTTGGCATCGGGGCAAGCCGAGTGGAGTCGTCTATTCGTTTCTAGCTGTATCGTCACATGACCGGCAATGTAGCGTTCTGGGCCCGTATGTAACAGTCGAGGTTAGGGCTTTTCGCCCTGGGTTAGAGTCTATCTAAACTCGAACTAAACTAGCTCTAGGGTTAAATTTTCTGGGTTTTTTTTTGTTGTTGTTGTTTTTGTTTGTTTTTGTTTTGTTTTAAATTAAGAAGCGGGCCCATTCCAGCAAGGTGCCTAAGCCGTCATAGAAGGATTTTTTTCTTCCTTTCTTCGCTTCCTTTTTTTCATATTTAATTTTGCTTTTAGGTTTCTTTTGTCCTAGTCTGGGTTAGGCCCGTAGCCGTGGGTAAATTAACCTCGACTTTTACATACGGGCCCTGGAAACCAGCACTAGAGACAGTTCTTCGTTGTCCCGTCTTTTGGCATCACCCTTTTGTGGTAGAAAATGACGCTAAACCCACAACAGAGCAACCACTCAACCAATCAACCAACCACCCAGTCTTTTTTCTGGTCGTGATTGGAAGAAGAACGAACGCTTCGTACGCACCACGTAACAAAGATAGTACTAGTGAACTAAAAAGAAAAAGAAAAAAAAAGAACACCAACTGAATTGATTCGTTCTCGTTTCGTTTCACTCCAGAAGCGTGGAATGCGCCTCTGTCTCGCAGTCCCAAACAACAAGGACCTCCATGGTATCGTCATACCGTCATACCATCATCATCATCTCCATTATCATGCATAACAAAAATGGCCCCAGCTTCCTAGCCATCCATGGATTTCACCCATGACCTGGGAGGAACATCACTGGAGCTGGCGAAGAGTTGGGATATTAAAAAAAAAATTACTATAACCAGAATTATTTCTTTCGTTGGTAGGGTGGGTGGGTGGGTGTTTGGGGGTTTAACGTCCTTTTCCACCACATACGGGTGATACCAAAGACGGGGCAACGATGAAAAAGCCAGCACAAATATGTGGTCCCAGCCGGTCCCGGTCCGAACTCACGACCCGAGCATTAGAAGTCCAACTCTCTACCATTCGGCGACTCCCCTTTCGTTGGTAGACCATGGCAACAACAACAACAACAACAACACACAAAAAACAGACCATTTACAGCCGCCAACGAAACCGGCAAAACGAAATGTGCTTCGTTGGTGCTTCCGTCTAAAGTTCCTTATTACTAAGACATGGACAGATCTGACTCAACGATGAACTTGACTCACCTGTTCGATGAATCACAGGCAGGAGGAACATGAAGCAATTACAGCACACCTGAACACCACTCAGTTCAAGAAGTCTCCACAACGCCATTGTTCTTCGATTGACCACCTACTCAAACAGCTCTTCCCTGATTCAAGTTTATCTCCGCTACCAGAAAGATTTCTGAGGGCTCACTGCGCGAGAAACTGCCTTATTTTGTTTCAGTTCTATTAATCTGATGTTAAAGTCCGCTCAATCATTTCTTTCAAAGTGAAAACAGTCCGGTGTTGAAAAACTCTCGTCACTTCGTCTCAGAACTGAGATGGAGCAGATAAAACACAAGTCAGCCGAAGCAAGCACGGACACACACGCCGGTATGTCTCTGGTCGACGTTTGTCTGTGATTTGCTGGACTTTATGTTCAAGAACCCTGTTTTGCTTTGGCGACTTTCAGTGACAGATTTCGTCATCCACTTCTGGAATCGTGTGAGATGCCTTCGCCCACTGTCCCGTCGTCACTAATGCCAAGTTAATCGTTTGTGTCGCACTTTGCCTCCAACCACGCGGCCTGTTTGAAGGCAGTCTTGCCGCACCTCTATGCGCATGCGCAGCAGGTGGAGACAGGTGAAAGCCGGAGTGCGGTACCAGACGCTGCCCCCCACCCCCCACCCCCCACCCCCCACCACACACACCTCCTCCCCTCCAATCCTGATTGGTGTCCATGTCGCAGAGACTCCGTACGCGGGACGAGAAGGAATTGCTACGTTCGATTGGCAAAAAGGCGTACGCTTATTATTCGCTCACGTAAAATTCTCGCCCGGCAAAGATGCTGGTGTATTCGGCTGTATGAAGCTGTTTTGCGAACTCGTGAAGACACTGGGTCCGGCGGTGTTGTCGTCTGATTCATCTGACTCAGGAGGCCTGAGTCATATTCCTACATTCACAAAGTCTGTCTGGAGCATTGTGGGGCGGCGGGGATTTTGACTTTGTGTCGGTTGGCTGCCGCAACTTGGGTTGGAATCAAACGTGTGACAACTATTAAACGGATCCGTGGCCATGACACTGCAACCTTTAGGAATCTCGAACACAGTCGCTGTACATTTTCTGTGTCGCCCGACAGAACCGCAAAGATTGAAATTATAGGTGTGGGAAATCCGAGACAACGAAAGGGGACTGTACTGGGTATGTTTACTGATCCCGGCTTTCACCCCAAGATCCGGGGTAAATCAAAGCTTGAAGCAGTCATTTACCCGCGTGTAAACAAATTTTCAAAAGTAAGATGTATAATTGTTCAGGTCCTTCTTCGTTTCAGTTTTACTTTGTTGCTCCCTGCTGCACGAACGTGGACTATGATGCTCCACGGACAGCCATGATTTCCGTGTTTTCCCAGTAGTGTGCAACAAACTGTGCGTAGTGTCTAGAGAATCTTTCTGAAGTAAATGGCACCGTTCATTCGGGCCGATTGTCGGGGGTTCTCTCCGGGTACTCCGGCCCCCCCCCCCCCTCTGCTTTGGAAATGTTCGGTTCATAAAGTTCAGAGTGAAAGCAATTCTAAATTCCGAAACGTAGACAGATGAGCTGACCCTTCGCACCACGTGATCAGTCGTATGTATTGATGTCTGGTGTGTGAGACGATGTCTCTTGCTTCGCGAAGTGAAAGAAGTATATGCTGCAGTGACTTTGGAATTGCGCAGCTCCAGAAGAAAGTAGGGGAAAGACGGGTTACAGCAGGAGAGGGGGGGGGGGAGGATGAGGCCGGAGGGAGTGAGACTGAAAGATAATCTCTCTCTCTCTTTCTCTCTCTCTCTCTATTTAGCATTTGACACATTCATTGATGTAATGCTCTTCTTGTTTATGTATATCTACGCTAATTGTGTGTGTGTGTGTGTGTGTGTGTGTGTGTGTGTGTGTGTGTGTGTGTGTGTGTGTTTTAAGAAATAGTTGCAGCGTTCCAAGTTTAGTATTTGTAGTTTAGCAAGGACAAGACCTGATCTAAAAAAGGCCTGCACACCTAACCTTTTATCCTTGTAAAATAAAGTTTCGTTCGTTCTCTCTCTCTCTCTCTCTCTCTCTCTCTCACACACACACACACACACACACACACACACACACACACACACGCACGCATGCACGCACATATCATCATCATCATCACCACCACCACTGACCACCACCACACGATTCCAGGTTTTGTTTTTGTTGTTGTTTCTTAGTTTGTTTGTTTTGTTTGTTTTTTTTTATCGAGACCGTGCCAATAGCGTTCACCGGCCTGGCGTCGGCCGGCGACTAGACATACGCCGATTTACCAATCGAGCACGCTTACAGTGCGGCCACCTCAGGCGCAGAGGCAGACTGACTCCCCGTCGCGACAACGAAGCGGTTGCTAGGTAAGCACGTGCCAGCTGCAGAAACCCACCTTGGACAAGGGGACAGGCCAAGGCATGTTATGACAATACAAGCTCTCTCAGAGCCTAGGGGCTTATGGGCTACGCGCACGTCTCGTGCACAGAGTTAAATGGTGGTCAAGTCCGGCATTGCACCAGCCCTACGACATTATTGAGTGATGTCTCGTCATGTAACTCTATGACCTCGCCACGGTTCACAGAGGTAAATGGATGGTCAAGTGTGGTAATACACCAAGTTTGATTACTGAGTGATGCCTGGTGATGTGACTCTGTGGCCTCGTTCATAGAGTTAAACGCTTGGTCAGCTCTAAAATTACACCGGCCAACCTTGCGGTAATTATTGATTGATGTCTCGTCGTTACCAAAGACCTTGGAAGAAGGATAGAGGCCTTTGGTGTTACTCTATGACCTCGTTCACAGAGTTAGATCATAGCTGGTCACATGGGTGCGTACCTGTAGTCCTACATGTTGATAGTCCTATGTCGATAGTCCTACATGTCGACACTCCGAACTCGATAGTCCTATACTTGCTCAAAGTATCTTCAGTCCCACGCATCATTAATTAGGCCTACCTGTCGGTAGTTCTATGCGTCTTTGGGGGAGCCGGGATAGCCGAACGGTAGAGCGTTGGACTTTCAATGCTCGGGTCGTGGGTTCCAATCCCGGATGAGGCCAAATATATGTGCTGGTCTTTTTCTCGTTGTCCCGTCTTTGATATCACCCTTAGGTGGTGGAAAAGGACGTTACACTCCCCCCCCAAAAAACCCCACCCACTCTATGCGTCTTCCCCCCCCCCCCCTCCGTCCGGTGGATAGTCCTACTGCTACAGTCGATGCGTGTATTAATCTGAACGACAGACAGAAAGATAGCGGCGCTCAAACAATGATTCGATAAAAACGCACCGGCTTTAGGATAGTGTACGTCTGTTGAATGGTACCGATCGCGACCAGTAGGACTATCGTTACTATCGTCGCCTCTGTTTAAAATCAGAGAGAAACATCGAAAGTGCAGGACTATCGACTGAGAAGTAGGTCTAGTGATACGTACGATTGACGAGACTTAACTCAGTGCAGGACTATCGACACGTAGAACTGTCGAAAATCGGACTATCGATGCAAAATCAGTTCCTTAAATCGTAGGACTACCGACACGTAATACTATTGACTGTAGAACTATCGACACGTAGTACTGCTGACTGTAGGACTATTGACACGTAGTACTATTGACTGTAGAACTATCGACACGTAGTACTATTGACTGTAGGACTATCGACTGTAGGACTATTGACACGTAGGACCATAGAGACCCCTCCCACCCCCCCCCCCCCCCCCCCCCCCCCCCTCAAATCTGGTATTGCACCAACCGTGCGACATTATTGATTGATATCTCGTGATGTAACTCTATGACCGCCCGTGATGTGGCGCTGGTAAAAGGGAAGCAGGTTAGCCGGAAGTGAGCAGGAGGTTCCCGCTGATTGCGTAAAGTGTAGATATCGGAATTACACGTTTTTCTGGTTTTTAATTGGATATTTCCTCGTCCAGCTTAAATCGGGGAACGGGCGGTAACTTTTACAGCAAAGACGTTTTAGTGTGTTGCATACAACTCTCTCTAAAGCCATGTTCCCCAACTGGGACTCTCACGATCACAAGGCGTGGCTGTAGAGGTTCGATTTATTTATTCATTTTACTTTCTATTTCTATTCTCAGTCATGACATCATGCAGTGCGGGGGGCTGAGCGATGGTCGAATAGCTAGCGCCTCGGACAGCCGCTGCGCTACTGAACGGCCGTGACCGTTGTAACGGCGATGAAGCGTTGGTTCGAGCCCAGGTCAAGTTGAGCTTGTCATATGTGATACCGGTTTTTCTTGGCTACCGGGCTGCTCATCGGGGGCTTCTCCCCGGGTTATCCGGCTTTCCTCCACCAACAAACTTAAAATATTTATAGGATAGGTGTTGAGTGGCGCCGCACCGCGGGGGGGGGGGGGGGGGGGGGGGTGTGTGTTTAGGGGTTTAACGTCCTTTTCCACCATATACGGGTGATATCAAAGACGGGGCAACGATGAAAACTGAAGCCAACACAAATATTTGGCTCCACTGAGCCGGGATACGAACTTCCCCCGGGGGAAGCAGCCCGAATTGCCCGAAAGGGACAATAAAGTAAAGATCAGGTGCCGCCGGACAAGCGGCCGGTTAACATCAGTATTCTGATGAGTGAGCAGGTAAGACATGATATTTCAGATGATCACTGAATGATCAGACACTGACTCGGTCATGGCGGAAAGGATCGGTGACTGGTCAGTCACAGTTTCCGAAACTGGATCCGCGGTTTCCGCACTGCGGATCAGTTCCGGCTTGTGGTTTGGACGTCGCATTTCCTTCATACTGACGAACAGGCACATCACAGCCTCCAGTTGGATCTCAGGTCAGTGACTGCCGGATGCAGGTCACGCGAGGCTGTCTCAGTGACGCGGACCGGTCGGAGGCCGGCGGCCACAGTAGTCATGTCAGGTTACAATAGGACACTTACTGACGTGCTAGTCAGTTTCACTAACAGTGACAGTGGACGATCCTCTCAGTCTCTGTGGCTCACACACACACACACACACACACACACACACACTCACACTCTCTCTCTCTCTCTCACACACACACCGTGACACACACACACCGTGACACACACACACACCGGCACACACTGACATGCTTGCGCTGGGTCACCGCCAGTGGAACACGACTGAGCAACACTCACTTGAAAACCTGATTGGGGCCACAACTGATCGTGTCACTTCAGCAGCCTCCCCCCCCCCCACCACCCGAGACACACACACCGTCACACTGACACACACACACGGCCGTGGCACACACACACACACACACTGACACACCGGCACACACACACACACACACACACACACACACACACACGCACACACATACTACGCTGAGTTTTATAACTGTATTTCTGCGCGTGACCGTAACGTGCCGTATACCATTACATGTCGAAATTTGCAACGGTCCACTTACTGCCCCCCCCCCCCCCCCAACACACACCTACCCACACACACTCCTTACGCAGTTGTCTATCTTTGTTGATGTTGGTGCTGTTAGTTACGAGCATGCGTGATTCACCCGTTACACAATCAAATACACTCAGAAACAGCATGCACAGGCCAGTGTGGAATTGTTCATTATAATTACTGTTGTTTATAGGCAATGTTGATACGTATAAGCTGAAATAAACGAGCGTTTTCCAGTCAGTTTTCGTCGAAAGGCATTTTGTCATAATGACCTACATGTCGTTTAGTTAGACTGTTTTTGATTGGTTCAGTTGTTGAGTGAGGATTTCTCATTATCCAATGAGCGAGCTTGTACGTAATCCGTCTGGAAGGGTGATCAAGATGGCCTCTGGGAGGGGCATTCTCGAAGTGAATACGACGATGGAGAAGACGGACATGCCGAACGGACGGATAGGGGGACCGAAAAACGGCCACAAAAACGGTCATACCAACGGATACAAAAACGGAGTGAATGGAAGAACAAATGGGAAGTCAGATCACGTAAGTACTGTGCGTGTATGTGAACTCGATGAGAGCTTGGTGACTGTGGAATCCGGATTTGCACCTGTTGATACTGTGTTGCGAGACATTTACGCTTGAACATGTCATGTAATCTATATTGTATTGAGAACAGTGATTTCCACAGCGAAAAGAAAAGACAAACAAAGGGGGTGGGGGGGGGGGGTGAGTTTATGGTGGCATCACATGATCCACACCGACCCCCAATGATCGTTGCTCTCCCACTCAACTCGCGCGAACATACAGAGATGTACACCATTGGTCCCCCCCCCCCCCCATTCACTCACTCACTCACTCACTCACTCTCACTCACAAACACACGCTCCTTTCACGTTCTCCCTTTCATTTTGTCCATCCACCATTAACAGCAGTAGGAAATCGGGGGAAGGTCAGATACAGGTTGTGTAAGGGACCCATGTATACATTTATGTGATTTATAACTGTAATTGTATTATACAGACCAGAAATTATCAATTGAAATCAGGCTGCATACATATTTATATATCTGGCATGAATAAATGTATTTCCAACCACTGGTTTTGCCGGAAGGAAATCACGTGCATGTATACATGTAAAGTTTAATAATTCTGCTGTACACCACCCTCGACGACAAATTGACCATCTCACGAAGGGACTGGGGACCCCTCACCCTGTGTCTTGAATAATAATGGTCAAGTAAATCTCAGTTATGGACAACCTGTATTTCTATCGTGCTAATTGAAATTAACCCTGGTACTGGGAAGGGACTTTGGGAGTTTAATGTCCTGTTCCACCGCGTAAGGGTGATATCAAAGACGGGGCAACAAGAAAAAGTCAGCACAAATATTTGGCTCCAGACGGGATTCGAACTCACCACCCGAAAATTGAGAGTCCAGCGCTCTACCATTTGCTGATTCGGCTGTCCCGGCTCCCCTAACCCTGGTACTAGTGCTCGTGCTGAGCCCGGAATATTGTGGACTACAGTACCGGAATATTGTGGACTACAGTACCGGAATATTGTGGACTACAGTACCGGAATATTGTGGACTACAGTACCGGAATATTGTGGACTACAGTACCACTATGGCTTTTTCAGCATAACACAGATTAATTCAGCAAGACCAGGGTTAGTATCATTCAGCTGTGCAGTGTTCTGGGTCCGCATGTAACAGTCGAGGTTAGGGATTTTAGCCCAGGGTTAGAGTCTAACCTTGAACTAAACTAGCTCTAGGGTTAAATTTTCTGGGTTTTTGTTTTTTGTTTTTGGTTTAACCATGAAGCAGACCCATTCCACCATGGTGCCTAAGCCGTTAGAGAAGGATTTTTCCTACCTTTCTGCGCTTCTTTTGTTTAATATTTAATTTTGTTTTGGGGTTTCTTTTGTCCTAGTCTGGGTTAGACCCGTAGCCGTGGGTTAAATTAACCTCGAGTTTTACATGCGGGCCCTGCATGATTGGGCTAGCTGTCTCCCTCCCCCATAGGTGTCTTCAATAACTCTTTTGCTTGGTTATAAAACACACATTAATAACCTTGATTTGTGTGATTTGAAGAAGGAAGTAAAGATAGTGACTTGAGCTATAATTATGGGCTCAGGTGCACACATGTAGACCTGTAGAACCTCTCCATGGGGATTTGCCTTTGCAGAGAGTGAATGCGTTACAGCGTGAATTACCCCAGGACCGGACCGAGGTGTTCGGTGGCGTGGTGGTGACTGACCAAATCATTACATTATTGTTACCCTTGTTCGGTGGCGTGGTGGTGACTGACCAAATCATTACATTATTGTTACCCTTGCTGGTTGGCCTCTAGCAGCAAAGTCACTCCTGGCTGATAACACCCCCTCCCCCCTCACCCCCTCCCCACTTGGCAAAATGATAAAGTTCACCACTTTTTTTTTTTTTTTTTTGGGGTCACATGCTTGTAAAATCTCTGCCTGTCTTGGTGACTGACTGTTTGTCTGGCTGGCCCTATCGGCCTGTCTGTCTCTCTCTGGCTCACTGTCAGACACATACAGTGATGCATACATGTACACACGCACACACACACACACGCACGCACGCACGCACACGCATGCAATATGTACACAAATTGGCTTGCTTGTAAAGTTGATATTACTGTACATGTTCTATGTAAAAGCTGTATTAACTATGAAAAAAAATTCACTGGCAAAATCTGTTTAAAAAGAAAAAAGTAAATTTTTTTTTAAAATGAAGGGAAAGTTCACCACTCAGCTAGACACTAACCCTAGCAGTTTGTGGGTCCTGATGATGTGCTGCTTGATTTTCATGTGTCTGTTCAATGCTGACATTGCTTGTAACCTGCACACGGGGCTGTCGTGTTTTGGTGATGCAGAAGGGCAACTGGCAAGAAGACTTCTACGAGTCGTTCGAAGAGACTCCACTGTTTATCGCCATCCTGACCTACATTGGGTACGCCATGATGGTCATCGTCGGACACATACGGGACTTCCTACGTTACTACGGCATAGAAAAGGACAAGAGCTGCACTGAGCCCAAAATGGAGGTATGTTGTGTTTTATTCAGTTCCCGTCCATACCTGTTAGCTCAGAGTCAATTTAAAACACTCTTGCTGCAAAAAAAAATTGCAAGTAGTCGCAGCACAAATAAAGATTCAAGATACTGTACCAAAATTAGGATTTAGACCTTGCAAGGGAGGAAACTGGTTGCATCGATGAATGGGAACATGGTTGTGATTATGCAGATCCGCATATCTTAGCACAGGAAATTAAGAACATATAAAGTCAGCAGAGAGCGGGTGGTGTTTATGGGAGACCGGAGTTCATATTCAGTTCCTGTAAGGTAGAGAAGGTAAAGTTTTGCTGTATTTTTAAAGCCCCAGTAAGCATGTCCAAATCACTAAAACCGAAGTATTTAAAGTAGACCAGGCAACCAGTCGCTTTGCTGCAAAGCAAACCTTTACACTGTTATGCTGATGCAAGACTTTGCTGTGGTATGGTATATAATGTCTTCACTCGAGTGACTGGTTTAGATGCAGGGGTTGAGTCCGTTGAATGGAAAGTTTTCATTGTAATTTGTATGCCAGACAAGCGTATTTGACACTTTAAGGCCGCCGTCAGAAATTAGTTGTCGGTCAGGGTGGTCAGCAGTATTTCTGGTACAACTCAGCTGCTGTTAATATGTAACTGATAAACTGTGTCAAGGACTGCATTAACCTGTTAATGTTTTTTTCTGAATATGACATGAATTGACATAGATTAAAATTTGATCAGTAACTGATAGGAGAGTGTGCCAGGGACTGCATTAGTCTGTTATTCTAAATATGACATTGGACGATCGTAAATTGAAATTTGATTGTAATTATTGTAATCACGGCCAGGGACTGCATGCATTGATCTGGTATTCTAAATCTGATGCACAATAGACATTGAACGATCCGAAATTGAAATCTGATGTGTAAGAACATGCACTGCTCAGTCCACAAAACTAAAAAATACATGCAATTCTAAAGTTCTGAAACTTTAATTGCTGAGCTGACCGTTTGCAACACATGATTGTAATATGTCCAGTGTGTGAGAGATTGTGTGTGATTCACGTGAGTGTACATGTTGGGTTTAGCTCGCGGCACCGTGAGCCAAATATTTGGGATAAAGTGCTTAACTTAATGCGATCACTATTATACTACAGGGTTGCACATTTAAGTCGGTCCCAGGACATTAAGTATAAAAATTTCAAATGTCCTATTTTCCCCACCTCAAGGGGACATTTGTCCTATTAAAATTTTTGTTGCCACTAAGTGGCCAGGACACTGTGTCCTATCACTTTGCTGTTTCCAGGACACTTTGTCCTGAAGAAGCTGTGGAAAATGTGCAACTCTGATACTACATGTACTGTAAGCAGTACCACTGTATTGATCAATCTGTTATCCTGAATATGAGTCTTTATGACATTGAACAATTCTAGATTGAAATTTGACTTGAAACAAATAGAGAAGTGTGTAATGAAATGAATACAGCTCTGTGGCCTGAATACAGCTCTGTGGCCTCAAAAGTTTCCATTGTATGCAAGCTATTTATTTCAAATAGATCTGTTAATCAGTTTATTAATATCAATATTATGTGTTCTGTGTTTAGTAAGAACTAGTTGGCATTGGTTTAGGAATGTTTGATGGGTAAGTACAATATTAATAGTGTAGTGGTCTTATCTTTTTAATGGAAAGGGCTTAACGCCTTAAGTGATCGACTTAAATTTTTACCTTGTGACCTCGTTTACTTTGTTATGACTTAATCCTTTAGCATTTTGTACCATGATTAAGTAAAATGAAAGTGAGAATTCAGCTTCAAGTTTACCAACCTGCGAAATATATTGAAATTGATTTTGCTCAGTGCTGATTTGGTTTTAATTCAAACTTAATTTTCATTTTAAGAAAAGTGAAAACCAGAGCCCTCCTAGTCGTAATGTTTTCATTTGGATTGAATGGGCAAGTACTGTGTTAGTGTGTACGTGTTTTACTAAAATGCTCATCTTGTTTGTCTGTCTGCCCAGGGTTATGTCCCCTTATTTCAGAGTTGGGAAAGCTTTTACACGCGCAATGTTTACAGAAGAATCCGCGATTGCTGGAACATTCCGATAGCCAGTTGCGCTGGCTCGCACATTGATGTGATTGAGCGAGTCACTGAGGACCACGGGTGGAACTTTGAGTACGTGCTTGCACGTTTGACCTTTAACCCTGGTCATTTGTTGCATGTCTAGATGCCAGATGTTGCGGACATGTTCTGGAGCTTTTGTATGTTCTGACTGTGTCCCCCCGGTTTGCACGACTCCTGTGTTTTGCAATCTACTAAAACGCGTTGCACGAAAATCTTCACTCTACAGCAGAATCAAGGCAAAACTGAGTGGATCTGGTGTTAGCAGTCATTTCTTTGCTGAAAATAAAATGGCAGCTATACAGTGACATGTAAAAAGTAGTAGATTGTCAGAATGTTAACTTTGTGTGACATCAGCGTGGCTTTTTGCAGAGCTACTACCAGGCATCGGTTGCGTGAGACTTTATCACAGTTGTAAACGGATTTAGGTCTATCTGCTTTATTCTGTTGCTAAAACTCGGGTTTTGTCACTTGTTTCCACAAACACATTTATACGCACAATAAAAATGTTAGGTCTAGCAACTTTAAGACAGGATGTTGTAGCCTGCGATGTAGATTAGGTGTAAAGTTATGGAAAATTGCACAGTCGTGTGCAGAAGGACCAAATTTTGTGTAGTTGTCAGGTGATGTAATGTTGCAGATGCCGCACCAGTATCCCTGCGATCAGTATTTGGCTTTGTTTTGCTGTAGAGGGCAGGCTATTCTGAGCATGAGCTGGGAGATGGGATGCTCTGGAGTCATGGGTGTGTGTTCGTTTGTCTGTCTGTTCGTCCATCAGTCTGTGTAATCTGCTGGTGTTTGCATGTTTTAGCCAACTAGTCGCATGCCTTGGTTTCTCTTTTGCTGTTCGTGACAGGGATTTGTACCCCTCCTGGTATCCTGGGAGAGTTTTTACACACGAAACATGTACCGTTACGCTCGGGATTGCTGGAATCGCCCCATCTGCGGAGCACCTGGGGCCGAGGTTGACGTCATGGAGCGAGTGTCTCCTGACTTCAACTGGACGTTTGAGTATGTGGTTTTACGATGGCAGCGTTGCACTCGGCTGCTGTCTTTACGTCTGAGTGCTCCAACTTCACAAACTGGGCGCCCTGCTCACCCTCGCGTCTTTTCGTTCTCTACCCTGCCACTCCTGCTGATTCTTGGGTTTTTGGATGTTTTGGTAGATCTTCACAGTATGCCTACACTGCAGTAGCTTTGCACCAAATCACACATGAGAACAGTTCTGGTGGAATTAACGTGAGCTTTCGTAGAACTTTGCTATTAATTTTAAGTCGTGCTCCTTTGTCTTGGTGACAAATTTTCTATTCGCTCGTTTCTGTACTTTAGAACTTGCTCTTTAAAAAAAAAAATTAACACACACATAGATCGATGCAGTTTTTCTGCTGGTAGTCAGACAAAGAGTTCTTGTGCGAATTTTCACATCTGGGTGTGTTCATCCTGATCTGACGACCTGATTTTTTGGGTCCTGATATGACTAAGTTTCACTGTTTTGCTTCATTTTCCTTGGGAACAAATCTCTATAGAACGCCCACTGGGGCTTTAATGCTTCATGCCAATGCTTCCATTGGGTCCATGATTATTTTTGGGTGGGTGAGTGGGTGGGTGGGTGGGTGGGTGGGTATGCCTATTAGCTGCTTTATTTTGAAGGGGCATAGGTCCAGTTGACCACTAATGCCAGTTCCACCTCCCTCCCCCCCCCCCCCCCCCAAAAAAAAAAAAAAAAAACACCAAAAAAAATCAACAACAACAAACCACCACCACCAACAACAACAAAAACACCCCAAAACAACAACAAACGCCCCCTGGTACCAAAACAAACCAGAAAACAGGGGGAAAGGGGAGGTAACACCTTTTAGAACAGTAGAAGATCTGTGTCTCTCTCTGTTTTGTGGACAAGTAGAGAGTGGAAAAAAAGTGGAATGTGTGCCACAGTAAGAGGGTCAAAGAACTTTTTCTCCACTATGTTTTATGAAACAATGGTTCTCAGTCTCAGGAAATGTTCTCATGTGAGTAGTACAGTATGTCTTCTTTTCGTTTCACATTGTTCTGTAAAGATTCAAATTGAAACAAGTGCTAAGTGACTTGTGATATATTGTTTGTGCATTTCCGTTGTTTTGGTTTTTTTTGCTCTTAAAAACTGAGTAAGTGGTGTTGTTCACATCATCCACGAAAGCCCAGCCCTCAAATAAGGAAAATGTGATCCGTACCAAAGCATACTTTAATAGACTCACTGATGCAACTTACCGCTAGTCCAAGAGCAGTGCTCACAACATGTATACCAACTGCTCTTTCTGTGCCTGATACTAACAAGTAAAGGTTACTAAACAAACTTAACTAGCCGTCTAATTTCAACCTTCTGTACGTTTTGAGTGTTATTTAAAAATTGTCATTTTATATGCATGCATATTTTTTTTGCAGCTGTGTTTCATTGATGTCTGGGATTCGGTTTGTTCATTGCCCTGCCTCAGTGGGTGGTAACAAGAAGTTAATCTCCCAACCAACCAATGATATCTCTAAGTGCAGATTAAATTAATTTTAAATAAAATCAGTGGTAGAGGGGACTGAACACTTTTTATTTGTGATGACGTGAAATATATGATATAGGAATGTGATACGTGTATGTCCAGTCAGGATTGCCCAACTGTATGCTACCCATAAAAAAAAAAAAAAATCATTTACATATTTAATTATACTTTCACTGGAGTGTTCACATTTTCATAATACACTCATTGGTGGTTTTGTTTGTGTATGGATGTAACTGCATGCGTGTGTGTTTTTTTGTGTTATGATATAAGTTTTTGTTTTTATGTAATTGTAGAACATTTGATATAGTTTTTATGTCCATGTATAGTGTTTTTGTCACCTGCAATTGTGTATGTAATTTGGGGGGGGGGGGGGGGGTATTTACAGTGTAATAATTTCCTTGCTATGTTCTTAGTGATTTTTTTTTTCTTCTGACATTGTCAGTGAACATCACAGTTAACCTGAAATACGTAAAATGTAAGTAATTACATAAATTTCAGTTTTGGAAAGAGATTATAGAACATTGTACAAAATGTCATATCAAGAGCACATGACTGAGAGCAGAGAATGGCCATCTTAGCTTCTGTCTACACGTGTGTAGTCGCTGGCACTGAAATCCTAGCTTGGTTCACCTGTCTGACGTATAGGTCCGTCACTGCTGCTCATTGGCCCACTAGACTTGAATCGTGGGAAAATTATTAAATTCCTTTTGGCCGTCATCATCAGCTTCTCAGTTTTGCTCCTGGAGTCCCATAACTCTAACGGAAAATGGCAGAATTTATGCTGGTACCCTATGCTTGTGTGCAGTGCAGTTTGACATTGGCCCCGTTTACATTAGCTTAAAATACCGCCCTGAGAGCGCTCTGAGAGCGCCCTGTCGCGTTTACACTTGGACAAACCGCTCCGAAAGCGCACCGCTCTCAGACTACCTACAGTGGATAGTTTGAGGGCGCTCTAGCTTACGGTGCTTTCGTCACGTCACGTGGGGCCCTGTGTCACCATAGCAACAGGCCATTTTTGCAAATGGCGAAAGATCGTTTTTTTTCTGCCAGGCATACAAAAACACGTGCTTTCTGGGCGCTGCCATCTTGAATATATGTCACATTCCTCGAGAGCACGTGACATAATTATCAGCTGTCCTTCCACGATTGTGTAATCTAAGTGTAAACGCCATGGAGCGCTCTCAGTACGGTGCGCTTTAGGGGCGCCCTCAGAGCGCTCTGTAATGTAAACGGGGCCATTGCTGGAGAAAATGATAAAGAAAAAGAATAAAAGACATCAGTTTGTGCAGGCATTGAAACTGGTCAAACTGAAACGTACACAAACACACACGGCAGAAAGAGGTTAGACTAACTCTTCACTCATTTCTAAACCAGGAGTTCGACCGATGGCTCCACAGCCGAATACAAGGTACATGTAGAACTCGCAGCCTACATGTAGCCAGATGCAGTAGGAACCGAGACCAGAACCCATATGTTTGAAACACTACATCATCTGCAGGCATTTTGCTGTTGAAAAATTATGGGGTTGTGTCCACTTCAGTGTTTTGTTACTTGCCATTGGGTCGATGAGTGTGACACACAAAGGGGAGGAACCCTAGTTTCCCAGCACCCTCAGCAAGCTTAGTTTTCACCTGGTCTGTTAACAGCTGGCCCTGTTTTATCTCCCTTGGCTTGAGGGCTATAAACATGTGTGGGCAGACCAGTAACTAGTTGGCTATTCTCTGTAATGTGCTTTTGGCCATATACTTCAATCATGTTTTGTTGTTGCTGTAAGTTTTGTTTGTTTGTTTGTTGTTTTTTTTTGTTTTTTTTTTTTTTGGGGGGGGGGGGCATAAGTGTAATTAGGAGGGTAATGGGCGGATTCTTTTGTCTTATTCAGTTGTGTCTTGTTAAAGTCAAGGCTGGTCACTGCTTTGAGAAATAGATCTTGTGCTTGTTTGGCCTGGTATGACGGGGCAGCCCTAGGTCCCTTGTGTTTGCGGCCATACTGATCTCTAGTGGGAATTAACAGATTGTACTGATTCTTGAACGCGACTGTTTGTTCAAGAAAAATCAGTTGTCATCACATCTGAATTGAATAGTGTTCAGCTGGACTTCTTACTTAGGGGTAGCTG
Organism: Batillaria attramentaria; assembly: GCA_018292915.2. Taxonomy (NCBI): domain Eukaryota; kingdom Metazoa; phylum Mollusca; class Gastropoda; family Batillariidae; genus Batillaria; species Batillaria attramentaria. The sequence goes on from JACVVK020000381.1 coordinate 455,064, forward strand.
TCCCTCTCCTCAATGATTTTGGCAGAAATAGCACATTTTATTCATCTTCTCTCAGCTGGTGGCCAATCTTGACATTTCAGACATGCAAGATCTGTTACCTGATACCAGAATGTCACCTACAAGTTGCTGAAACCTGTGAACTTCTGTTCATACTTGTCACACTTGATGGGACGCTGACCAAATTTTAAAAAGTCGGGGGGGGGGGGGGGGCACACAGTGTGGCATATTCAGATCATGGAATTGGTTTTACTTATAAACTGCTTAACTGGCTGGAGGCTTACCTCACATGTAGATCTAATGGTCACCAGGGTAATGGGTTTTTGGGAAATTTAGATCTTTTCCATCATATTTGCAGGGCTTTTTTAACCAGTTATATCTCTGTATGTACCGCAAAACCAAAAGCTGTAAAGCTTAGACTAACGCCAGAGTATTTCTGGGGGCACTCAGACTCACTACTTATTGCATGTATTAGTCATTTAGTGAATGCTATTGTACTTACCTGCTTAACTGAATGTGTTTACATACATGTACTAAATCTGCTCTGGTATGTGTGGGAAGGGGGAATGAGGGAGGAGGGGAGCATTATCATATGATCATGCTAAATCTCTAATTTAATATTGGTTTCATGTGCAATTTTCATCCAGCTGAATGCTGTTTCCATTTCAGGTTTTGCAGATGTAAATGTACATTTCTGTTGACGTGTTCTGTCTGTGCCTTCTGTGTTTTCCTTACTCAAAATCATATGTATCCCTGCATGCTCAGTGGATTGGTATTTGAGTTGTTTGTGTGTATGTTGCATTGTAAGCATGTTCAGTGTTGCTAGAACATGTACACTGTATTCACTTTGAGATCTGAAGATATTTCTGACATTAGATGTACAAAATGTGAAAACTTTAAGTCGTAGATCTGATGTAATAACTGTTGTTTATGAGTTTACATGTATTAAGATTTCTTTAAAAGCATTAGCTGCTTTAATTGGAAAATGAATTTAGTCGGCCATTTTTTTTAGAGAAAATATTGGCAGAATTGTTTAGCTTATTGTTGTTCACTGTCTGAGTTGCTGAATTAAATGTTTTGCTAGTAAACAGCGCATAACTGTCTTGGTTCATAGGCACTCTAGTGGCGTTTCAGTGATTTTAGAGGTTGGCAAATTATTTGTTTGTGCCACTTCAGTTGGCCTTACTTTATGTTGCTCTTCTCTAACAGCATGACTGGCAGAAAGCTTCACGTGATGAACTTCGGGTCCTACAACTATCTGGGTTTTGCTGAGAACAAGACGCTGTGCGCCAAGACCGTTCAGGAAGTTACGGAAAAATATGGTGTCGGAGTGTGTGCAAGTCGCCAAGAACTCGGTAGGTTGCTGTGCAGTGAGTCTGACTATGTACATTCTGGTAGCAGGGTAGTCAACAACGTAATAGCAAACTTCCCTGCCCTGCCGCACGGCGCTAGCTTGAGACTTGTAGAGCGGTTCAGCCGTCTTACTCTGGCAGCCATAAACAACCTAAGTGTCAAAGGCTCCAACCTTCGCTTAGTGTATGCAGATATCTGCAACTATCATGTTGGTGTCAGCCGGCCTCACCAGCACTTCAAAGGAGTTTGACAGATGTTTGAAAGGAAGCTCCAAAAAGAAAATGTTGAGACCATTTCAGGGGCAGGTAACTGAAGACATTATTGTTTTGCAGGCTACCTGGATGTGCACCGTCAACTGGACGAGCTTGTGGCGGAGTTTCTTGGCGTGGAAGCCGCCATCACCGTTCCCATGGGCTTCGCTACCAACTCCATGAATATGCCCGCTCTCGTCAGCAAGGTAGGGCAGGAGTCACATCTGTTTTTAGGCCATCTTTGGACAATATGATGTTTATGCATCATAGATCATTAGATGTAGAAACATATGGTCAGCAAGATAGTGTCAAGGAAAATTACATCAAATTCATAGACTTGTACCATGGTAACGGACCTGTCAGCATTTTAGTATGTGTCGTGTGACGACAGGGTTGTCTGATCCTGAGTGACGAACTTAACCACGCCTCTCTCATCCTGGGATCTCGACTGACAGGGGCCACCATCCGCGTCTACAAACACAACGGTCAGTTAAACTCTTACAGTTAAACAGTTAAACTTGTTTGGTGTAGGTTTGATTTTGTAGCTAAACTCTCTGTCTCACGCTGTCTCCCCCCTCTCTCTCTCTCTCTCTCTCCCCCTCTCTCTCTCTTCCTGCAGCTGTCTGTGTCCGTTTTTCTGTCTGTCTGTTTTTGATTTCACCCAACTATCCATATATATGTAATTTTGTTCAAGTCTCACAGTATTTGATATGCTAAAGAGGTTTTTGCAGCATCAGAAGCATGTACAAATTAAATTGAATTGGATGTTCTTGTTCACAGACATGAAAGATCTTGAGCGGCGGTTAAGAGAGGCGGTTTGTGAGGGCCAGCCGCGAACTCACCGACCGTGGAAGAAAATCTTGATCGTTGTTGAAGGTGTTTACAGGTGCGTTTTGCCCACAAGAGTCACACACATAAAATTATGGCCCGCACAGTGGCAATGTAAGGCAATCCTCTTGATTTGACCAAAATGTTGTGTCAAACTCGCAAATCACATTCTCTGTTGATTCTGCTGACTAAGGAGACATCAATTTGACCTTGGTGTTTAGTTCAGCCCCACATCTCCTCAGTAAACTCATGTGACGCCACATCTGAATGTAGACAATTTTGTTTTGTTTTGTTTTGTTTCAGTATGGAGGGGTCGATCGTGCGACTACCAGAAATTTTACGTCTGAAGAAGAAATACAAAGCATACGTTTACCTGGATGAGGCTCACAGCATCGGGGCCATGGGTCCTCATGGCCGCGGGGTGGTCGACTATTTCGGCCTTGACCCCCGCGACGTTGACATCCTGATGGGCACTTTTACTAAGAGTTTTGGCTCTTGTGGCGGGTACATCGGAGGAACAAAGGTAAGTGCGTGTGTTAACAATCAGGTGTCCCTGGGTCAAAATTTGCCAAGAAGCATTTAGTTTGTTCACATTGTTGCAGAGGTTTATGATGAGTAGAGCTCTACTTGCATGGGAGTAGTGGCTTATGGCATGAATATGAACAGTTGGGAACAAAACACACTCAGTAATTCTTACTTCGTCAAACAGTGAAGAACGGTATGGTTCAAATGGTAGACATTGCTGAATAAGGTTTTAGTTTAGTATCATACTCCTTTCCATTGCTGCTGCTTGTCAAAACTTTATTAATAAAGTTTTTAATACAGTTCTTGCCACCTAGGTTATACAGAAACCCTGCCCACTTATCATCAATATTCATTATTCATCAAAGCAGAAATGTGAAATTTCCTGATCTGTCCAGCAGTGCATGTAGGCAGAGTGTTCTCCCTTGCATAACAGCTGTTAAAGAACCATTACTCTTGAGAGAGTTTTGCATGTAGTGTTTTTTAAGACGGAGAGTATGTGGACAGTGGGAGGAGAACTTGTAGGAACAGGGAATCCCTCTGTGTGTGTATAACATCCCATTATTGACTCCACTCAGCCAGTCTGAGGCCAAAGTTCCGCCTCTCTACTCTGCCGTGTATTGGCAAATCGCTGTATGTCCATGACGTCATTTTGTTGGAAAAGGGGTGATTTCATTATGAGAGCGGCTGACGTAATGGTCTTTTTCCTCTCCTGACGTCACTGGCCTTACTGTTTTCTGTACATGTGTCAGTCATATCAAACTACACACGCTTCCTTTTTTTGGTAGCGTCTGGCAAGAAAGTCTGCCAGTCCATGCTGCGTGTTGTGCTCATTATGCTGTGGCACGCGATTGGCTGAATTCTTGGGGCTTGCCCGCTTTGACTGACAGGAGTGGAGTCACTGATTCCTGTTGGCCATCTGAGATTTAGCAGTAAACAGAGCATTGGGAATATATCAGATGTGAATGCTAGTGTGACAGAGCCTTCTAGTTGTAGTTATACTATCATGCTATCAAGCTGGATGTGTTTCTGTTTGCAGCGACTGATCAACCACCTGAAAGTGCACTCTCACAGCGCCATCTACTCCTGTGCCATGGCGGCCCCCGTCACCCAGCAGGTCATCTCCACCATGTCCATCATCATGGGTCGCGACGGCTCGGGTGAAGGTCAGTATCTACTCAGGTCATGGTTAGATAGCGATCCAACCAATTAAAACTTTATAATCATTGTAGCATGTGTTAGATCAGTGCTGAAGTATTTGTCGTGATCAGTATAATTATATGTGGATGGTATTCTGTAATTTGGTTATTAATTATCATTGTTTTTGGGGGGTGTTTTTTGTTGGAATCCCCATTGACATGTACACCACCTTCTCTCTGACCTTGTTTCGTGGTACCTCACGCTCCAGTGAACGGAATTAACGTCACTGCCTCAAATCTTACACTTAAGTGAGTTAGTTCCCTTTGCCTGAGAACCATAAAATGGGTTATTGCTGGTGGTCACTAGAGGTCACTGGGTTAGTATACAACTTTAAATGAAAATAGTGGATTTTTTAAAAAAAAAATTCAACAAAATCACATTCTATTCCAGTAGTCACACGACTGTCATAGATGACATTACTGGAAAATCTTACACTTAAGTGAGTTAGTTCCCTTTGCCTGAGAACCATAAAATGGGTTATTGCTGGTGGTCACTAGAGGTCACTGGGTTAGTATACAACTTTAAATAAAAATAGTGGATTTAAAAAAAAAAATTCTATTCCAGTAGTCACACGACTGTCATAGATGACATTACTGGACATTTTTCAGGTCGACGCCGCGTCCAGCAGTTGAAGTGGAATACGCGCTATTTCCGCAAACGCCTGCATGAGAAGGGCTTCATCATTTATGGCAATAAAGACTCGCCCGTTGTGCCTTTGCTCATCTACATGCCATCGAAGATCGCGTGAGTCGTGGTCAAGTATTGCTGTTTTGCCATTTTAGCAGTTTTAACTCTTTGACGACGGAGCACAATTTCTGACACACGATTTCCTATAGGAAATCGTGTGTCAGAAATTGTGCTCCGTTGTCAAAGAGTTAAAAAATCAGTGGCACTAGCAGGTCTTGCCTCCTCAGTTCCAAGTCAGTGTTAGTTGCTTCCCTTCGCAGTGGAAACATGAAACTTAAACCGGTAGGTGCCCCTTGCTCGAGATGCATCGAAAGTTTTATAGTTTTCTTCAGTTCTTGTCCGGTGAGGAGGATGTGCAAAGAAAACTAGGATTTAAAAAAAAAAAAAAAAAATTAATACTTTATTGTCCCTTTCGTGAAATTTGGGCTGCTTCCCCCAGGGGAAGCATGTCACCATAGTGCTGCACCACACAACAAACCTATCCTTTTTTTCATTTTTGCTGGGGGGAGGAAAGCCGGATAACCCGGAGAGGAGCCCCTGATGAGCAGCCTGGTAATCAGGAAGAACGGATAATACATGTCATCATAGAGTGTGGTGCTGCTGTCCTCAAACGTATTGGCATTTTACAAAAGTGTGTCATGTGATTTTATGTTGATTATGAATTTCAGCTTGTTCAGTCGCATGACTCTAGAACGTGGGCTGGGCACAGTGGTGGTTGGCTTCCCGGCCACCCCTATCATTGAGGCCCGAGCTCGATTCTGCCTGTCAGCCGCACACAACAAAGAAATGTTGGATCGGGTAAGGATTTTGGCACATTAGGAGGGCCCAAGCGTGTATGCGCACACACACACGCGCACACACACACGCGCGCACACACACACCCCACACCACCACCATACACACATTCTCCTGCCATGCCCCCCCCCCCCCCCCCCCCCCACACACACACACACACACGCCCTCTCTTTAAGACACAGACATATCTCCCACATACCCTGCATTGTTGAACTTGTTCAAAACCACTCTTTAGTTGTGAGACACTGTCTTAACACTGTACTCTAACTTTGTGTGTGTGCGCGTGTGTGTGTGCTGCAGGCGATCGACATTGTTGATGAGATCGGCGACCACCTGAAACTGAAGTATTCTTCCATGCCTGTGCCAAAATGGACGGAAGAGGAGATGCCCGTACTCCAGGTACCCTGCTCAAACATCTAAGAGAAAATTTGATGTCTTTTGCTCGTTCTGCACTGATCAAATTCGGGCGTTAGAACTGTTTGACAAGTTCTCGATTTCTGCTGAAGTCTCTCAGGGTTCATAGGCCAAAAGGCCTGTTCTCCTGTGCTGTTCCAGTATCAACACACATTTGAATTCCTTGACCAGTTCAATTTCTTCTTTCTATTTTATAGTGTGTGAATGCACAATGTTTGCACATTGTTTTCCTGGAGACAGAATCCACGCTAAATGACAGAGTTTAAGATTATTTTTACTGTAAGAGCATTGGTAGAGCAGACACAAGGACAGGTACCAACCTCGACCTTAATGTAAATAATGTAAATGTAAGAAAGAAAAAAAAAACTTTGATGTTGAGGTTATCAGTTATTATAAAGAAAGTTGACGATACCAATATGTGTGAAGAATCGACACAATCCAGATTGCATAAGACACACCAGCGCTTCTGAGAGACCTTGTGATCTTTACATCATTTGATGAAAGGGTATAACGATCATGAATTGGACTGGCTTTTGGTCCCTTTTACCCATTGAAAATAAGATTTTTCGGTCACATGTTCACCGTTTACAGGTGAGTCATTAGCCAATCAGCTGTTGACGTTTCTCTGACTTTTGCAATACTTTTATTTTCTTTCAGCCCTGAAGAGGAGGCAGTTCCTTTTTCGTCAGCCGTGAAAAGACAGCCGAGAGTATCACGTCACCATGTAAAACTAAAAGAAGAGTGTTAATGGCAGATTTCATTGCCTTGTGTTTGAAGGGAATGTGAGCAGTTTTGACGTCCTACTCCTTGTGGCCTCCCGTTGTTCTATTTATAATACATGTACCCTCCTGTGATGTCACGTTTGTTGTTTGACTGCTTGATAGGGTCGGAATTCCAGTGTGTGTTAGTGCCGTGAGATTCCATTTCTTGTGCAAGGTTTTCTCTCATTTTGTTGGTGTGCAGGTTTCTACATTTTTTAGATGGTTTGTCACGAATCATGAATGTGATCTAAGAGAAGTATAATTTATTTGGGTTTAAAAAATGTTTTTTGCTTGTTTTGTTTTTGTTTGTTGTTGGGTTGTTTCGTTTGTTTTTTTTTGGTTTTTTTTTATAAACCAGTTCTGAATGAGCACAGTGCAGATTTAGTTGGTTTTTTTGTAATGTAGACAGTCTTGATTGTTTTCCAGATTTCTCAGGATTACCACATCATTGTACTGTACTGTAAAATATATTGTATCGACGTGTTTTGATTATAATGGATTTACTTGGCAGTCACCATTTCATACGAAACTTTTCAGTTTGATAAAGCGTCCTTCTTTTTGCCCCCTCTGTCTTACTTAGTATCTCCGTTACCGTCATTTTGAATTGGCTATACGTGTACCTATGTGTTTGCTCAAGATTGCCTCGTAAACTTGAGTGTTGTGAATTCACCCATGTTTTATCTGCCTTAATGGACTGCACGGGAAAAACTCTTGCTTCTTTTTCCAAACTTAACATACATTTATATAGGTCTTCGTTAAAGGGATGGTATGCATTTGAATGCAGGTCAGAAAATGCATGGCAAAAATCTTTTCTTTTTTTTTTATTAAGAACCACACACACAAAACTTTTTTTTGTTTTAAGTCACCCATTGCACTTACATTTTGTAGCGTTTGTCAGGATGGCTCAGTGATTCCTGTCCTCATCAGGGAAATTTAAATAAAAGATATGTTTTAGTCCCTTTTTACATCCGTACATCTACCGTAGATGCTTTTTATTGTCATATTGCTTTAAGAAAGCACAGCATAATTCGACATTTGAGTTCATTCCCAGTAATAGAAGTTTTCCTGGAAAAGTACAAGCTAGTCATTTGCCCGTTCTATTCTGTCAGTGAGTTTCATTGTCATAATTGTTGTAACCGCCTCTTGTGAGCTACACGGAGTGTTGGTTGAGGGTTTAAACTGGTACGTGTACGTGCCTCACTCTTTCTTCGCCTCATCAACGTAGCCATGTGCTCTGCTAGGGTAAAGTTCAGCACACACAAACTCCCGTAATTCCAGTAGCCATGTGCTCTGCTAGGGTGAAGTTCAACACACACAAACTCCCGTAATTCCAGTAGCCATGTGCTCTGCTAGGGTAAAGTTCAACACACACAAACTCCCGTAATTCCAGTAGCCATGTGCTCTGCTAGGGTAAAGTTCAACACACACAAACTCCCGTAATTCCAGTAGCCATGTGCTCTGCTAGGGTAAAGTTCAGCACACACAAACTCCCGTAATTCCAGTGAACTGTTGCATTGAGGTCGACTCAAAGATATTTTGCTTTGTTTAGAGATCTCTTTTCACCGGCACACAAAATGTTTAGAGATCTCTTTTCACCGGCACACAAAATCTAGTGAAAATGCTCACACTTCAACAAGGCAGCAAGACAAAAATGTTGGCTCGTTGGATCAAACCACCAGACTTTGTTGTAATCAGATACATGCCACCGCCTGCTTTCTACATGAAGTCCAATCAAATGGAGCATATCTGTTGTGTTGTATTTGAATGCAGGCATTTACATTATTATATAATTATATTGTTTAACGTGGCTCTGCCATATTGACCATACGGTATTTTTCTGTATGTGTGTGTGTCCATCGTACATATGTGCAGTACGTTCTTGGAAAGTGACCACCATTTTGTCGGCATCACTCACACAATCATATGTAGCTTGTGTGAAGTTTAAAAAAAAAAAAAAATTGTCCTCAGTCCAACATGTCTCTTGTTTTCAGTCGTGTCCTGTGATTCTGTGTGTCCTGTGATTCTGTGTGTCCTGTGATTCTGTGTCCTGTGATTCTGTGTGTCCTGTGATTCTGTGTGTCCTGTGATTCTGTGTGTCCTGTGATTCTGTGTGTCCTGTGATTCTGTGTGTCCTGTGATTCTGTGTGTCCTGTGATTCTGTGTGTCCATCTTTCAGTACATGTATATCAAGCACAAGGAGTTTTGTCATTCAGCTTTTTTTGGGGGGGTGGGGGGGGGGGGGGGGGGTGGGGGTGGTAGTTGCCTGGAGTCAGCCTCAGGGCTCTGACCATTCTGTTATGTGCTCATGGTCCGAAAACACATCAGGTTTTTCCAAACTTTGTTTTTGTTGTTAAATTTGTTAAATTTCCTGATTTTGTCAGAACGGGACTCTTTTAGCCGCGAAATAGTCTCTGTTGCTTGCGTGGCGTTAAGCCCTAAATAACTAACTGATGTTTGTGTTTTGCAGTTTTGTGAGAAGTAGATCAGTGTCCAAATTGTTCTGCTTGTTTTAAAGTTTGACAAATGGCTTACGGGACTCCTTGAGCCAGACTGTTTGGTGTTGCATGAAATAAGCTGCCATTAAGGCTTAAGGCTTCCTCTGTTGGTTTTTTTTTTTTTTTTTTTGGGGGGGGGGGGGGTGGGGGGGTCTGTAGATTTTATGGCTTTCTTTTTTTGTCTCTGCCGCTGACTGGAGGAGTGAGTGGGACTTATCTTCAGCTCCATCTGTCCGTCTGTGTGTTCGTCTGCAAACACTTTTTCTTGCAAACTTATTGCCTGGTATTGTTTTTGAACATGTGGATTTGATTTCTCCATTTGCATTATGTATGTATGTATTTTTTTGTGTGTTTTTTGTTGTTGTTGGGTTTTTTTATGGGGTGGGGGGGGGGGGGCACCATTTACTGCTGATTGTTCTCGATCAGCTTATGGGTTTTTTTCATGTTTTTTTTTTTTTTTAATACATGTTGCAGTTTGGTGTGTATTTCATTTGCTTTTGGATATATATATCAGCAGCTTGCAGAGTGAGAGAGAGAGAGAGAGAGATGGACAAACGGGAGTATGTGTAAAGATGCCATGTTCACTTTCCAAATTAGGGAAAATGTAGGTAATGAATGCATAACAAAAAAGCTGTTAGACTTCACACTTGACTGTCAGAATGAGAGTTTCTTCACACTTGACTGTCAGAATGAGAGTTTCTTCACACTTGACTGTCAGAATGAGAGTTTCTTCACACTTGACTGTCAGAATGAGAGTTTCTTCACACTTGACTGTCAGAATGAGAGTTTCTTCACACTTGACTGTCAGAATGAGAGTTTCTTCACACTTGACTGTCAGAATGAGAGTTTCTTCACACTTGACTGTCAGAATGAGAGTTTCTTCACACTTGACTTTGATTTTTGAATTCATGCTAATGTAAGAGTGGTGGTCACAGTTCGTGTTCCATTTCTTCCATTCACTGGTGCATCTGTTTATAATATTTATCATTTATTTGTTTATTTATTTTTATTGTTTTTTTGGTTTTTTTAAATGGCAAATTGGTATGAAGCGATCATTCATGAGCATCATTAGCTGAGTTTTGAAGTGGTGGTTTTTTTTTAATCATTTTGCTTCCATGGTGAAATTACTATTCAACTTGTTTTTGAGCATTTTGTTGTTGGTTGGATTGAAATTTGTATCACTTTTCTTTTGTTTTCCCTGGTCGTCACTACTCCTTGATAGACTGACTTTAAGCTGTTTTCTTGAGTGTTTTGGCATAATCTTACATTTGCTACATTTCTTTCCTAACCTCTTGGATAATTTTTTTCTATAGTATTTTTTTTTCTTTTGGTATGTATGTCTGGTTATTCCATGTATCTAGCATATTATGTAAATGCAGATGATATGTATATATGTTTATGTACATTTACCTGCAGACTCCAGTTTGCATGTTTGTCATGCTTACAATTTTTTTTTTAATGAACTCCGTGTGCGTATATATATATAGGTGCGCCTACAGAAGTAAGCAAGCCTCTTTTGTTTTCTTCAACTTACACCTTTTTGTTTGTCCCCCTAATTCAGGTGTTGAAACATCCAGGGCTGAAAATGTTCCACGTTTTAATGGATTTCCACTTTGGGCTCAAATTTTCCTAATCTGAAAAAGTGTGTTTCCTCCTCTGAAGTACTTATGATCATGTCAAAATGCACCAATTTAAACAGATTTTAGTACTTAAAAAAATAAAAAACTCAAGGGGAGCATCCCTCCGGACCCTTTAGCATAACACGTCTGCTTTGCAGATGCGCACTCCTGGCTTTGCCACTTTGACACTAAATCATGCTACACTTTGTCACTAAATCATGCTACACTTTGTCACTAAATCATGCTACACTTTGTCACTAAATCATGCTACACTTTGTCACTAAATCATGCTACACTTTGACACTAAATCATGCTACACTTTGTCACTAAATCATGCTACACTTTGTCACTAAATCATGCTACACTTTGTCACTAAATCATGCTACACTTTGACACTAAATCATGCTACACTTTGTCACTAAATCATGCTACACTTTGACACTAAATCATGCTACACTTTGACACTAAATCATGCTACACTTTGACACTAAATCATGCTACACTTTGACACTAAATCATGCTACACTTTGTCACTGCTACACTTTGTCACTAAATCATGCTACACTTTGTCACTAAATCATGCTACACTTTGTCACTAAATCATGCTACACTTTGACACTAAATCATGCTACACTTTGTCACTAAATCATGCTACACTTTGTCACTAAATCATGCTACACTTTGACACTAAATCATGCTACACTTTGTCACTAAATCATGCTACACTTTGTCACTAAATCATGCTACACTTTGACACTAAATCATGCTACACTTTGTCACTAAATCATGCTACACTTTGTCACTAAATCATGCTACACTTTGTCACTAAATCATGCTACACTTTTCCTCCTTGTGGATCGTGGACAATTTTAAGCCCTGGACATTTTTTGACAATAGAGTCTGAAAGTATGATAAGTATGACTGTTACGTTACACTGTACCATCTGTAACCCTGTAACAAATTTGTTCGTGGTGCTGCGTGGCGTCACATTTTTGTATGCAGCCTCTCAACAAATTTGTTTACATTTCTCTCAGCGTCACCATGTAGATGGAGGTTTTGAAATCTCAGCGGGTTTCTGCTGTAGGTGAACAAGAAAACAATGCAATCCACAGATTCCAATGTATTTTCACGTTTTTGACTTTCCGCGTAATAATAAAGTGAAAATACTTTTTACTACCGTTGTAGTTTTGAACTGTCTTGTAAAGAGACATGTTTTGTACAGGTCCTGTATCAAATATATATTTATTCAGCTTTCGCAAGGCTGAATTATGTTAAGGGATTACACTAATTTGCGTAAAATGCTTTCTAAAATTATTTTCTGCCAGCAAAAGAGCTGAATCAGATTTTTTACAGACTTTGGTAGTGTCTTTGATAGGACAGGCTATATTCATTATTTTGCTGATTCACTGTAAGTGTTCTGTAACATTATTTTCTGCCAGCGAAAGAGAGATAAGTAATAGCTTATTCACAGACTGTGGTCGCCGCTTTGACAAGACGGGCTGTGGTACTCACTTTGAAAAAAAGGGAAAGAAAGTAGTGTAAGAATTGTATCCTATCCCAAACAGCAAGAAAGCCAAGTGTGTGTGTGTATATTCTCGGGGGACTAAGTGACCGTGTTAATGAAATCGCATCATAATGTCCAGGCGTCCGTTTTACAGATTGAAACACAACTGTTGAGGTCAGCAGTTCGCTTTCTCCGGAGAATGCTTGCTTCCGTAGTGAACAAATATTGTATTCAACTTCTTGTATCAGTTCTCATATTGCCTGCAGTGCTTATCTTCAAACTTCTTATGGGCTTGTCTGATTGTTTTTTATGATGACACTGTATTATGATCACTTGCAGTACTGCGAAATACATGTACATATTTTGATGTATTTTGGAAAAAAAAAAAAACAGCTGCATGCTCTATTTTATCATAATTTATTATTATTTTTGCTTTTTGATATCTTCACGTTTTTCTTTTTTTTTTAATAAAGAAGAAACGGAGGTTGTAAACTTCCACTCTGTGTGCCTGTGACTAGGAACTGCAAGTTGATCATAACGTATGAGAAGCCCATTAGAAGTCGGAGCCAGATAGGTTTTTTTTCCCCCTTAGTGAACGAGTCAAGTTTACACCAGCAAGTGAACAGCTGGTCTGTGTTGTTCCATGTCTGTGTATTGTGACAGAATTAACCCATTTATGCCCAGCATCCCAGAATAGGACCCCTTATAGCGTTTGTGCACGAAAGTTTTTGAAAAAATACAACATACTGGTTTACTGGGAGGAAGAACATGCGGACATTCTCCTTCGTTCGGAACAAGTTGTGTTTTGTAGTAGAGCTGCAGTTGTCAGTTACCACTTTAAACCCCCCCCCCCCCAAAAAAAAAAAAACCCAATTCAGGCATAAATGGGTTAATGTACTCTTTCCTAAATCCAATGCAGCTGACTGTGTGTACTGTGTGAACTTTGGTTTGCCTGTTACTCTGCCTTTTGTATGCTTTCAGTGCATTGTACTAACTTCTGTGTTGATATGTGGAAAGCTGAGCTGCGAATAAACATGCTGTTTTTAATGAATTCCAACTGCTTGTGGTTTGTGATGTCAAATGAAATATAGCACATTGCTGAGCTACTGAGCGGACGTCACCGCTGTTACAGCGAAGAGTGGGTTGAGCCCAGGTCAACCGGCTTTTTCGTGGCTACCAGGATGCTCATGGGGGATTTCTTTCTCATCTATCTGGCTTTCCTCCCCCAAGTGAAAAATGGGATAGGTATTTGGAGTGGCGCTGCACCGCGGCGATGCACTTCCCTTGGGGAAAGCAGCCCGAATTTCTCAAAAGGGACAAAAACTGGTTAAAAAAAGCAACAAAAAAGGTAGCACACATATACAGTGTCACACACACACACAGTCATCATTTTTTAAAAACTTTTTAATGGATATCCATCATGACAGGAAACATTCACTCACAAGATGCACAATATGAGAATTGTTCTGTACCCAAAAGCCAAACGGAAATTTACTGACAAGGAGTAAATTCAAACTATTTCTGCCCTGGACGTTGTGATCCAAAATCAGTCAGTAGTGTTTATGTCACTGAAACTGCAATATGTATGATGGCAGATGTCAAACATCTGAGTTCACTTTCTATATAATTATTAGTTGTGGTAATTCATTAATGTTATACAGAACAAATGATTGCTGATTCCTTTGCTACAACAATATAAGCCACAATCCCTTACTCCACTATCATGCAAATCTCAGCATGAAGTGACAATGAAAGCAGATGGGAGAAAATATGCTTGCGCTCTATCAGGCTGGCCTCGCAACAGCTGGAGGCGGGACACTGAGGCAGAGCTATGTAAGCAGGGGACCAACTGGACTGGTGTGGCAAGAATAGCCCAGAACAGAGTGCGATGGCGAAGGGTTGTCGATGGCCTATGCTCCACGTGGAGCCAGGGGCCTAAGTAAGTCAGTCTATCAGGCTGGCACGTTGTTTTTCTTTAGCAGTGGCTGCTTTTCATGGTGGTAGCTTCAGAGTTGAAACCTGGTGGTGCTGATCCCGGAATATTCGATCCCGGAATATTCGGGCTACCGCTGGGGCTTTTTCATAATACAAATTAACTCGGTAAGACCAGGGTTAATGTACTTTTGCATGGTGTATACGCAATACATCTTCTGAAGATGGGGTAACAAGGAAAAGGGCAGCATCAAATGATAATTAGGCTAGCAGGTGGGAATCAAGCTCACCATCTGAGCACTGATATTCCAACTGTCTACCAGCTCCACTATCATGTCTCCCTGAAAGCTGACAGGGGAAAACTAAACCTGCACACTTCCAGTGCACTAGACTGATGAACTTCCATTAACGTGTAACCATTGCCTCAAATTTTGTGTGCTGCTTTCCATTCATATTTCTGTGTCTGAAGTAAATCAATTATTCACTGCTGCCCCCACAAACAATTTGTATTGTTATAAAAGAGTTCATAAGCATTTTACATCCAACAGGTTTAAAAAAAAGAAAACAGAAGAAGAAAAAATGTGAAGATTTCTCATCCTGAAAAGCATCAGGGGTATGTGGGTGTTTGAGGGTTTAATGTCCTTTTCCACCATATGCGGGCGGTATCATAGACAGGGCAACAAAGCCAGCACAAATATCTGGCCCAGCCGGGATTCGAAGTCAGGACCCGAGCATTGAAAAGCATGAGGTACTGTATCCCCAATGTGAGGGTATAAAGCTCAAAGGTGTAGGAAGACAATATTTGTTACAACGTAGAGTTTACCAACACTAATGTCATGCCTAAAAACAATCCCTGCAAGTAGAGTGCCGTGTGCAAAAACACAACACACGTGTGAGATGCACAGTACTCCTCTGGGGGTCAAAACGAGCGATATCGCAGAGCCACATTGGTGCGTGCTATTCGCGTGCACATGTGACAGTGTAGACAGTACACTTCTTGTGCCCCTGAAATTCTAGACCCCCCCCCCCCACACACACACACACACACACACACACGTTTCAGTTTCGTAGTGGCTCAGAGGTTTTATTTTTATGCTTGACATCATTATGAAACGACCCTATTGTGTGAGCAAATCACAAATGAAGACTCCACATGAAACACTCTGATGCAAGACACAGGATTCAGCGGATATCCAACATGTTAACCACAATCTACAAACAAGGTCAGACAATTCCTACCATAGTTACAAAAATCAAAATGTGTGACAAATTGCACCAATTCAGACTTTGTAGCTTGACAACACAAGAACACGAGACAAGCAGACAAGGATAAGATGGAGGAATATTTCTGTTTAGCACCTGACCAGTAGCCAGGGCTCAATGGATTAAGTTAAAACTACAAATGAAAACACAAACAAACTGCAAAAGGTTTGTGATTTGTAGGATATGCAGAGAAATAGAGGATAGAGATGGCCAAAGTGTATAAGGTGGAATGGAGGCTGGATGATCGGTCATCATTCTCTGTACACAGAGATTATCACTGCACCCCCCAAAACATGAAACAGGTTTGCATTGCAGTAGTGATGAAACTGCATCTGCATAACGCGAGGTCCTACTTCCACCCAGCATGCATACAGGTACAGAGGTACAATATAACTATTCTCCATGTAAGATGCACTTACATCACGACTGCTCCACAATGAACATGTTCCACACTGCTGGAGGTCAGTAACGGTCTCTGTGTGTGAGGAGAGTGAAGGTTGTGTAATCGACTACATGTGGTCTGTATTTCCAAGAGAGCGACAGAAAAACAACATCAAATTCTGCCAAAATGAGCACTGTCAATATATTCTGAAAAATGAATGCATTTTGGTTTGTGTCGACTAGCTGTCGCAGACAAAGCCTCCGAGCCTTGCCTGCAATGGGGTAAAGTTACAAACTGAAGATACAAGTACGCAAAATCCGACGGACTTTTCACTGGTAAACTGTACTTTGCAAAACCACAAGACAATGCCTCGACTACGTACACTGCGGTACAAAATACAGACTTGTATGACAAAAGAACACATGACATGATAATTGATCCAGAAAATTACTGAATGCGGCCACAAACACCAGCACTATGCAGTAAGTGTCTGACAAAACAAGGGATGAGTATTTCATCCAAAGAAAATACACAAAGCAAATTGTCTTGATCAACATTAACTGGTAAAGACTCAAACCCACACCCCCGAGGAAGTCCAAAGCCAAATATACTCATCTATTCTACACCTCTGCTTGCATGGTTTTCTTTCCTTCTTTTTTTTTTCTTGGGGTCGGAGGGGGGGGGGGTGGGGGGGGGGGGATTTCGACGCCCTGAACTGCTATGGTACACGTATGCTTCATTTTGCAACGTAAACTATACATGTGTACCTAACACTTTTCTTCCCCACCAAGTTTCAAAACTAACTTGCTGTACATACACTGTGCATGCCTTTCCAATCAAATTCAAGACAAAAACAAAGGAAGTACACGCTGATATGCTTGAGAAGTGGATCACGTTGATAAATACAAAACCACATTTCAACACTCTCACAAAAACAAAAGTAGGTAGAGTATCACTCTCTTCAACCATGACCAAACCGTAACATGATCACAGGAATTGGACTTCACCATAAACACCACCATGTAATGTCTCTGTGACTCGCATCAAAACTTTTCACACAATAATAATAATGACGATTTATAAGGCGCCTATACATGAAATAAAACAGGCTCTAAGCGCCGTACATCATAAATACATACACCACTTTCATACACACAGACTCACACGGAACATTCAAAGTTAAACAATATCTCACAACAAGCAGGCTGACACGGTGTGGAAGGGCAGAGTAAATCAGTAATCAGTTTTAAATAAGTGGGTTTTGAGGCAGCGTTTGAAGCTGGCACTGGACTCTGTGTGTCTAAGTGATACAGGAAGTTGGTTCCAAAGAGCTGCAGCCTGAGAGGAAAAGGATCTCTGACCATATGTTTTAGTTCTCACTGAGGGGATGCACAGAACTTTAGTGTCAGAGGAGCTGCGTAACTGCCTGGATGGAGTGTAACAATGAAGGATTTCAGAAAGGTAGGAAGGACCAGTGCCAGAGAGAGGTACACAAGCCACTAAAAGAACTGAAGTATGACAATATGACAGTTCACACAGACTACCACGCACCAGACAAACACAGTCACGTCAAAACTGCACTAACACAAAACACTCATACATTTTGCATACTACAGATCATATGTCAGTGTGTTTGGGGTTGCACTTGCTGATATTCCGCTGTAAATTTTCATGAAGCCACTTTCATATACCAATCGCAAAGAGAAAGTTATTCAGGATGCAAGGACTTCATATATTACATGACAATCAGTGTTCTCTGTTTCTTCTCAACATATTACTACTGCTTCACTTTTTTTTTAAGAATGCAACTCTTTAAGCTTTCTTTAAAATATTTTTTACATTTTTATTTTGCTCTGTTTCTTCTCAACATATTACTACTGCTGTTTTTTTTTTCAAAGAATGCAACCCTTAAAGCTTTTTTTTTTTTTTTGTCGTCTGTTGCTTCTCGACATACTACTACTGCTTTCTTTTGTTTTTCTTTTTTTCCCCCAAAGAATGCAACCCTAAATCTTTGTTGTTGTTGTTGTTGTTTTCAAGGGATGTAACCTTAACCACAGTACCAGACACTACTACTTTGACATCATTCACGTCGTTCTTTCGTACAGTCTGATGAAGGTTAACACAAGCTCAATCCTTTGCACTTTATATTCTTTATATTCTTCAGCTTACATTTTCAATGTAATTATCACTTATGCCGCAATCGTCAGCCTGCTCATATGTCTATGGTTGAAAGAAATTAAGGTCAGAGGTTTAAAATTCTTTATTTCTCTGAAATATCGCCAAACTAACAAAAATTAATTTCAAAAGAATATCTGGAAAAAAAAATCACTGCCAAATGCAACCCTAAACGCATTACATGTATAGATTATCACAAACCAGAAGAACACCTAAACAAAGCAAAACCGCCACGAAATGAAACACTCATTTGCATAACACAAATCACATTAAAAGTCACACCTTAACAACAATCAAACACGTACTTCAAATTTCCCGTTCTGTACATACACATGTACAATTTGACAAGCACACGCACACAGCTGCTTAACACATGGAGCAGTCTGTCAAAATGGCCACTAAACATCTGAGCTGAAATTTTAAGAGAAATGGAAGCAGCAAAAAAGGTAGCTTTGGGGCTACATGCAACTTTTAGTTAACTGTACGCCACAAACGTTCAGTGTTTTTATCTGGAACCGCTCAGACAACATTCTGGCTCAAGTAACATACAGGGTAAACAACATCAACAACAATGAAAAAAAAAACCCACATGTACCGGACAACACATGAACATCACTTTCATAGCTAGTCCCACACCGACAAATGACTGTTTTTCTAACAACTTTGTGGAGTTACAATTACCCGAATGTTATTGTCCATTCATAATGCTCACACACACACACACACACACACACACACACACACACACACACACACACACACACTACAAAAGAATAAATTTGGCAACACACTTGCATAAAAGATGTGTACAGTGTTAGACTCTCTCAACACAAGATACTGGTGAGTCACCCCACCAGACCGACCGACAATTTCTTCTAACATTCTCATGATTTCATCTAGATTTCACAAGCAATAAAACAGGAAAAAAAAAAAAAAAAAGGAAAGAAAAAGCAGCATCTCACAAACACATACAATGTAAGAGGCAAAAGGGAAGGGAAAAAGTAAGAAAAAGCTTGATATGCCAGCTATTGTATTGCACTACAAATGCATTGCAAGATGTCAATGATATATACATGTACAAACACCGATAATGAAGAAGACACGAACGTCATCAAATCTCCGGGGGAATTGTGAAATAACACAGAGAACGTAGAGCTGCCTATGTTGCGAGAAACACATCAACAAAACCTGTGAAAACGGTTGGGTGGGATGGAAGTTAGGCTCCCCCGCTTTTCCAAACCACACCTCTCCTCACTCCTTAATTAACCGATCTCACCCCTTGCCCTTTGAATTATGGCGAACATGGCCACAGAGAAGCAGCCTTTGCACACGCACAACGGCTTTCAGAAAGCACACATCACACCACACACACCACACCACACCACACCACACCACACCACACCACACCACACCACACCACACACAAATGCACTGTCACACCATCATGGAATTCTGGCAAAACTAGACGTAACACATATGTTTTTTTCCTAACCCTCGAGAAGGGCATGATTCTATTTGGTCTTCAATGCTGCATTCCCTCTGTCAAATGCAATCACCTTTTTATCATTTTCGTGCCACGTTCGTGACGTCTGAATCAAAACCATTGTCACGAGTTAAACCAAAGTTCACAGACGACGTCAACATGCATTTTTTTCTTTCCATACAAATAATTATTTCTCTATGACGAAGGAGGAGATACATGTATGTACAATCTATCACTTTTCCTGATCACAAAGTACATCCACAACAATGTCACTGGAATAGCACTCTCTAGGCACCTGATACTGTGAGGAGAAAACATCACTAAACAAAACTGCCTGCGCAGAAGACAGACAGAAAACCAGTACTGTGTCTCCAATGAACAAATTCACAGTGGTAACTCTATGTCAAGAACAGGCCTGGGTTATTGCACAAAACCATCAACATGAACTGACTGCTTCTTTTCTTCTGAGCAAAATCTCAAGTCACCAAGCATGGAACATGCATAGTGTAACTTGGCCTATGATCACCAGCTCCTTCACCTTTGATCCTTCAACCTTTGATCTGAATACCCCCCCCCCCCCCCCCAAAAAAAAAAAACCAAACCCCAACTACCACCCCAATAACAGACATAAATTCACGGCATCTTTCCCTCTCTTGTCAACGTCACGTCCTGAAAAAATGAGATTCAAGGTTCTGACCCCTTTAAATTTCTGAGATTTATTAAGTACATGTCAACTTGTTTGTTAATATATGCTAATACAACAAGTGAGGGACACACTTCATGATGTCACGCTGAGCGAATTTAGGATTGTAGCGTTATGCAAGACAAGGCTATTAGTGAGGGACACACTTCATGATGTCACGCTGAGCGAATTTAGGATTGTAGCGTTATGCAAGACAAGGCTATTTCGGCAGGGAAATAATCAAGCCTACATGCTACAGTCAAGACCCTGAAGCACGAACTTGATACAATGTCACTACTGGCTCGCTCGATCACTGAACTGATCATACCATGATGTCAAGTGTAAGTGAAGTTTGTACGAAAACTGCATCCACACTACAGGGCTCTTGCGGCGTGATTATCAATTGGACATGTCATAGCATATTACGATCCCATACCCGTACAAATATGCATTATGCTAGCTTGTAGATCTGTGACAAAAGATGGAAATGGACACCGGGCAAAGATACAGAAAGACGACACTTAAAAATTTCATAAGCATGGAAATAAGTACCTGATACTGTGTTAATTGTGGGGTAAAATGTCACCTGTACTAGATGGCAAAGCGATTTTCCAAGTCTGTTGTACTCATCCAAAAATCTGCAAACTCCTTTCCAAGACAGCCTGGTGCCAAAAAAAAAAAAAAAAAATTAGAAAAAAGAAATGCTTGTCAGCTGGACAAGTAAGAAAAAAAAAAAAAAGGTCAACTTGCCCTGATGCGTTTCACCCATTTCAGACGAGCAGACTGACTTTTGCCAGCCTCATACGTCAGTACCGAGGGACTGATTGGCTGAAACGTTTCTTCAAGGACAGAGCCAGTTACAGGGGGGAAAAACTGTAGCACCCTACCTCTTATAAAGCACCCTTCGCACCCTTCGTATAAAAACCAGTGTGGTTTGTTGCTTATCGTATACCCGGAAGAGGCCAAAGTAAAGTCACTAAAGATCTTTTAAAAAACACACACACACACACAAAAAAAAACACACATGAACATGAGCTGAAAATAAAATATGCACCGCAAAATAGATTCATATTCTGCACAATTTGCAAACAAAACTTGAGGCGGATGTTGATAGAATGTGTGGGAATGTGAACATGTACCCGATGCATGTAGCCTCACGAACAACATCAATATATATATATATATATATATGTTTTTAAAACTCAAATCCCACATTTCCGGCCAGCAAACGTCACAGATCAGAACAATAACCACGGCTTTTAAATCCTAATTCCAAGGGGAGAAAACCCTCTCCATAACCAACGGATCTTCAACTTTTCACTTAGAAGACGAGAGCAACATTAATTTCATGACAAAAACAGACAGGCATCACGGCATTTTTATGGGGAGTCATATACCAGTACTGGCACCAGTGCACAGTTCTTGATGCCTCAAAAGTGGCCACAATCAAGACATCATAACAATAAAATCGTTTTTCTTATTCAACCTCAGAATCCAATCAAAAACACACAGAATAGCCAGCACTCCCCATGACTGTCACTTCCCACCCCATGACTGTCACTTCCCACCCCATGACTGTCACTTCCCACCAGCACATGGTACATTCTGCTGAACTTCCTCGACCTATGCATCTGAGTGCAAGTTACGGATGAAGCGCAATGCCTTCTTTGCTGCCGCACTCTTCGCAATGCGGTAATTGCGGCCAACTCCGTAGAACACGCCCTTGCCGACCACATTGACCGTGACACGAATCTTGCCATCAAGTGTACGCTCAGGTTTTCTGTGAACACAGGAAGAAAATCAAGATTTAAGAATTATGAAACCAACTGAGTATGAATATTTGTGCGCAGTGCACTGTTATCACTGACAAGAATCACTGAAAATAGCATGAGCATGTTTACTGTATTCACCAGTAATCAGATATGTGCCAAATTTTGGCAAAATTCAAACTTACTCAAACTTGGCTGTCTCTGGCTCCATCTCTAACAGTTCTCTCACTGGTGACTTGGGAATGTCCTTCAGATATTTGTCTGTCGAAGAAAAGAGACACAGATGGAAGAAAAACTACAACAAACTGTAAAAAAAAAAAGAAAAAAAAAAGCCCCCCCCCCCCCCCCCCAAACAAACAAACAAAAAACCAACAACCAAACACCCCCCCACCCCCCCCAAAAAAAAACAAAAAAACTAAAGAAACATACCCCCCCCCCCACCACCACCACCACCACCACCACCACCACCAAAAACAGAACACACTAAATAAATAAATACACAAAATTAAAAACGTGTAGCAGGTTTTTTTGGGGGGTGGTGTTGTTTTTACAAACATGATAAACATAACAAGGGGATTTGGCTTAGTGGTGAAGGCACCTGCTATGGATCTTGATGCATGGGTTCCAATCCCCTGATAAGCAGGAACTTAGTTGGGAGTTTTCCTTACCAAACTGCATCAAAATTCATGTGCAGACTTGTTTACGACGCCTGTTTTGCTTTCAAGTGCACGCCCACGCATAAATACCAAGTGTGCACGACAAACATGCCATACCATCCTGAGGGGCCATGGAATGGAAGCAAGTACTAAATATATATGCATGAGGAGGGGAAGTAACAAACATTTATGGCAGTACATACATAAATAGCAACTTGCTTGCCCATGAAGAGGAATCTGAACTTCCCTCACTAAGGCAATGGGACAAGAGGGAAGTACGCACTATAGATGAAACTGAAGCACTGGTACTGACAGAGATACGACACTCACCAATATGCGGCTTCATCATGTTGTAATAGACGCGCCACACTGTATCCAGAGACACTGGTACTGACAGAGATACGACACTCACCAATATGCGGGCTTCATCATGTTGTAATAGACGCGCCACACTGTATCCAGAGACACTGGTACTGACAGAGATACGACACTCACCAATATGCGGCTTCATCATGTTGTAATAGACGCGCCACACTGTATCCAGAGACACTGGTACTGACAGAGATACGACACTCACCAATATGCGGCTTCATCATGTTGTAATAGACGCGCCACACTGTATCCAGAGACACTGGTACTGACAGAGATACGACACTCACCAATATGCGGCTTCATCATGTTGTAATAGACGCGCCACACTGTATCCAGAGACACTGGTACTGACAGAGATACGACACTCACCAATATGCGGGCTTCATCATGTTGTAATAGACGCGCCACACTGTATCCAGAGACACTGGTACTGACAGAGATACGACACTCACCAATATGCGGGCTTCATCATGTTGTAATAGACGCGCCACACTGTATCCAGAGACACTGGTACTGACAGAGATACGACACTCACCAATATGCGGCTTCATCATGTTGTAATAGACGCGCCACACTGTATCCAGAGACACTGGTACTGACAGAGATACGACACTCACCAATATGCGGCTTCATCATGTTGTAATAGACGCGCCACACTGTATCCAGAGACACTGGTACTGACAGAGATACGACACTCACCAATATGCGGCTTCATCATGTTGTAATAGACGCGCCACACTGTATCCAGAGACACTGGTACTGACAGAGATACGACACTCACCAATATGCGGCTTCATCATGTTGTAATAGACGCGCCACACTGTATCCAGAGACACTGGTACTGACAGAGATACGACACTCACCAATATGCAGCTTCATCATGTTGTAATAGACGCGCCACACTGTATCCAGAGACACTGGTACTGACAGAGATATGACACTCACCAATATGCGGCTTCATCATGTTGTAATAGACGCGCCACACTGTATCCAGAGACACTGGTACTGACAGAGATACGACACTCACCAATATGCGGCTTCATCATGTTGTAATAGACGCGCCACACTGTATCCAGAGACATGCCGCTGTCCAGGTAGATGGCGCCAGCGACTGACTCGAAGATGTCTCCTAGCGCCTTGGGGATCTCCAGCTCCACCTCATCCTCCTCCGGCCCCCCACCGTCCTCCTCTGCTGTCTCCTCATCCTCATCTTCCTCCTCCTCCACCTGTCAGACAGGAACAGGTGTGCGTCTTGTAGTCATAACAACTTGTCTGTTTCATCAATATCCAACAGTATTTCTCTGTCTCATCCCTAACTAAACCCAGAACGAGCCTCAAAGTTCCTAACAGAGCCCCAAGTTCTTGCTGTCAAAATCATAGCATGAGCTTATTATGACATTAAGTTTCAAGAGTATATTTCAGACTGCCCCATCATTTTACTTGTCTGGTCTGGTCAAACACTTAGCAACAGACATTTGGTGATGTCTGGTCGAAAAGTAAGATTTATCTTTCCTAACTTTCCTAAATTCTGTGCTGAGACTAAAAAGGAAAGGCAGTTAAAAATTTAAGAATTTTTTACATGATTAAAATTTTAATGAGGTACTGTAGGCTTATGAAAAATATTCTTTTGTTTATTTATGGCAAAACCTCAACACTGAAACTAGTGAAAGGCTCAAAACACACTAAGGAGATTTTTTTTTTTTTTTTTTTTTTTTAAATGATCTGCTTGTTACCAGTGTTTATTACTGAACACCAAACCAAACCCAGAATCATCAGATTAATCATCAAATTAATGCGACAGCCTTAACTTGCAAGTCATCTTACCTCATCGATTTCATCAAACTCGTCCTCTCTGTCTTTCTGTCGCACAACAAACTTGTCGATGACAGCGAACAAGGATGGGGAGATGGCCTTGAAGTATTTATGGAAGTCCCATTTGACTGCCAATGCCGCGAAGATGTTGTTGTTGACCAGGGCAGAGCGCAAGTCGGTCAGAATCCCAGGTGAGTAGCGCTGTGAGTCTTCGTACAGGTGACGTGTGATCACATAGTCCAAGATGGCATCACCCAGGAATTCCAATCTGCAATTAGCAATGACAGACAACTCGTTGATGAACATGTCACAAGTTTACATACTACTACTACTACTACTAATAATAATAATGATAACAACTACATGTCGTACAGGCGCTTTACCCAATATCTTGAACTGGCTCAACGCACCGCGAACTCAACCCAACATGCACGCTCACGTGAATCACACACATTCTCTCACTGGACACACTGGACATTACAATCACATGGTATGCAGGGTCAGCTCAGCTTTAATTATGAGTTTCAGAATTTGGAACTGCATTTATAAGCATAGATATGTCAGAAGATGGGCCCTTCACACGACCAACATAATCTACACAAACATCACTAATACACCTGTGCAGTAACAAAAAACAAGAACAAACCAAAATACAACAACAACAAAATATAGATTTGAGGATTTCAAATGTAGCCACCTCTGGTAGCAATCTGTGATGTAGTTGTAGTGATAGGACGCATGGGTAAACGCCTGGAGAAGATAGGACCGATCACGGAATGTGTAGTTGATCTTGGATTCGAACTCCGAGAAGCCTTCTAGCAGTCGGTTCAATATATCTGTTGCTCCTGGCACGCTCTTGATAAGAGGGGATGGCGGACACTGGAGTTCCTCGAACTCATTCATGTTCACCTGGTGTAGGTGAAAATGAACAGCATAGGGTTTTCATTTTAACGCCCAACAAAAACTACAACACCAGTACACAATGTTTAATTGCCCCATCTGAAAATACAGAGACATACATACACAAAGATGGGAAGCAAATTACACTTGTGGTTCTGACAGACCACACTTCTGGAACTGTTTAAATAATCCTCACATGGCTTAATCACTGGTTTTACTCCCTCATGTACGCAAATCAGAACATTTTGAGGCATTTAGTTTTTCTCAATTCATGCCAGGTCTGGGTAATATTGTTTAGTATTTGAAGCTGCAGCATGCCACGAAGTACCAACTCTGGAATTCATTGAAAAATTTCTGGTACAATTTTTGGTCCGTGGCCTACTTCAACATTTTGTCTGGATACCCTCACCCAAAACATGTCTGGGTCTTTTGGGGATCAGCTGGAGGTGTGAGTGTTCGGCTACGTACACAATTCACAACATAAGCAAGATCCCAGTCTATACAAGGGTGAAAGCAGCTGCACGAAACCTTCTCCTATTCTTCCCTATGTTTATTCCCTGATAAAAAAAAAAAAAAAAAAGGTTGGCATCCACCTTCTTCCAGTCATCTTACCTCATCACTGCGCTTTGCATCAGAGTTGACTGTCCGTTTCCTTGGCAACACTTTCAGGCCCAGCCATGACATGAACGTGAGCGCGGCCTGCTTGCCGCATGTGGTGAGGTAACAGCCAATGAGCGCCTCCACGCAGTCGGCCACACTCTTGTCAGGGATGCCGTGATGAAGCTGCAGACTGTAAGGAACCATGGCGTGCTTGGTGCTGCTGCTGATCTCATTCTGCTCGTCCACCGCCTGCTGTCGGTTGATTTCCTCTACCTCCTGTTGGAAGGCCGCTGTCTCTCGTTTCTGCTGGTCGTCTAAGGAGAGCACAGGCAGAATGGTGAGTTATGACAGGGTAGCTTCAAGTTCAAGCCGCAATGACCTTGTCTGGCTTACAACGTTGTGGAAAACTTTTCATTGAATGAGATTAACTCCTTCAGTCCTTGTTTCAAAACAGTACTTTAACACAACAGACCAACGTGAAGCCTCCTGTCGTGGGTGGGGTGGGTGTTTGGGAGTTTAACACCCTTTTCCACCACATACGGGTGACATCAAAGACGGGGCAACAATGAAAAAGCCAGTACAAATATTTGGCCCCAGTCAGGAGCTCTTGTCGTAATTTTGCCCCAAGCTTAGTACAAAGCGTACATCCAAAACTGGTAAACTTGGATCAAACATGGATCCACCGTGGAACTTGTTGTTTTCCATGAATTACGGAATTTGTATTATACCAGCAAACATCATACTTTCATACTGGATTCCAGAAATCGTAAAAAAAATGTAAAATACAATTGATTGGCAGCTATGGGAAACTACGATGTTTTACAGGAGGCATCCTGCCTGTTGGTTTAGGGTTCGAATTCCACATGGCAGTGTTGACGCCACTGTGTGATAATGATACAGATAAAAACTTTACCTGCTTCGGTTTCCTCCTCCTCAATGACGAAGTTGACTGGTGCGGCCGCGGACAGTTTGGGATTAGACGTAGCAATCACAACCTTCGGCACTGGTCCCCGTCTGCGATCCTCGCTGATTATGTAACCAGGTGGTAACCAGTTTTCATACGGCTCAAACTTGGTGGACACCATTCTCTCAGCGAGTCCTTTGCGTCTCCCGAGCCGATACAAGTTGTAATTACTGACCTGGAAACGATCTTGTGGTGATTAGAATAAACACTGGAAGGTGTGGTGGATTATTCATATTAGCAAGAATCTATCTAACAACTATATGAAAAAGTACCAGCAAATTCCTTGGAACGCTGGATTCAAATAAGCTGGCCCCCCGCACTGTAGTGGTTAGCACTTTAGACCATGGACTGGGAGACCCCGGTTCGAGTCCCAGCCAAGGCAATCAGGATTTATCCTACCTAGGTCAGCTCCTACCCAGTGCTATGGGCCCAATGGGGAGGCTGTTGCTACACAGCCGAGACTCATCCACTTCACAGGTGCGACTTTGATGGTGGTTTCCTTGTTATGACACATCTCACGATGTGGATGATTACACAACCACTTCTTGAATTGTGCAGCAACACCACCAGTGACAGGCAAGATGAACAGTTCCTTGACAGCTCTTAGTCTTATTGCAGCAAAAACAAGTATCACCGAAGTGCAACATTCCCATTGAGCCAAATTAGGAAGCCAAATATCTTGGAATAGGCGCGTTTTACAAAAAAATTTAAATATAAACTGGAGAAAACACAGGAAGACCAAACACACTCAATGACATACCTGTTTGCTGCGCAGGTAGCTGAGTTTGCCCTCGTGTGTGCCCGGGTAGCAACAGTACAGGTAGACTGTGATAGCGTACTTCAGGAAGGAGTCGCCAATCGTCTCCAGGCGCTCCAAGCTGAAAAAGTCATTAGCGTTGGACATGGTCAGAGCCTGCAGCAGCAGACACGGGCTTGGTCCCACAAACGTTTCAAGGTCGTGATCTTTGTCAAGGCTGATGGGTGTCCTTGACCTTGGTACTTCAGCGTCAGCGTCATCGTTTGAAGGTGGCTGAGGTTTCTTGACCGGGGGGTTCCACACTCCGATATCAAACCTGTCAGTTGTGAAGTCTGGAGTGTCGCTAGAACTACAGGCCTCTGTTGACATGTCACATGGTTTGCTTCTGTCAGTGTCGGAAGTGTCACCCCTTCCCTGAAAGCCGCCTGTCTCAGGTGATGCTTCAACTGTCTCGTCCAGGGAGCAAACGTTCGATTGTGTTTTGTCCAGGGAGCAGTCGTCTGATTTTGTTGAGCTAAGCTCTGCTTCCGGTAATTCCATTTTCCGAAGTTTATGGCTGACTAGGCCCTGATGCTGTCTGCCTGTTGAGTCAGCTGGTTCTTTTTCTTCCAGTGCTGGTTTGTCATCACTACATGTACTCCTCTTTGGTCCGTTCTGCTCTCTGCTGGTACTTTCGTCCAACACCTTCTTGTTGTTCGTTTCATTCTGCAGTACTGAACGCTCCTGGACTTGTGCAGCAACACCACCAATGACAGAATCTTCAACCTCAACTACAGTTTCATCCGTACGTTTCTGTGCATCTATTCTTGATGGGGTGGTTTGATTTTCATCATTTGTTTGGTGGGCAAGCTCAATAGGGTTCTGAATAGTACAATTAACATCTTTTGTGGATTTTGCATCGGCGGTGGGATTTTCAGTCTCAGATCCTGCCTTTTCAAGCACAGCATCATCAAACGGTTCTGTTCCGCTGTTGATCTGAACATCAGCAAACTCAGGCATGTTCCCACTGACTTCAAACGTAGTCAGTGTTTCCTCAGGGGCCCATTCTTTGCCTGACGTTGCGCCTGAGGTGTTGGACCAGTTCAAGTCCAGGCCGACTGAGTTGAGATTATGCGCCGTGTCAAAGGTCAGCTTCACTTCATCACGAGGGTCGGCAAAATGCGAGATCTCAGGATCCACGGGGAATGTGGTTGAAAATGTTTTGTCTGTGCGGTGGTTGGAGTTGGACCCTGTAACATCGAGAAAATCATCACAGCTGTCTAAAGTTTCGTCCGCATCCTGAAACGATCGCTCGGTTGCCTCACTCTGGGTGTGTGAGGTGCTGTGCTTGGCGCTTTCTTGTGCATGGAAGGATGCGGAGGAATCGTCACTTTCTTGACTAGAACTACACGCTAAATCACTGTGTTTGGCAAACTTCAGACCCTGTTCCATCTCTTTTTGGCAGGAGTGGTTGCATGGGTTTGACTCAGTGAGATCATGTGAGAGGACACCAACGTGCAATACATCATTTTTTTTGTCACCGGCAGGCTGCATGGCTTTGGCGTCACCTGTGTGTTGCGATATGTCATAGATATTTTCAGGCCCTTGCTGCCTGCACTGTGAGATCTGTGCGTTGTGTGGCAAGGTAGGTGGCAATGTCGTCTTTACCGTTGAGTCTTGATTCTCTTGGAGCACCGAAGGTGAGAGCGTAGATGATGATCTGTCTTCGATGAGGAGTGAAGAAGATGACAATGATGACGACGACAAATGGTGCAGAATGGATGAATCTGATTGGCTGTGGGTCTGATTGTGCATTTGGCAGGCAGTATCACAGTTTTCGCCTGACGCTTTGTGAGATGAAGTTTTGATGGTGGGTGATTCGTCCTCCCTGAAACCCTTCCCAGCATCTGATGATTCGTGAACCACACATGGCGTCGAGGAGGTAGCACCACGCAAATTAGCACCTTGGCATGATTTCCCTTGTTGCAAAGAGTTTTTCTTGACTTGTGATTTGGGTTCACTAGGGATAAATGGACTGGTTCCATCTGACGAAGAATATGGAAGTTCCTGTTCTTGATGTGCAGCTGAATTTGCATCACGCTCGGTGGAGTCTTCGTCCTGAGGGTGTGTAACCACATCCTCACAGCCTGGCTTTGAGACGGACATATCGGTGCCTTCCAGGCATGTGCTGTCGCTTTCACTGAATACGACTCCAGAGTCACTGTCTGACGAAGCACCAGTATCGCACTTCTCCTCTTCCGGACTGGCACCTTTGGCAGAGAACTGTTCGCTTTCATCTTGAGAATTTTTGCACAAAACTTGTGCGTCTTTGCCTTTCTTGTCATCAGACTGTGACTGTGTAGCATCCGATTCCTTTGAGGATGGTGTGGCGTCACTGTCTTCATTCTGACCAATACTCTGCAGCTTCTCCGGATTGGTTTCAAATCCAAAATCCAGCCTGGGAAACCGGAAGTCTGGATCGAGATTCACTTTCCCAATTCCTGTCGCCGCTGCGATAAGCTTGCGGAGCTCTTCAGCCAGGAGCAGGTAATTCATGCGATACAAGATGGCCGGCAGACAGACCGCTTTGCGCCAGAGGGAGGCAGAGAAGACATGAATGTCACACAACTCCGGCACCAGTATCTGCTTCTGCTGAAGATTTTCCCGCCGCGCTCGTTTGGTCTCCAGGCTGCTCGTGGGCAGTGCTCTCCCCTTCTGGTTCATGTAGCGTGGCGTGAGGAGGTTCAGTCGAGCCGACGTGTGATCAACATCCAAAAGAGGCTGCTCCATGTTGGTGAGAACCAGCCCATACTTGGTGGTGTAATACGCTGCGAACGTCTTGTACAGCTCCGGAGACGGGAAGGGACTTAAGGGACTGAGGTCACTACGGATCTCAGCCACGTAAAAATGCTGCGGCTGGTCAATGTTTCGGTAGGAAGGCATCACCACCGCATCCTCAAAGTGTTCCTTCTCAAAGCAGAACACGTCTCGCTTGCCGTCAAACACATTACGCTTTTGCACCACGCTTGTCACATTCACCTGATCAACGAACGACCATTCGATGTCCAGATCAGCGGACCCTGCAGACACAAATACAGAAATTGACAAAAGCTAAATTTGTAGTTTATTACAAAGACTGAAAGAGCGAATATCTGCATAATGCAAACTTGGGCAGATCTATGCAACAGTAATGTGAAACAAAAGCATAAGAGCCATGTTTCTTTTCAACTGTGAGAAATGCAGGGTAATGGGTCTGCTTATATTTCAGAATGTGTTCAAGATTTTTACTTCAAATTTTGTGTGCAATGTGTGTGTGTGTGTGTGTGTGTGTGTGCTTTAAGCGCAGCGAGTCCTTGAAGCTGGAGAACAGCGCTCTATAAAAGCCATGTATTATTATTATTATGTCAAAGGGACCACGTTTTCTGGGGCACAGAGTTTCGGCAAGCATATACCATCATACCTGGGGCACACGTGGTCGGTCAAAAAGTCAACAACACTGATCCAAACTTTTCTGAGATCTCTCGTTTTCATTTGCCAGGATTGGAGTCCAGCCTTCATCAGAATAATCACTCAACTCTTCGTCAGAATCATATTCTGGCCCTGCGGTGTCTTCGTCAGAATCATATTCTGGCCCTGCGGTGTCTTCGTCAGAATCATATTCTGGCCCTGCGGTGTCTTCGTCACCATCATATTCTGGCCCTGCGGTGTCTTCGTCACCATCATATTCTGGCCCTGCGGTGTCTTCGTCACCATCATATTCTGGCCCTGCGGTGTCTTCGTCACCATCATATTCTGGCCCTGCGGTGTCTTCGTCACCATCATATTCTGGCCCTGCGGTGTCTTCGTCACCATCATATTCTGGCCCTGCGGTGTCTTCGTCACCATCATATTCTGGCCCTGCGGTGTCTTCGTCAGAATCATATTCTGGCCCTGCGGTGTCTTCCTCACCAAATATTAGGTGACAACTTTGGCTGCACCGAGTTGTTTTCTCTACCTCGCCACCATCATTATACGCATGATTCATCATTATACGCATGATTCATCATTATACGCATGATTCATCATTATACGCATGATTCATCATTATACGCATGATTCGCTGGTCAGGAAGGGACGGAAGGTTTGTTTTCTCGGTCTCGCCACCATCATTATACGCATGATTCGCTGGTCAGGAAGGGACGGAAGGTTCTGCCCCACGTGTTTAGAAAAACTTGAGTTGTACCAAAATAAACAAGGTCGAGGGGTGAAGGGTAGGGTGTGGTGAAGATATGCTTGGCAAAACACTGTACCCTGTAAAAAACGGTCCTGTTTCTTAAGACTTCAAGGCAACTAAAGTCGCCTGTGGTGGCCGAACGGCATGTTGACAGAAGTCGCCTGTGGTGAGTGAAACGGAAGTCTTACCATCATGTGCGTTGAGAGGAACAATAATGAAGCCAATGTCCGCAGCATCAGGAGAAAACAGCATGGGATCTTTCTCCAAATGCAGCACGCTGGAGAACACAAAATGGTGGAACCCTCGCAGCTTTTCCAGCTGTTTCTCAGAGTAGTGGGCCTTGCGGAGTAACTCCATCACCACAGTCACCTCCCCTGACCTTGTGTACACTGGGAAGCTAGGCACCTATAGAAATAAAGCCACGGACAACAGTAGTGAGTAAAAAATGTTGACAGACGGGACGAACATCAGCACTGGAGGGGGGACAATGGACACAACGGCTCAGACACTCCTCCATCCAGTTCAACAGAACAACAGCTGTATTTTTGTAAACCACTCAGTTTGCTGGTCGCAGACTACATCATAAAATAATTCTTTGTTCATGAAAGTAATGTGTTTTATACCATTTTATTATGCGTAGTACAGCTGCATGGCCTGTTCGCACAGTAACTCCCTCCGAAAATTAAGGCCCAGAGGGGTTAAAGTTTGGAGCATCAGTTTCAAAGCAAAATCCCTTACGTGTGGTATTTCTGTCGACAGCAACACTCCGAACGACTGAAGCGTCTCCTCCGGTGCATAAATCTTGCGGCCGCGTGTGTTCTGCTCCTCTGTGATTGGCCCTGTTAGCAGCATAGCCACCTGATACAGGTAACACTCTGCATTCTCCCTGGGATGACTGCTCACAAAGGCATCTGCTGGCTGAAAAAACAAGGGCGAATATTGTTATTATGACTTACTTCATGAACTCCCACAATTTCCAACACCAAAATGTTTCTTGGAGTTGACTCTGAGCCACTTACAATCTTTCTTTCCTCTTGACTTGTTTGGTTGTTGTTTGTATAATTTGTTTTTATTATTATTATTATTATCATTATTTTTTATACTTTACTGTCCCTTTTAGCAAAATCCGCCGGCTTCCCCCGGGGAAGCGCTTCAGCGCCATCCAAAAACATATCCATTTTTAAATTTTGCTGGGGAAGGAAACCAGATATTCCGGAGAGAAACCCCTGAAGAGCAGCCTGGTAGCCAAAAAGGACCGGTATCAGGTATCACAGCTCGACCCGGGGCTTGAACCCACACTTTGCTGTGACAGCGGTGGCGGCTGTTTTGTAGCACAGCAGCTAAGTCAAACACGCTACTCAGGGAACGCAGAAGAAGAAGAAACATGCTACCTATTGGACCACCGCTCACCCCTTTATCAGTATCATTTGGGAGTGGGGTGGGGGGTGGGGGGGGGAAGGGGACACCACTGACCAGGTGAACTGAAGCCAATACAAAATGACAGGTGTATAGACTGACCTTCTTGATGTAGTACTGTTTGCGTTTGGTGGTACCTGGTCGTGCCTGACCCAACGGTTCATCCTCATCGTCCTCCCACTCCTCCTCCTCCTCACACACAAACATTTCCTTCCCCACCGGCTGCAGCTGATTGTCCAGCTCACCTGGTGAAACAGTGACAACCATCAGCAGTGCAACTCTCCCTCCTAGTACAAGCAACAATACCTCCCCATCGTGTGGTTGGGCAAAAGAATTTTTAAAAAACAACAACAACAACAACAACAAAAACCAGTTTCTGACCATACCAGTCCAAAAAAAGTGGGTGTGTGGTGGGGGGATGGGAGCCACATAACTTATGTTAAAGTGTCATCACTAGTAGATATATAGTCATTTAAGAACATGTCCTAAGTCGGCTCAGCTCGTTCAAGCTATTAAGAACAATAAAGTCAAAGGGTGGACAAACTACACAGTAGTATACAAGTTAAATTGCGATAACCGCCCATCACAGTGAGAGCAAAGCATAATAGAAATTTCTTACATGCACAATCATTTTGATTTAAACTTTCAAACAGTGCAACCGCAAGTTCTGATTTCTACATTCATTACTGCTGTTAACGTGCCATCGAGATGTGCATTTGAAGAGGAGACAGAACCAGTACATCTCCAAACATTATGAGAGTTAACGCCGAAATGTGCACCTTAAAGGTGATCAAGCACCATTACAGACTTTTCACCACATTGTACACGACGCAGAATAAACAAGACGGAACAGACTTAGAATTTTGGCCAGCGAGAACAGATACAGAAAAGTCTGTGCAAAAAGTAGTCACTGGTACATCAACACCATCACAATCACGGTGCACCGTGAAGTGGAGCAGAGAATCGGAGTGAAATTTCCAGCGCACAACAGCCAGCACGCCACATGTGACGCGTCATTACCGTAACGCCTGATGGCTCGGCTATCGAGTCTACTCAGCCACCCCCCACAGTGTAGCATGAAGCGTAGTTCCAACCACATACCAGCTTTATACAGCAGCTCGCACATCTTCAGGGCCACCGCCATCTTGGCAAGCTGTCGACTGGGCATGGGGACACCCTGAAAGTGGCGAGAAAACCTTTAGTGCGTTGTACACTTGGTCAACTCAACAATAAACGTTAAGACAGCACACGGCTCCACAATTAGTGAGTGCTTGCAGCGCTTAGGGAGAGGTTTTGAGAGAGAGAGAGAGAGAGAGAGAGAGAGAGAGAGAGAGAGAGAGAGAGAGGAAACATAACACACAAACCTGTTCCTGGTTGCCTTTTTGTGTGTTTTTTTTCTTCTCTTTCTGTGTTATGTGGACAATACAAACCATGACTTCTTCTTTGATAGGGGAGTTGACTGGCAGGCGTAGGTAGGCAATGAACTGACTAGGATCTTCATCTGATGGACACACGCGGCAGTGAGGGGTGAGGTGGGTGAAAGCGTCACTCGGCAGCTTAGCGCAGTATCTGTTTTGGGCAAAACAAGTGGAAATTTCTCTAACCATATATAAATAATCGATGTGCCTAGACCTTTGATACCCAACAAAAGTAACATCAAAAGCGCCTACAGCAAGCTGCAGTTGTGGGTGTGATGTGTGTTTTGAGGTTTAACGTAAGCTGTCAAGCGCAAGAGTGATGTTAAAGATGAAGGCACTAGAAATTTTCAAGTCTGTACAAAACTTGGCTCCTTCAGGGGTTTGAACTTCCTAGGAAGTCACAGAAACTGTTTAAAAAGAGATCAAAGTTGTTTGCACTTCAGCTATTGTCTGGTTATAAAAGAAATGCATCACTGGTTTAATTTTTAAGAGCACTACCAGTGCCTATCCACATGTAAATACCTGTTGACCAGAGCAATGGCATTTTTCATGGAGACGGCCGGAGCACCTGGCTGACCCAAGGGACAGAATGGTGGAAGGGGAGTGAACTGCAGCTTATCCAACTGCTGCACCTCTTGGGCGTCTTCAAGATCTTGTCTCCCACGGCCAGAACCAATCAAAACCTGACACACATCAATTCACATCAGGACTATTACATAGTTGTAATATGTACACATCTTACAGTTACATTTGCAAAGTGCAGATCTCCAATTCCAAAAAAGAAAATCACGTTTTTCAGTTATAATGCACAGTCAAAATACACACCTGTTCAATGCCCTTGAACACCTGCAGCTCCTCTGAGAAATCTTCCATCAAATCCTCATCCACAAGGATCACATATTCCGCATCACGAGCCCGAGCTCGACCCTACAAAATGAAACACAATATATAACCACTGTTTGGCAGATCCTGTATAAGACCATTTTCATGGGGAAACTTGTCAGACAAAACTTACATAAAAGCAAAAGCAATGAGGAAGCTTGAAGGGGTGCAACTGAAAAGAACATCCTGCACTAGTAAAACGAGCGATGCACAATATAATCTAACACTACATTTTTCTGCTATTAAATCAATGGAAACTTAGACAGAACAACTTACTTTGGATAATGTGTAAGAACGGTAGTCACGGGGTGGATCAAATCGGACGACTAAATTGCACTTGGGTATATCAACTCCCTCCTCCAGAACACTGGTTGAAATGAGCAAGTTTCGTTCCTGCATGCGGAACTTGCGTAACACTTCCTCCTGACGACGGCTGGCTTTGCTGAGATCCTTCCTCCCATCTGGCCTGTGAATACCCTGACCCGTGATGTGACTGCTTTTCACAAAGCACAGATTCTCATCCCACGAGCAGACTTCTTCAATCATCTTGTTTAGAGCGAACGCAATGTAACGGTTATCCACGAACACAAGAGCACACAGCTTCTTTTCATCGTCGAAGGGGTAGTCGCCATCATTTCTCTCCACTCTCTTTTTCACGGCGATGTGGATGTGCTTCGTGCCGCCACTTTTGCCCTCCTCGTCATCTGAGCTGGAGAGATCCAGAGAATCATCATCACCGTCATTGCCGTCATCGTCGGACATGTCAGACAGTGCGTCGTCCTCGCTTCCTTCTCTCGTGATGATCATGAAGTCCATCTCTGGTTTAAACTTTTGCAGAATTTCCACAAACTCTCTCACTTTGGGAGTGGTGTAGCTCAGAAGTTCCTCGACCACATACTCGGGCGTAAATCTCATTTCAAACACCCTTACGACCAGTCGCAGCTGAGTCATAGTGTAGCGCAGGAAATTTTTCAATGTTGGATTGGACTGATGCTTTACAATCTTCTCTAGCTGGCTGATCAAATTTTCTGCGATGGAAGCCGCACACCAAGGACCTAAAGTCTGAAGAATATTTATGCACTCGGATATCGCAAACTTGGGCACATGCAAAGGGTCTGATTTGCCGGGATGGTCTTCTATTTTAATCTGGCAGTCAGACAAGAAATGCCAAGTGCTGTATAGTATAGAGGACAGTTCTTCGCCGAGTCCTGTGGTATCCTCGTACGTCTCACACTCCACGATACTCTCTTTTGGCCGGCACCCAAACCTCTCGGAAATCACCAGCATGGAGGTCTCCGCCTTCGAGTGCAAGACTGACTCCAGGCTGGCAATTTTGGATGCAAGTTCGTCCGGATTGCTCGACTCGTTGCCCAAGATGGAAGCTGTGAGGCAGAGCAGGTGTGGCGCTGCATCCCCACTCTTCCTCACATGAGACATGATGCCGACGTACGCATGGTCACCCACAGCCAGGTGACAGTTGTCCAGGACTAACAGGTTCATGGAAGACAGTGTCAGCCATCTGTTGACCAGACAGTTGAGGAAAACCGTGGCTGGTAGAACCAGGATGTTGTGTGTGTTGACAAACTCTGCCCACTCTTCCTCTTCCCAAGTTTCCGTTTCCGCGCACGTTGCCTTGCCAACCCGTAGATCGGTGTGGTGATATAGTGTGCTCCATAATGTTTCCAGGTCCTCATCTGCACATAAAGTTGGTAGGTTAACTCTTTGACGACGGTTCCTATAGGAAATCGTGTGTCAGAAATTGCGCTCCGTCGTCAAAGAGTTAACTTGCTGCCATTCACCAGCAAGGCTGCACATTTTGTTGGTAAAGGTTAGAAAGGTTCTTCTCAATGCAAGTCAGCTATGTGGCTTGTAAAATGATAACACACACAGTTGAAACATTTTGCTATGATGGCAAGACAACTACAATCTTTCAGTTTATGATGGTAATCCAAAGTAAGATTGTCTTGCGTAATTTATCTTGATTGCTGCATTTAGTCAGCTCTGCGTACGGATGTTCACAGGGGTTCAGAGGGTCACACAAAGGGACAGACAACCTTAAATGTATAATTACCAGTGTCTGCCAAGTAAACGCTCCTCTTTCCACCTTCTTGAAGAGAGGCACGTATCTGATGGGACATCTCACGGATGACCATGAGACCCAGGAAAACCTTGCTGGAGCCGCTGCCGAGGCAAGCGATTGTGTTGCCACGCAGTGCCGACTCCAACAGCTCCACCTGGAAAAAAACACACACTTTCGCAATCATGATTTAACTTGATTAATGTTGGTCAAACCCTTACAGGGTAACTTTGTGCATGCAGCAATTTGGAGGTTTCCAGTTTAAAAGAGGGGAATGGAATGGAACTGTTGAAGTTTTCTACATTGTTACAAAATATATCAGTCCCCCCCCCCCCCCCCCTCAGTTTTCAAATCAAGACAACTTACCAACTCATCAGACATCTGTTCGCCTTTTTTTTCTTTTTTTTTTTGCTGCCACAACTCTCTTTGCCGGCTCCAGTGGTGTTCCTCCCTGGTAATGGGTGGAATCCACGGAGGGCTCGGATTAAGTCAGGGCAATTTTTATTATGCATGATGATGGAGATGAGGATGATGGTAAGACGATGCTATGGAGGTCCGTGTGGTTTGGGACTGCGGGACAGGGCCGCATTCCACGCTTCCTGTCATAAATATCCCGGCATAAACCAGGCCCGGGAACTACGGCACCTGCGGTGCCGGCCGTGTAATCATCCACATCATAAGACGTGTCATACCAAGGGAAGCACCCCCAAAGTCGCACCCGTGAAGTGGGTGAAGCTCGGCTGTGTGGCAACAGCCTCCCCACTGGGCCCATAGCACACCCGCTCTGGGTAGGAGCCGACCTAGGTAGGAAAAATCCCGCTTGCCTCGGCTGGGACTCGAACCCGGGTTTCCCGGTCCATAGTCCGAAGTGCTAACCACTACACTACGGGGGCCGGTTTCTGTTCGCCTGTTAAATTAATGAATAAGTGATGAATATAGCCAGAAGGTTGAAATAAATCATGAATGATACCCACATATGATGTACCAGTTTCCAGCAAATCATCACACTATATGTAGGATAGTATAAACAAAGACATTACATTACCAAGATGCGCCACTCACTATATAACGAGTGACGTCCGCCAAGTGGGTTGCGTCCCTTTGGTCTGTCAGGGATACCGCGGGTAATAATATGTCTTTGCAATAGCGCCGTACGTGTGTTGTCGCTCACTGTGACGCAATTACAGCCGATATAATCGGTGTAAATTTGTTCACTAGGGTTCCGGGGGTGGGGTGGGGGTGCATTTTCACATTTTTCAGGTTTTAGTTCATGTGGTTTCTCTATCATTGTCTTTTGTCTCTTGGATGTTACTGATCTGTGACTGATCAACATCGTTTTGTGCTGTTGTGATCACTGATGTGGCGGTGAAATTTTGGTTTTGTATCAAGGTTGTTTCCGTCTTACCCTGTTTGACAGGTCATAAAAATTATTTCACCAAGTGTGTCCCACATCTGACGAATAATGCAGGTATTCTTTGTTTTTGTTTTGATATTCCCTGTCTACATGAGTATACTTGAACATGTGCCCAAATTCACACACAGGGATTCACAAACATTACGTGCAGTACGAACACTGACATGGGGAGAGTGACAGAAAGACAAAGAAGGTGAGGGATACATAAAACAGTAAAACTGAAACAAGAGTGGATACAATCTACTTTAATGATGTCATGAAATCTCCGACAGAACCATGTCAAGTGTCAAAACAGCAGAAAACCTCATCTGCTTTTATGGCAACATTATTTTCAACCTTGACTCAAGTACCCATCAAAGGCGCTGTATTTCATGTACGAAGATCCAGCCGTCTGACTTTAAAGAAGTCATGAAATCTCTGACTGAACCGTTTCAAAACAGCAGAAAACCTCATCTGCTTTTATGACAACATTATTTTCAACCTTGACTCAAGTACCCATCAAAGGCGCTGTATTTCATGTACGAAGATCCAGCCGTCTGCAGTTTTCTACCCATCGACTGCACCTGAAGTACAATATATACGCCCGTTAATGTTGATATTATACACCATGGCCCATTAATGCCTAGTGGCCCCGCCACGATGATCCATGCAAACAGCGTGGGTCTCAGTCACAGAGCCACTAGGCACTAACAGGATCATCTAAACACACACACACACACACACACACACACACACACACAGAGCGTCTTGGTTGACGATCTATCAATCCATACTATATATACTCTATTGGACTATGATGATCAACCATCACAGGATGAAGTGCCGAATAGCACCTAACGTGTTTCCTGGGGATTCACACCCTATTCCGCACGACGAAATCAAACAGGATCTAGTGACGGTTCGAAAAGTGATTCACTTTAAAAGTGTTTGCTGTATACTGTATAATTATCGTCGGATAGCACTCACACACACACACACAAAATAAAAATGGAACAAACACTTCACCCTTTAAAGTCCAACCCTATTTCAATCCACAAATGTAAGTACATCATTTGGATAATTTAATGAAGAAGGCGGCTGTTTCTTTACCCCGCCGATCACTTTAGATCTAGAGGAAAGAAACCAGGCTACTTCAGTCTTCAATTTCTAACCTAAAAATGATGAAATAATGGACAGAAACTTACCTTTCTTCATCTCTTGGGAAACGAAAAAATGACATTCCTTGACAATCGCTCTTGTATCGCGCATTCGAACAGTTAATCGCGCTGCAGGCGTCACCACCCCAGTGCAATTTCTTGCTTGTGGCCATTGTGACGAGTGGCGTTATCCCTGATCAAGCGAAGGGACGTCACTCCGTCAGCGGTCCCGCAAAAACGTCGTGAGTGGAACATCTTGGTAATGTAATGTCTTTGGTATAAAGGAAAGCATCACATACACACTAATGAAAAATATTGAAATCTAATGCTTCTCTCATTGCCGTACACCTACCTGATAGGTGGGTGGAGTGAATGTATCGGTGGGGATGTCATCATACCGCACGTGCTTTGAGATCCTCTTGGAGGAATCCGGTCCGAGCCTAACCATCTGAAATAACAAAATCCACACCTAACTTCATACATGACAGTCTTTGACACTTGCCAATGTGATGATTCAGATTCAAAGAGGTGTGAAGGGGATGGATGGGGGACACCTTAGTCACTTAGTAAATCCGAGTTACCCCGAATCATTTAATCTTTGTGTTATATCAACGCACGATATTGGCTCTAGGTCACACTCAGACCAAAATTCATTCAGATGCACTGTATGAGGTCCTACACCAAAGACACCAAAACACAGTACAGCATGCCGTCTGCAATTGTGCAAGGAGAAAACGAGCTGGATCATGATTCATAAGAATACAGTGTTATGCAGGCTTAGAAACGAGGAAGCGCACACCTTGATGGAAAACACAAAATTCTGATGCTCAAAATCGAGATAATTTTGCAGACTAAACCATTTAATTGTGCAGATGTGTGACTGCACGGCTTAGAAAGCCCAGCAGCCTGCGCCTTGTTTAGTCCCTGGGCACATGCGCAAGCTTGAGGCTGCCAAAGAGCCATGTCAAAAGGCCTTTCATTGGTTCCGTCTGAAAATAAGCCAATCACAATAGTTGTTGCAATTGACATGACCCCATTTCCCACCCGGAAGCATGTGCTCTGACATTGGCCTCAAATGACCTAGTTTTTTTTTTGCACCTGACGGCATGGTCAAAAATCTTATATGTTTCTGGTAGATCTAATGAATGATGGCAGTTGAGCTGGAGAAGTTCAGGGTCACGAATGTAAGTCGCTCATTCCTTGGTAGTCACTGACGTTATTTTCCCCATTCCAACTGCAGATCAGCATACAAACAGCGGAACCAACAAAACAGAAAGTAAATTGCAAGGCGTTTGATTTGGCTGACCAACCCCTCGTACATCACAATGATCACGTGTCTTTCTGTGTGTTGTAGAGATCGCGAAAAGTCACTGCATTTCGATGGAAATTTCTAGACCATCCCAGAACATGCGAGTGCAGTAACGTCAGCAGATTACGTAACCTTGGAAAGATTCCGTACTTGCCAGTATGTTACAGAATGTTCTAGATCTGACCTGTTAGTATATAAGCAGCACTGCACAGCGTTCTGGGTTCTT
Source organism: Batillaria attramentaria (assembly GCA_018292915.2). Lineage (NCBI taxonomy): Eukaryota > Metazoa > Mollusca > Gastropoda > Batillariidae > Batillaria > Batillaria attramentaria. Next base: position 497,307 of record JACVVK020000381.1, read on the forward strand.
CCTCTTTCATGAGTTTGTTCTTGCGCATCTTCTGTTAATAAAGTATTGGAGTTCCAGCCTGTTGTATCCCGTGTCTTCTCTGCGAGTGCACCGAGAGAGCGACATAGCAGGAGAAAAATACAACAGAAATATTTGGCGTCGCCGACAGGATTCGACATTGATCTACCTACGAAGGGACAGTACTCTCCAGTGCTCAAGAAACTCCAACTACAGAAGTTGCACCCCTTCAACTGTTGCAGCAGCGAAAATTGACGACTGACAATGGCAGAGACAGCGGAGCTGATAAATTTGCTTAGAGAGCAATTGGAACAGCAGAAGGAACAAATGGAACAGCAAAGAGAGCAGATGGGTGCGTTGATGAAGATGATTCAAGTTCAGACACCGACTGGGGATTCCAGCGCAAGTACCCGTCCTCACACGTCTACTGTTTCGACTGCCGCTATTCCACCTTTCGCTGCCTTTGACTCCACTTCAGAACTGTGGCCTGACTACTGGTCAAGGTTCTGCACATTTCTTGTAGCCAACGCCGTTCCTGACGACCGCAAGGCTCAAGTCTTCCTCACTAATCAGACTCCGGCTGTCTACAAGCAACTGGCAAATCTGGCTGCTCAACAGAATCCAAGAATGAACATCAACGATCTGACGATGGACCAAATTGTTAAGTTCATGAAAGAACAATTTGACCCAAAACTGTTCATAGTGCGAGAACGTTTCAAGTTCTGGAGCAACATGGAACGGAAGCCAGGCGAAACACTCCAGGAGCTGGCAGCCCGTATACGTCAAGACGCGGCTACCTGTGACTTTCCTTCGATCCAAGATCCACAAGATGAAGCTCTTAGGCAGAGATTCATATGTTCTGTCAACAACGAAGCTGTCTTGAAGGCTCTTTTCAAGGTCAAGGATACCGAGTTGGATTTTGCCAAGGCTGTCAAGATCGCCATAGAGACTGAAGACGCGGCAAAGGTGGCCAAGGAAACTGTCTACGGTTCCAAGCCCAGGCCGGTCAACAAAGTCAAGGCGAACAACAAAGGGGGTCAACCAAAGAACCACCAGCAGTCTAACTCCACGACCAGCAATTCAGCAAAGTGCTACAGGTGTGGAAAGGCTCATAAGGCAACAGACTGCTTCTACAAAGACTCCAAATGCAACTTCTGTCAGAAGATAGGACATTTGGAGGCTGTCTGCAGGAAAAAACTGCATCAACAGCAACAAGGGGGACGACAATCTGCAAAATCTTCAGTGAAAAGTATCACAAAAGCAGAGCTCGTCAAAGCCATCCTCGGCGAAGTTCCCCAAGATACTCCTAGGTTGGACGTTCCAGTCACAATCCAGGATCAACAGTTCACGATGGAGCTGGACACTGCAACCACGGGAAATTTTGTTTCTGTGCCAGTCTGGAAACAACTGGGAAAACCGAAGCTGGATGACGTCACACATCGGTACGAGTCTGCCAGCAAGCACGACCTACCCGTGCTGGGCACCTTCATGGGCCAAACAACGGACCCAGTGACTGGTAAACAGAGCTCCATTCCCTACATCGTCACCAAGATCCATGATCTCAACCTACTTGGACGAAACGCGATCCAGGCTCTGGGAATTTCAGTGGACAATGCCCTTGGACTGAAGAGCATAGAGAGTCAAGTCAAGAGCGAGGGTGCAAAAGAATCGCATCCGAAGACCTCCAGCACAACTTATGCTTCTCTTCAAAAGGATTGCCACACTCTCTGCGACAAGTTCCCAGATCTCTTCAAGGAAGAATTGGGATGTCTGAAGGATTTTGAGCTGGAAATCAAGTTCAAGTCCGACGCGAAGCCGGTTTTTCACAAGGCAAGGCCGGTTCCGTTCGCTCTTCGTGATGACCTGACGAAAGGCTACGAAGAAGGCATCGCCAAAGGAGTCTGGAAGCCAGTCCAGTTCAACGACTATGGAACACCAGTGGTTCCAATTCGTAAGACAAACAGTACAGGCGCCCTGAAGCCAAAACTGCGGATCTGTGGTGACTACTCAGTCGGGATCAACGATCAACTTGCTGATCACCGTCACCCAATGCCTCTCCCAGAGGAACTGATGCAAAAGCTGGGAGGAGGATTCGGTTACACAAAGATCGACCTCGCTGATGCCTACAACCAGATCAAGCTGGCACCAGAAAGTCAACGCAGACTAGCCCTCAGCACTCACCGTGGGGTACTTCTGCAACAACGACTACCTTTCGGAATCAAGTCAGCACCTGGTTATTTTCAGGAGATCATGGAAAATCTGACCAGTGATCTACCTGGAGTTGCCGTCTTCCAAGACGACATACTCACCAGCGGGAAGGATGCCAAAGATCATCTGAGCAACCTGGAACGACTACTCACGCGTCTGAACGACAACGGACTCAGATGCCGTCGTGAAAAATGCCTGTTTGCTCAACCCAGTGTGGAATACCTTGGACACACTCTATCGGCTGAAGGAATCTCCAAAGGATCCAAAGTCGAGGCAGTCTTGAAGATGCCACCACCTACGGATGTCTCAAGCTTGAAGTCTTTTCTGGGCTCAGTACAATTCTACGGGAAATTCATCCCAAACCTGGCTACTATGGCAGAGCCGCTCTACCGCCTGACAAAGAAGGCAAATCCCTGGAAGTGGGGAGAAGAGGAACAAGCAGCTTTTGAACAGCTGAAGAATGTGCTTTCCTCTGATCAAGTCCTTGTACACTTCGACCCAGAAAAGCCTGTGGGGCTGGCTTGTGACGCATCCAACGTTGGAATTGGAGCAGTACTGTTTCATCGCTATCCGGATGGAAGCGAGCGCCCAATTGCCAATGTGTCCAAGACTCTTACAGCTGCAGAAAGAAACTACAGCCAAATCCACAAGGAAGCCCTAGCCATCATCTATGGTTTGCGGAAATTCTACCAGTATCTGTACGGACGACAGTTCATACTGGTGACTGATCACAAGCCCCTGACGGCGCTGTTCGGACCAAAGAAAGGGACACCACTTCTTGCAGCTAACAGACTAGCTCGGTGGGCCCTATGGCTGAACCAGTTCGACTACACGATCGAGTACCGGAAAACTGCAGATCACGGCAATGCAGATGCCCTCAGTCGCTTGCCTTCTGGAGACGACATCGACTTTGACAGGGAGGAGAGTGGGGAAGACACGGACATGGTGTGCGCCATCCGAGTTCTCAGTCTTCAAGTCAAACCTTTCGACGCCAACATCCTTCGTCAAGAGTCAGGCAAAGATCCAGTGATAGCTACAGTGATGCGCTACGTGCGTGAAGGGTGGCCGCTGAAGCACGCTGAGATCAACGAAGAAGTCAGAAAGTTCCAGAAGTTGTCAGATTCTCTCAGTACCTGCCACGGATGCCTCATCTATGGTACAAGAGTTGTGATTCCACAAAGCCTGCAGCCCAAGATCCTTGATCTTCTGCACATCGGACACTTCGGCATGGAACGCATGAAGCAGTTGGCAAGAACTGCAGTATACTGGCCCGGTATCGACGCTGCAATAGAGATGACGAGTCGACGATGTGACTCCTGCGGCGAACATCAAAACAAGCCATCCAAACCGCCAGTTCATCCCTGGATGTTACCAGAGAAGCCATGGAGCCGAGTTCACTTGGACCACGCCATCAACTTCATGGGCACCAACTGGCTGGTGATCACGGATGCTTACTCAAAGTACCCATGCATCCACCCAACGTCATCCACGTCCACTAGAGCTACTCTAGACCTGCTGGAAGAAGACTTTGCTCACTTCGGATACCCACACACGTTGGTCTCCGACAATGCAACCACCTTTGTTTCTGAAGAGTTCCAGAGCTTGTGCAAGGAACGTGGGATCACGCACCTAACAGGAGCGCCCTATCATCCTGCTACCAATGGAGCTGCAGAACGGCTGGTGCAGACTTTCAAGCAAGCTCTCAGGAAGTCTTCTCTGCCCCCGAAGCGAGCACTTCAAGAGTTTATTATGCAGTACCGGAGAATGCCGACATCCTGCGGATTCTCTCCGAGTGAACTCTTGATGTCCAGGCAGATTCGGACAAGGATCGACACTTTGCTTCCCTCGCCAGCACACATAGCTCAGGGCAAGCAATCCAAGGAGGCATCTAAAACTCAGGTGACTCCAGACTCTGGAGGTGTCGCCAAGGTGACCAGGCAGTACAAGGCCGGAGATCCAGTATACGCACTGTACTATGGACCTCACCATGCCAAGCAGCCCAGATGGGTACCAGCAGTGGTCAAGAAGTCTACAGGTACTCGCTGCTTCAACGTCAAGGTAGTTCCTCGTGGCCCAGTTTGGAGACGACACTGGGAACAGTTGCGCCCACGTTACGCTTCTGAAGAGGACAGCGAACCTGGTGATTCAGCAGATGCCTCTGAGCTCCCGATCGACCATCCGATGGAGATTCTGGAGAATGTGCCACCGACACAGAACCAGAGCAGACCACGACTGCCCAGGACCAAGCCACCTGTTCCAGAGTATGGTCCAGACAACCCCAGGCGATCCAAAAGAACACCAAAACCCAGAGACAGACTTTGTTGTTGAAGTTTGTTGTGAAACAACAATTTTGGTAGGGAGGTGTTGTAGAGATCGCGAAAAGTCACTGCATTTCGATGGAAATTTCTAGACCATCCCAGAACATGCGAGTGCAGTAACGTCAGCAGATTACGTAACCTTGGAAAGATTCCGTACTTGCCAGTATGTTACAGAATGTTCTAGATCTGACCTGTTAGTATATAAGCAGCACTGCACAGCGTTCTGGGTTCTTCCTCTTTCATGAGTTTGTTCTTGCGCATCTTCTGTTAATAAAGTATTGGAGTTCCAGCCTGTTGTATCCCGTGTCTTCTCTGCGAGTGCACCGAGAGAGCGACATAGCAGGAGAAAAATACAACACTGTGTGTGTGTGAGTGTGTGAGAGAGAGAGAGAGAGGTTGTACGCCGTGTACGACACATCACCAACAGAAAGAGAGGCCGGGACCATTCCACCCATATGAAAGAATGATCCCAACTCCACCTCAAAAGTAGTCGATATCAGTCAGATGACTGGGCAATTAACGAGAAGAAGAATAGGACTGACAGTATGTGAAAGCTGTTAAAAGATGGTGGGGGTGAAAGCTGTTAAAAGATGGTGGGGTGGGGCGGGGGGTGGGTAGGAGGGGCCAGAGATAAGAGCCTAATCCGCTTTTGACCGCAGTGACTAGTAAACACAAATTACTCAATTTGATACAGATTCCAGCTGCTAGTCATATATATCACATCCTCATCGGATTATCATTATAGTTGTCATATTCAGTGAAAACTGGTGTTTTCTTTCAACATGTAGGCACCATGCACAGTGTTCTACATTCCGGACTTCATTACAAGAGAGGAAGAACAGACGCTACAGTCTAAGGTGTATGGTGCACCTCGAACCAAGTGGACAGTCCTGTCACACAGGCGTCTACAGAACTGGGGTAAAGTTTTAGTCTATTGTTCAGAACATTAATTAGTGGACAACTCCATGGTGCACCTCGAACCAAGTGGACAGTCCTGTCACACAGGCGGCTACAGAACTGGGGTAAAGTTTTAGTCTATTGTTCAGAACATTAATTAGTGGACAACTCCATGGTGCACCTCGAACCAAGTGGACAGTCCTGTCACACAGGCGTCTACAGAACTGGGGTAAAGTTTTAGTCTGTTGTTCAGAACATTAATTAGTAGACAACTCCATGGTGCACCTCGAACCAAGTGGACAGTCCTGTCACACAGGCGTCTACAGAACTGGGGTAAAGTTTTAGTCTGTTGTTCAGAACATTAATTAGTGGATAACTCCATTCCTGTCAATCAAAAGGGTTGAGCCCCCAGAATTCAGCCATTTGCTTCCCGCGGCATGCGGATCGAGCACAACACATGCTCTGGCAAACTCTTTGTCGTACACTACAACGAAGGAAGCACGTGTAGTTTGATATATATGACTGTAACATGGAAAGAAAGCAGTAAGTCCATGAGGAAAACAACCTTTACGTCAATCTCTTTCATCTTGAAACACCTTTTCCCATAAAATGATGTCATGGACGTACTGTGTTTTGCCAATACACGGCAGAGTAAAGGGGCGGAGCTTCGGCCTCGGGGTTTGCTGAGTGGAGTTGTCTTTTGTACGTGTACAAACGTGCAGCTGTAGGCCTTTGGTATTTATTACTTACTTACTTAGGCCCCTGGCTCCAAGTGGAGCATAGGCCATCGACAACCCTTCGCCATCGCACTCTGTTCTGGGCTATTCTTGCCACTTCAGTCCAGTTGGTCCCCTGCTTATATAGCTCTGCCTAGAAGGGGGGTCGGCCTTGTAGCTTCCTTTCGGTTTGGTATTTATGCACCATAGAATAGTTTTGTCAGGTGTAAGTATGTGTGTTGATATATTTATTTTTGCATGCGCCTGCTTTCTTCACTAATCTTAATACATGTCATGATGTGTCTGTATGTCTTCCACCTGGTTTGTATTTTCAGGGGGACTACCAGGCCCTAAAGGGATGGTTGGTGAAGATTTGCCCAGTGTAAGTTGTACCACTCAACACAGTTTGTATTATAATTTATTCCCAAAAGTAGCCTCATTTTAAATCATCAGGGAAAATTAATTTCAAAAGATGCACCAGCGTTAAAATGTTTAACATTTCTTGAAATGCGAATGCCCACCAAGTGAGACCTCTCTCTCTCTCATGATATGTGATCTGTCGTGGCAAAGTTGCGATAAATGAATGTTACTGAGCATATTATAAGCTGATCTTGCTAATGCTCAACACTGTTCCCTTGTATACGCAGCGAAATAAATCTGTTGAAACCTTCTTAAAGGGTATGGTTAGGCAGAGAAGGTTTGCCAGTTGAGGTGTAATTTGATATCATCATAATTATGAGGCACATTCTGGTCAGTAAAAATGATTATGAACCCACATGCAGCTTGTAAATTGTCCACCCATATCCCTTAAGGTAGACTTCTTAAAAATATTTCTTTGTAAGAGAAGGGGACATTTTTCAGAAAAGGACTGATGCAACTGACACTTCGCCACATGTGATTGACGGGTGTGAATGACCAATCAGTCACTGTGTGGATGCATCATGCATCTCCTCATTTTTCCACCTACTCAGATTCAGATTCTTTGCTGATAAGTTTGTATTTTGGCGAGGCTTATGGAGGGCTTTCGAAGATTGATCTGGATTTATTCTTCTCATGTAGTGTTGTTTGTTGTACATGCTTGTGTTCCAGTGGCTGGCGACTTACGCAAAGAAGATCTCAGATCTCGGGGCTTTTGAAGGCAAAGTTCCAAATCATGTGTTGGTGAACGAGTATGAACCCGGCCAAGGTATCATGGTTAGTATTTCCTGTAACCTTTCCCTTATTTTCTAGTGTGCGTGCATGCGCGCGCACACACACACACACACACACACACAGTCAGACACACACACACACACACACACACACACACACACACACACACACACACACACACACACACATATACACAGGTATACATGACACATGTTATAAGTGTAGTGTGTAAATGTGGCTCTTGTAATGGGTGGGTTTTGGGAGTTCAACGTCTTTTTCCACCATACACGGCTCTTGTATGTGTGTTTTTGGTGAACTGACATGGCCGTACCTTGCCAGAACTGGCTACTCAGATCAGTTTCTAATGTTGCTGGCTCCATTGTGTCGTGCACATGCTACCCAGCAGCTTTTAAACCTGTGCTGTGACCGTTGACTACTCTTATGACCCTTACCGATTGAACAGGTCACTGCATTGTCCATACTAACTTTTGCCATTGGGGATCAGGCATCCTGGAGTCCTCTCTGGGATGGATTAAGGGTGTAATGGAAAAAGCCTTTTTTTTTTTTTTTGGACACCCATCAAAGGAGCAACATTTGCGCACCAGACTTTTAACCTGAACACTCAAATAACTCATAATGATTTTGTCATTGCATATTAAGTTTCTGCAATGTCTTCCGTCCCTAGCCTCACGAAGATGGTCCAGCCTTCTACCCAACAGTGTCCACCATCAGCCTCGGTTCTCACACACTGCTGGACTTTTACTACCACCTGAACACTACCCAATGTGAGGAGAGCCAACCGCTCGGTGCAGCCTCTGAATGCATTGCATCAGACACCGCTGTTAACGACCTTAAACTTTCTAGTCAAAGCATCAACAACTCCCATCAGAAGACAGAGCTGGCAAGTGATCCACCAGATGGCGCTTCACTTGCAAGGAGTTGTGGTGGCAAAACTGGAACGGAGATACCTTCACAAGAAAACGACAGTTCCTCGTCATTTGAAAGTCGCCATTTCCTGTCGCTGCTTCTTCAGCCTCGCAGTCTTGTGCTTCTTCAAGATGACATGTACAAAGTTCACCTGCATGGCATCAAGGAGGTGAAACAGGACGTCATCACGGACAGAGTGGCCAACCTTGACCTCAACCTAGGTGTGTCCATCGGTGATGTCATGGACAGGAGCACGCGAGTGTCGCTTACCATCCGTTATGTACCGAAAGTTTTGAAGTCAAAGCTGATTTTTGGTAAACGGTGACTTGCAACACTGGTTTGCAAGTGATGCATGCCATCAATTACGTACCCAAAGTCTGGAAGGCAAAGCTTATTTTAAATGTATGTTTGAGACTTATGTAGTAATTCATGCACACTGCAGTAACTTTTGGTCACCCTCCGTGGTGTGCTTTAAAGTCTTAAACATAAAACAGAATGCAGAAAACTTTTCATCAATTGCACTTAATCCGTGCATCAGAATCTGAGCAGACAACGTCATTTGGTTGGTTGCAGACTCAAGACCAGGTCGATGTCGTTGATTGGTTGCTATTTTTAGAAGATTTCTCAAGTCCCGGTCAGGAATGGACCATAGGCTCAAAGGAAGTCGTATTTCTCTGAACGTAGAAGAAGTCACAAAGTCCCCCAAACAGTCACGATGGCCAAATCAAACATCCTTTTATCAGGCAGACAGACTTTGAACGCGGTAGTTTTTGTTGTTGTTGTTTTTTATTCTTGTTTTTCAAGGTACATGAACATATACATGTGTTCCATACATACACACTACATTTTACATAACACCACATGAACATATATGTATTGTAACAGATTCGTACTGAGTACATGTATAACAAACATACCTGCTGTACATGTTACACATACACCTAGCGTACATGCACACAAATAACGCGGTAGTTTTTCATCTCGGTGGCATTTGAAACATAGAGGTTTTAATGCCACAATTATTTTGTGAATGGTGATGTTTGTTACAGTTCGTCCACTCTGACTTTTGTTCTGGGTGCAAATTTACAGCTTCAAAATGTTTGGTGAATGAATGGTGTACAGATGAATGGTGTAATAAACAGCGTGTTTTTTGTTTGTTTTTAGCTGCACTGTTGCATGTTTATGTTTTTCTCATTTTCTTGTTGTTATTATGTCTGTTACATGATCGGTGTGAGGTTATTGTTTAATGACAATTTGATGTAAAATGATGATTGGATCTGTTACCGCTGTGATCCTGAATAAATTTTGTGATCAGTTTTGTTTGCTTTCGTCTTTATTGTTTGTTTTCTGATCTTCCATGTTTGCTGAAACCCTGTTCTGGAAGAAAATCAACAACTCAAAAAGTAGATAAATAAATAGATAGATCCATGTATTAATAATGATAGATGTATTAATAATGATAATAAAATATAAAATTAGAACACCAATAATCAACAAATAAAATAAAAATAAAAAGGACGGGTCAAATGGTTTTCTTTAGTTGTACATTTTTCATTGTCACTGTCATTACAAAAGTTTTTTTAAGAAAGTATATGTGTCTCAGTCCCGGGGGGGGGGGGGGGGTTGAGGAGGAGGAGGGAGAGCGAAGTGGGTATGTGTATAGTCCCAAAAAGCTGACCACTTTTGTTGTTTTGTTTGGTTATTTTTGTCTGGACAGAACACTTGACTCAAGCGAAAGACGTATCGATTGTTCAGCTTTTCCTTTCAGGCAGTTACATACACTGTCGGCCACTCCCCTACATTCTCAGACAAGCCTTTTATTCGAAGCAGTTGTGCGCTTTTATTACAAGCCAAGTGTCAGTTCAGAGACTTAACTTCTAAATGCAATTCTGGCGTCTCACTGCACATGCGTAACAGACCTTCATTGTTCCTGACCCCCGTACAGGGTGCAAATGTAAGGATGTGTGTTTGAATGCCGCCTTTATGAACGTCAGATATCTTTTGGGGGACAATGCATGCGGATTTAATGTCAAGAAATGGGAGAACGATAGTAACGCGAGCTGGATTTTTTTGGGGTCTGTGCACAGGTTTTGAGAAGCCTGTTTTCTCCTCTGTAGTCTGTACTATGCTATGCGATTTGAGTGTGTTCAGGATTGTTGTTGTTGTTGTTGTTGTTGCTGCTGCTGTTGCTTGTGTGTCTGTGTGTGTGTGTGTGTGTGTGTGTGTGTGTGTGTGTGTGTGTGTGTGTCTGTGTCTGTGTGTGTCTGTGTGTGTGTGTGTCTGTGTGTGTGTGTCTGTGTGTGTGTGTCAGTGTGTGTGTGTGTGTCTGTGTGTGTCTGTCTGTGTGTGTGTCTGTGCGTGTGTGTGCGTGTGTGTGTGCGTGTCTGTGTGTGTGTGTGTGTGTGTGTGTGTGTGTGTGTGTGTGTGTGTGTGTGTGTGTGTGTGTGTGTGTGTGTGTGTGTGCGCGCGCGCGCGCACATGTGTGTTATGAAGACAGTTTGGTCGTGCGTGCGTGTGTGTGTGTGTGTGCGTGCGTGTGTGTGTGTGTGTGAAACAGGCCAAGGCCGGAAGGCGAGTAGTCAATTCGTTCTGGTATCAAGAACAACAACAGCGTACAGCATCCTGACAATCACAACAACAAAACTGCACCGGCCATGTGGCAGTGCTCTGTACAAGGACGGAACATACACGCCAGTCGTTAGTCACAAAATCTGTTGTCGCCGGTAATATTAATATACGAAAGGTGTACGACCTCACAAGAAACAAAATCATTAAGAACAGGCGCATGTGTGTGTGTGAGAGAGAGAGAGTTTTTTGTTTTGTTTTTTAATTTTACGTAGTTCTCAGATGTTGATCTGAAAACTTCTGACCGCAGTGCTCTAACCCCAAGAAGACTGGCAACAGATTTTGCTGTGGGAGTTGAACACTAAACCCCTCAACTATTTCCATCTCACGTACAGCCTGCGTGTACTCCATTGTAGTGACTCTTAATTGAATATCGACTGCTTGGGACCCGCCTGCCCTCCTTGAGGACACGTGACCCCCAAAACACAATATTACTGGCTGCATATGAACATTGAGAAAATCATTAACAAAAGCGAGGCATAAACACCTCGGGAAAGCGGGGTCGTCAGCGGGCAACAATGACTTTCGAGAAGTAACTGACTGAGCGAGATAGCAGAAACCAAACTGTGCGCGTTGATGATCAGAAGTTGGACTTGACCAAAGGTTTGCGATGTTTTGTTCAGTATTTGAGAAACTTCTATTCAAGGCGGCCAATCCCGGCAACTCTAGTTTCTTTTTCTTGAGTATTTTTAATCAGATAGGTTTACCCGAACTAGTTCAAAGCATGCCATACGGCACAGGTAGAACAAATGCAAAGAAGAGGTTGTCAGTACTGACGGTGTCTTTAAAAACTTTAGGGACGGCGTCCATGACTTGTAAACCACGTTATTTGCCTTATTTCCTTACAGAGCTGACGAAATCTGTGCGACCTGACTTAACAACGGCGATCAAAGGCTGCGTGAAGGTTATCTTCGATCTCTGTTCCTCAATTTTGTGTTGAAAGTTTTCTTGGCTGCAGGTGTGAATGACTTTATGAAAAAGCAGGGACACTAACTGTCTGGGCACTGTTTTCGTTTATTATCGTTGATCATTGCTGAAAATTCTCAGTTTCGTGTTGAAGTTTATTTCTGACCTCGATGACTTCATAAAGCATCAGAAACACTTACGTCTCGGATTTCTTGGTTAAGGCTGTCTTTGATCGTCGCTGCAATTCCTCAGTTTTGTGTTGAAGTCCTGACGTCGATGACTTCATAAAACAGAAGGAAACTGAACTGAACCTTATCTCTCGGACATTCTTGTGGTAAAGACTGTGGTTCGTTTTCACCTTGCAATGGCATCTCATTTCGACACCTCGCTGGAACTGAGGTCAAAGCGTGGAAGCAAGCCAGTCTTCTATAAGCATGACGGGACCAGATTTTCCAACAGCGTTACCATCAAGCTGTGCGTGGGACAAACCTACACCATGTATGTCTACTTCAGGCCTTCTCTCGTGTTGGAGTAAGTATGTACTTGTTAGAGTGTCTCGAAATCATCGTCGCAGTCATCGCTTTATTATCATCAATGATCGCTACTGATATCGAAATAATAATAATAATAATAATAATAATAATGATAATAATGCCATTGATATAGGCGCTCTATCCCAAAATGTGTCTCAAAGCGCCGCGACCTAAACCCGACACGCACGCTCAAGTGAAACACACGCATCCTCTAACACGTTGGACATGCACACATAACAATCACGTGTTGTAAAGGGCCAGCTCAGCAATTTAAGGTCCGGAATTTTAGAACTGCATTTAATTTCGATTTTTGTGGGCAGAACATTTCCAAAGCAGGGGGGAGAGGGGGGAGGAGGAAGCCGGAGTCGGCCCGAATGAACGGTGCCAAATACGAGAAAGAAAAATTCTTTGCCCCGAGTGGGACTCGAACATAACCTCTCGCACTGGTGACAAAGTCTTAACCATTGTACCACCGACCGCCCCATCTTGTCATTTACAATCTCTCAAACAGTCACCAACGCCTATACCTTTGGAACAACAACTCACAACAAACGGTGTTGAGAATATATGCTGAACATTACTACTGCCTCCACTGATGAGCTTTCCAAAGTAGTTTTACCAATTTTAAATATCTTTTATGATCCTTCCTTTATACGCGCGCATTCCAAGCATACCAGTAGAGCTGTGCGATGTACTGCCGTCTGCAGGCTGCAAATATTCAAAAAATATTGTGTAGCCTAAGTCTTCCCTTCAGCGGTTGACCGCAACACTACTGAGCTGACTCCTCGCATTTCGCTTTGCGTTTCGCCTTTTCTTAGCTCACCCTACAATAGGCTCGTACTCTACATGTCTTCGTGGTACAATGTACTCGTTGCCCCATCTTTCATATCACCCGCACGTGGTGAGAAAGGACGTTAACTCCTAAGAGGCCAAGCCCGGCTATATAATCAGACTTGATGACTGAAAAGAACAAACCACTGCACGCCAGTAGGAGCCACTTCAAGCCACTATTATGCAAGGTGCGGGCCTTCCCGCCAGGCCCAAGGCCGCTGCAGATTACGTAATAGTGGCTTGAAGTGGCTTCTGGTGATCTGAAGATGTCAAGTACAATTGCGATTTTTGCATGGGCTTTGAAGAGATACCCCCCCCCCCCCAAAAAAAAAAAAACCTTCAGTACCCACCCACCCACGTGACAGGATGCTAGACAGCACCAAACCAGGTCAGAACAATTTGTAAAGAACGTTGGACGATGGACATCTAGTTGTAAAGACCGCAAAATAATCTTCCGCAGAAAATGGCTGATCCAGAGCGAAAGAGTCAATTTCTCCCAAGTGCAGCTGCCCCGGAAGTGGGTTAAGGAGGACGCCTCCGTGTTTTCTGCTGACTGGAGCACGGAACACTTCAAGGTCAGCAAGAAAGGTCAACGGGAAGAGATCGCCCTCCATTTTGAGGTCAGTTGTCAGTCTGTAACTTGTTCAGGAAAAAATAGCAAACATTGTTTAAAAACACCAACAAAAACAACAATGACAAAAACAACAATGAGAAACATCTTTACGATTAAAGAGGCAATGAACAGTGGTGGTGGTGGAATGCATTCCAGCGTTCCAACTACAGAAAAATAAACAAACAAACAAACAAACAACAAACCTACTTATACTTGTGTAGCGTTTGTTTCAGTTCTTGCCTAACTTGGTTCCCGCGCGTGTGTGTGTGTGTGTGTGTGTGTGTGTGTGTGTGTGTGTGTGTGTGTGTGTGTGTGTGTGTGTGTGTGTTCACTTAACGACAGTTGGAGCGAGGCCTGATCCTCAACACATCCATCCAAGTCAAGTTCTACACGGGAGACAACCACGCCACTTGGGGACAACCCATGCACGCCCTCGAGCTTTCCTGCGACTCCCCAGCCCAGGGTCAGACCAATGTCAACGTCAGAAGGGGAAGCATCGTTTGAACTCTGACCCTGGGGCACACACAGCTACTAACCAAACACACACCACACTACCTTTACCTGTCGTCTCACTACGGCTAAAACAACATCACAGTGGTATAGTTTTGTCGACAAGTCACGTCTTTCAGTTTACGTTCCCACGGCCATCATACGTCAACGTATCGCATTCAGAGCTGTACTAATTAACCTTCGCCGAACACCCGTAGCTTTGTCAATGTTTCCGCTAGATCCACAAAACTTTGTGACTTTGATGACGACAATAATGACAATGATAATTGGCCATTTTTCGGGCACAGCAAAAAGTAATGGCGCCTTGGGGGGAGAGGGGGGGGGGGAGAGGATAATGAGAAGGAAAGACTTTGTCAAAAAGAGTATTTGGAATGTGCTCACAAACATTTGTATGACTTTCTTCGTAAACAAACAGGCAAATAAGCGACAAAAACATTGGAGAAGGTTGGCCATTTCGAGTGAACACGAGCGCTTACAAGAGACGATCTGTTCTAAATCTGTTTCATAACGACACTTGTTTACGGTGTACGTACGTGACATCCCCCGTCCCCAAACCTACTGCACACACACACACACACACACACACACACACACACACACACACACACACACACACACACACACACACACACACACACACACACACACACACACACACACACAGAGTGACACACACCCCTATCGACGAGAAAATATCCCAAAGGGCAACTGACGTTCTGTTTATGCATATAATGATGTATGCGTCCAATTGTTTTCACACATGATCATATATTTGTACATATATAATTTTATCGCTGCGCGTGTTACAGCACTGGCGATGTAGAAGATAACAATCGGAAGTTTAATGTTGCATCTGTCGTAAACATTAGAAGCAGTACAGTAGTGTGTAAGGAACAATATTAAGGAAGTTTTGCCTCGTGTCTGTAAATTTGCCTTTCTGCCAGCTGTTCATTTGTCTGGCCCTAATGACGATTTAGATTTGATTGCACTTAGCACTGACTGCCATGTTTCTCTATGTTTTATGGATCAGATGTGTAGGAAATGTAAACACCGTTGTGCTCTACACGCACATAGCCTACCTAGTCGCCTTGTTTTAGGGGTCCGTTTGAAATATGATAATTTTTGTAGTTGCTAATAAAACATAAACGCGGAAATGGGGTTGCATTGATGGAATTGATCTCTCTCTCTCTCTCTCTCTCTCTCTCTCACACACACACACACACACACACACACACACACACACACACACACACACACACACACACACACACACACACACACACACACATTCACTGACAAAACAAGCACACACACACAACTGACAAAGCATGCACACACACACACACACACACACACACACACACACACACACACACACACACACACACACACACACACACAACACAACACACACACACAACACACACATTAGAATATTAACACAAGGCCATTAGAGCCGAAACTAAAACAAACCTTGAAGACTGTCAGTAAACGTACAAATAGAGTCCATGCATTTGCAAGGAGACGTGAATCACCGTTGTTATGGCCGACAACAGTTAGCTAGGCTTTTGGGTTTTTTGGTTTTGATTTTTTCTTTTCTTTTTACTGGTTTATCGAGTGTGGCTGTCATTAAGTGCCGTTACATGCACTACTCCTTGCCAATCGAACTCCGCCTTCAGACCTCGCTGCCTCTGTTTAAATCGCATCTGAAGACCTACCTCTTCCGCCAAGCCTTCGATAGCTAAACCTCTGTTAAGTCTGTGTGCATCATGAGTTCGTTGCACTGCCAATTGTATGTATGCTGAGGGGATGTAAATAGCGTGTGTGTGTGTGTGTGTGTGTGTGTGTGTGTGTGTGTGTGTGTGTGTGTGTGTGTGTGTGTGTGTGTGTGTGTGTGTGTGTGTGTGTGTGTGTGTGTGTGTGTGTGTGTGTGTGTGTGTGTGTGTGTGCTCTAACGCGCAGCGAGTCCTTGAAGTTGGAGAACAGCGCTCTATAAGAGCTATGTATTATTATTATTATGTTTTAGTTTCCGTCTTCTCCCTTCTTGTCATGCTTGACGCTACATAACTATGTTTATCTTGAAACGTTTCAAACGGATATTCGTTTGTTGGTAAAAAGGCGAGAACGTTCGACATTAAATATTTCGGAGCAGTTTGTGACATTTACTTCGCTCTTTGCGTTTAAAACCAAACATTAAACGTGGAAAGATATCTCTGATCTAACCACGTGTTCAGTTTTCTGGGTTCCCTTACTGTATTCTTCAACAAACAGTAGAAATTTCCTGAAAACAAATGAAGCATTATCATTGCATCTTAGCATTCGTCGGTAAACATATATTCTTTTTTTAGCTTCAGAAAAGAGGAAAGCCCGTGATCATGGCGTGACAGATACGTGCGAAATAAAAACAACCTGATAAATTTGATCATGCGTACTTGTAAAGTTTCTCCGGACTCTCAGATCAATTTACATTTCTGAGAGCAAATAGAAACCTTTCAAAAGTTTGGGCTTTGTTCCTGGTCTTTATCTTACACAAACACAGACGCTTTCAAGCCCTTCCGAAGGGCGGCATCGCAGGGGATAAGCACGTGACCAAGACTAGTGCTATGGCCGACGAAAAAGTACTCATCTGATTTTCACGAGATAAACCCGACCGAGGTAAATAACAGCGAGTTTGTGTGAATGGTTTTTGATCTCCTCTTGTGGGCGGCTGATCCCGGCGATCAAACGTGTCCTGCAAGTGACGCTCATTGTTCCTTCGCTCCTCATCTCATTCCCGCAGCCTGTTCATACCTGGGTTTCATGACAACACCACAGTGAAACGCTTTTGAGCTCGTTCCTTCAAGTGCTCTGCTCCTGCTCTGTGGAACGCCCTGCCTGCCGCCATCTTTGAAATCCAGCACCTCCACCGAGTCTTTCAGGTGCCACCTGAAGACCCATCTTTTCTCAAAGTTCCGTTGCAGCCCCCCCCCCCCAACACACACACACACACACACACACACACACACACACACACACACACACACACACACTCACATTTTCCCGTTTCTCATCCCCCCCCCCACCCTCCACCCCCGCCACGAGCATGCTGTACATGGAGGTGTTTACCAACGCATCATCATCATCATCATTGTCTTTTAGTGTTAGTCGCCCTCGCCCTGTGAATCATCTCTCGTGGGTCGTATCTCGCGTCAAGTATTCGGGTCCTTTTCGTCGGCCTCTCCTAATACTGCCCACTCTTCATCGTACTGCACCAGTCGAGTGTTTGTCCCCCGTGAAGAAGCGGCATAAAACTGTGGCTTTGTCATGCTTCATTTTTGTCTGGACCCCAGGATTTGTCATTTGCTCGGCGGAAAGAAGAAGGTTGATTCGGGTGATTTCAAAAGCATGGCGGGCCCAGGTTTGAAGCTGGCGTTTTATTTGTTTCTGCACTTTGTGCACTGCGGGTTCCCGGTGTATGTGACTCAGAACCGAAGCACGACAAGTCACGGTAAGCATTTATGAAACACTTCATGAGATATAACACAGACTATACTCTGCAATGACTGTTATCATTTTTTATTATTATTAATTACTTATAAAATATTCAAGCAACATATGTTTATAGTTAACCATCAACGGCATCGCCAATATATTTTTGGCATCGCCAAATATTCAATAAATAAATAAATTGATGATAAATATATAATAAATACATAAATACACAAATACAATGAATACATAAATAAATATATGAATAAGTACATAGGCATTGGTAGACTAATGCAGGTGCATCTTTCTGAATTAATATCTAATATACAATCTTTTTTCCCAATACATTTTCATGACAAGAAAATCTTTAACAGCTACTGAGTTTAAACTAAGTCTGGCCCTGGCAGCAAGAATTGTCACATAGTTGAAAAAGCAGCAAACTCGAGCATGCGTTTTTTTTGCATCTGAAAAGCTGTCTACATTCTGTCACTCGATCTACTTCATTTTGAGAGAACGAAACATCCTGAAGTTCTAGAGAACGGGAGAGTCCTGGCCTTGCGAAAATGAGGACGAAATTTTCAGAATAACGAGACGATAGCAGTAAAAGTATAATTTCGAAATTGCGCGAAAACAGCGACGTAAGTGTAAAGTGTTTGGAAAATTTTTAACGCTCAACAGAATAACGTCAAACGACCGTTCTTTTACAGAAGAGGACACATTTTTGATAGACTTCCATGGACCTGCATGGGAAGAACACGTGGACAGGATGCACTGTGCTGGACAGAGAAACTTTAGTAGTATTTTAACTGTTGTTGTTTTCCTCTGCTTGCTTGTTTGTTTTATTTGGGGAAGGGGGTGGGGGTCGTTGGTTGCTCTTACGTTTTCTGATTGAGGCCTAAAGTTGTCATTTTTTTGCTACAAACAAACAAACAAACAAACAAACGGGATCTTAAGAGTTAATGCAATACTCGGTCTACGATACATGTACAAAACGTTTCTGTCAGAAGTCATTCCGACGCTAAGCCCCTCACACAAGTCCGGAGTTCAGAGTATCGTCCTCCAGCAACACAGCTTCTCCTTCACCCATTGGCTGGAGCAGCACGTGACTCTGGATGGTCAAGGTCAACAGAAAGAGACGAACGTCATTCTGCTCTGCTCTACACGCTGCTATGGCCGACGAAAAGGTGCCCGTCTGATTTTCACGAGATAAACCCGACCGAGGTAAATAACAGCGAGTTTGTGTGAATGGTTTTTGATCTCCTGTTTTAGGCGGTGTCCTGCAAGTGACGCTCATTGTTCCTTCGCTCCTCATCTCATTCCCGCAGCCTGTTCATACCTGGGTTTCATGACAACACCACAGTGAAGAGCTTTTAAGCTCGCTCCTTCAAGTGCTTGCCCCTTCTCTGTGGAACGCCCTGCCGCCATCTTTGAAATCCAGCACCTCCACCGAGTCTTTCAGGTGCCACCTGAAGACCCATCTTTTCTCAAAGTTCTGTTGCAGCCCCCCCCCCCCCCCAACACACACACACACACACACACACACACACACACACACACACACACACACACACACACACACACACACACACACACACACATTTTCCCGTTTCTCATCCCCCCCCCCCCCCCCGGCCACGAGCATGCTGTACATGGAGGTGTTTACCAACGCATTACATCATCATCATCATCATCATTATCATCATTGTCTTTTAGTGTTAGTCGCCCTCGCCCTGTGAATCATCTCTCGTGGGTCGTATCTCGCGTCAAGTATTCGGGTCCTTTTCGTCGGCCTCTCCTAATACTGCCCACTCTT
Organism: Batillaria attramentaria; assembly: GCA_018292915.2. NCBI lineage: Eukaryota > Metazoa > Mollusca > Gastropoda > Batillariidae > Batillaria > Batillaria attramentaria. The sequence continues at coordinate 516,821 of JACVVK020000381.1, forward strand.
CATCGTACTGCGCCAGTCGAGTGTTTGTCCCCCGTGAAGAAGCGGCATAAAACTGTGGCTTCATTTTTGTCTTGACCACAGGATTTGTCATTTGCTCGGCGGAAAGAACAAGGTTGATTCGGGTGATTTCAAAAGCATGGCGGGCCCAGGTTTGAAGCTGGCGTTTTATTTGTTTCTGCACTTTGTGCACTGCGGGTTCCCGGTGTATGTGACTCAGAACCGAAGCACGACAAGTCACGGTAAGCATTTATGAAACACTTCAAGAGAAATACCATAGACTTTACTCTGCAATGACTGTTATCATTTTTTATTATTAATTACGTATAAAATATTCAAGCAAAATATGTTGATAGTTAACCATCAACGGCATCGCCAATATATTTTTGGCATCGCCAAATATTCAATAAATAAATAAATTGATGATAAATATATAATAAATACATAAATACACAAATAAAACGAATACATAAATAAATATATGAATAAGTACACAGGCATTGATAGACTAATGCAGGTGCATCTTCCTGAATTTATATCTAGTATACAATCTTTTTTCCCAACACATTTTCAAGACAAGAAGATCTTCAACCCTTTGACAGCTACTGAGTTTAAACCAAGTCTGGCCCTGGCAGCAAGAATTGTCACATAGTTGAAACAAGCAGCAAACTCGAGCATGCGTGTTTTGTTGTTGTTGTTGTTGTTGTTGTTTTAATCTGAAAAGCTGTCTACATTCTGTCACTCGATCTACTTCATTTTGAGAGAACGAAAGATCCTGAAGTTCTAGAGAAACGGGAGAGACCTGGCCTTGCGAAAATGAGGACGAAATTTTCAGAATAACGAGACGATAGCAGTAAAAGTATAATTTCGAAATTGCGCGAAAACAGCGACGTAAGTGTAAAGTGTTTGGAAAATTTTTAACGCTCAACAGAATAACGTCAAACAACCGTTCTTTTACAGAAGAGGACACATTTTTGGTAGACTTCCATGGACCTGCATGGGAAGAACACGTGGACAGGATGCACTGTGCTGGACAGAGAAACTTTACCTGCTATCCCTTGTTGGCGCTCTTAGCCACTCTTGACTGGAGGGAGGTTGTGTTTGTTACTGACACCACTAGTCCAAGTTAGTAGTATTTTAACTGTTGTTGTTTTCCTCTGCTTGCTTGTTTGTTTGTTTGTTTGTTTGTTTGTTTGTTTTAATTGGGGAAGGGGAGGGGGTGGGGGTCGTTGGTTGCTCTTACGTTTTCTGATTGAGGCCAAGGGTTGTTTTTTTGCGAGAAAACCACAAACAAACAAACAAACAAACAAACGGGATCTTAAGAGTTAATGCAATACTCGGTCTACGATACATGTACAAAACGTTTCTGTCAGAAGTCATTCCGACGCTAAGCCCCTCACACAAGTCCGGAGTTCAGAGTATCGTCCTCCAGCAACACAGCTTCTCCTTCACCCATTGGCTGGAGCAGCACGTGACTCTGGATGGTCAAGGTCAACAGAAAGAGACGAATGTCATTCTGCTCTGCTCTACAAGCTGCGTGATGGAGGTTCTGTCTAAGGTGATTGTGCTCCCTCTCTCTCTCTAATAATAATAATAATAATGGGTATTGTATAGGCGCTTTACCCAAATTCGTGAATCGGCTGAAAGCACCGCGAACTGAACCCAACACGCACGCTCGCGTGAATCACACACATTTTCTCACACACTGGACATACACACATTACAATCACGTGGTGCGAAGGGTCAGCTCAGCTATTTAGGTTTCGGAATTTAGAACTGCATTTATTTTTCAAATTTTGTGGGCTGAACATTTCCAAAGCTGAGGGGGAGGACGCTTCATATATATACTCCCGCAAAAAAGTTTGGTTTCATCAAGGTTCAGACTGCTGACTGACCTTGACCTTGTCCAGGTGAAGGCTATTGACCTTGAACTTGGAACACTGTCTACACTGCGGACGTCAACTCATTGGATTATCGCGGTCACCTCCGGTCGTCTTCTCGACCTTGCTGGTCTCTCCGTCACCATTGACAACGTCCTTGTGCTGAGTCCTGCACATGTTGATCCCATTTCTGGAGAGGTCACGCCGACCCAAGTATACACTCTAATGTGGCGACGTGATTGTCGCTCTCTCGATCACGTGACGGCGCTAACCAATGAAAGTCAACCGCAAATTGAGAACGACAGGCGTTTCTGGCCGAATAAGCACTTCGGCTTCAACGGAAGGAAATTTATCTTTGTGACAAAAGAGGTAAGGTCTGACGAATTTCGTAACAAAACAAGAATATTGAAGGGATAGAGGCGTTCAGTAGGTTCATAATTTAACCAGACTGCTCGTGTCCAAGGACTGTCTTAGTTTCTGAGCGCGTAACAAAGAGCGTGTGTTGGCGATGGGTGGAGAGGCGAGGGGAGTTTGGATAAGTGGTTTCGACTGAGGGTTGCTTAGGGTTCCGTCAGACGTGGCGATACCAACGGCAAAATGCACTCTCACCCAATTAAATCGGCTCGCCAGGGGCACTGAAGCGCCCCGCAGTCGGCTCGCCAGTGCATATAACACTGCCCCTTTGTTTTCTCGCCACGCCAGTCAATCGCCGCTGACCATGCGCTTTCGCAAGTTGTATATTGTCCAGCCCCGGGCCGGCGGCGAAGTCCGCACACTGAACGCTCCTAGCGTGTGAACAGAAAAGCCGTTCGGCTCGCAACGTCTGCCATCGGCGTAAGGTTACTGACGTGGCGAACACAAGTGGGTTTTAAGGAATGTTTTTCTCAGAAAAATAAAAATCGGCTGATGCAGCAGAGGATAATCTGTTGTAGGACCGTACCGTGACAACGGAACAGTCTTTATTTTCAGTGGTCAAGAACCACAATATCAACTGTTTTGAGGAACGGTACCAAAGTGTGGAGTGGCCTTCTCTTCGACATTCTGGGTATGCTGGAAACAACTCTAAACTTCAGGTATAGTACAGGTTAAAGCTGCTGTTACTTTGATGATTTTTTCCTGCACGCTGGCAGTCCGCTCTTTTCTGATAACTCCTGTTATTGTTAGTGTTCTCTCCCTCCTCCTCCCCCCCCTCCTCCTCCCCCCCCCCTTTCTCTCTCGCTCAAAGTAGGTTGGATATCGTTCTTGCAGATACTCTAAACCCTCTTGAGAAGGTACCTTTTGACCAATTATGTGTTGTAGATATCTTTAGAGACCTCAGTACACACACACACACGCACACACACACACACACACACACACACACACACACACACACACACACACACACACACACACGCACGCGCGCTCGCTCCTTTCCTCCTCATTTAGACTGACTGATCAGTAACAGCAAAACAGGCGTACCTGCAATGAAGTCTCCCACTAATTCCTCTGTATCCTTTGTCCATTCTGCGCAAGCCACATTCTCATCGAGACACAGGATGGTTTGTGGGGCAGCCTTACCAGTAACGTCACTTCCGGGCTCACTGGTGACGTCAGAACCGGGGTGAGTACCACTGACAACTGAAATCTGTAGTGTGACCGATTGTAGGAAAGACGACCTACGGAAGGCTATAATTTTGCATGTGCCTTGCGCTTTTGTCACTGTAGGCAGTCCCGGCCAAACTTTGAGCTTAGAAAGGATGCAGTTTAAAGGCCTGCAATCTCAACATAAAGCCACAAACATGGGAGCTAATTCTACATTTGCTGGGCCAAATAAATTTTATGTTTTGGAACAGTTTCGCTCGTGAGTACGCCCGCACGCTCGACATCCTCTATCTTGGTTATTAGTACAGCTCTTCATGCGATACAATGTTGTTTACACTTTGCGCGAGCAGTCGAACATTCAAATTCTACGAATGTTGTCAGCGCTCAGCGTGGTCGCCGCGTCATCGAGTACGCTTCTGTTGGCTCAGTGCCAGGCGCTGTCACTGTCCAGGTGTCTAATTGGCGTGTTGACAGATGCCACAAAACAGCCCAGAACGACCTGTGAGCATACAAATTGTAGCATTAGTATCTTTTTAACAGAAAATCGATGGCGCAAGCGGCACAGTTGTCACAGTTACAGAGTTCTCAGCGTCCTTGAAACCCCTATAAAAGCCAAGCGGAGCCTGATTTCACAGCTCAGTTTGCGTCTTGACACCGAGATTTGTTAAAAAAAAAATTGAGATGGCAGACCTGTAGAAGGTTGTGTCCGTGGGCTCAGAAACGTTAGCTCGTGTTCACTGTAGTGGAGACTTCAGTCCCCCGACTAGCAACCAACCAATTAACCAACCAGCCAACCTGTGGTGTTCACAGAAAGCTGACGTTGGGTTGGCCCAGTTCTTCATCGTGACGGACAACGCCAAGCACGTGGACATCGCCTCCCCCATCATTTATAACGAGATGGTGATGGTGTACCGCAAGCCTGACGCCAGGGACAACTGGTCACTACTCCTGGGGCCCATCAGCTCTGTCGTGCTGGTCAGTATTTGATGATGATGATGATGGGTACCACAAGCCTGAAACAAGGTCACTACTCATGGGGCCTGTCAGTTCTGTCGAACTGGTCAGTATTTGATCATTGATGATTTTGACTCGATCTGGCAAGAAAAAATCCTCAACCTGCCCACAAGCGGGATTCGAACCCGGCACCTCAAGATCCGCAGACCGTTCCTCCCTCAAAGTGAGGACTAACCCGAGCTGTCCGGGCTACCCCTGTCACGTGATGACCACTGACGATCTCTTTACTTTGTTACAGTGGCTGGTGTTCGGCAGCCTGATTTTCGTCACTGTGTTTGTGTCTGCACTTGAAGCGGTCGGTCCTTGTGCGTCACTGGTACAATGCGGACAAGAATCACCTCCGTCTCTTGGCTCCCGACTGAAGTCGTCGGCAGCCGCCATTTTTACCCGTGTGTCAAGGTTAACCGTCGGAGCGCTCTTGGCACAAGGTGCGTACATGTTCCTTTTGCAAGTCTAGCGTTTGTTTGAACGTCACACGTGAATTCAATATTACAAGACGTGTCATTCTTTTGCAAGGGTAAGTGGGTGGGTGTTTGGGGGTTTAACGTACTTTTCCACCACATAGGGTGATATCAAAGACGGGGCAACGATGAAAAAGCCAGCACAAATATTTGGCCCCAGCCGGGATCGAACTCACGACCCGAGCATTCTTTTGCAAGGGCATTCACCCACTAAGCTGTAGAGGATCCCAAACCCGATCCTTTTGTGGGTGAACGCTTAAATTCCGAGTGATGCCTCAAACGCAGCATACACTGATTCAGTGCACAAATTATCACAAAATGTCGCTTAGCATTTTTGGGTCATTTCTGATTGTGTGTGCCAAGTTGTTCGTGTTTTGAGGCTAGGTCGGTCCCAGTGTCTTTGTATAGACACTCCTGTATGGTACGTCTGTGAAGTTTGGTGTACCATAGTCAGTGCATGTAGATAATACGGCCATTTTTATGGTAGCATGTGAAATTCCGAAGTGTTCCCTGACTTACTGTGAGGAGTGTATGACAAGTCACCTTTTCAGTCGTATTTTTCGCCAACATACAGGCAGTAAGCACGTGCCAGAGGCGTGGTCAAGCCGCGCGGCCATCAGCACGTGGTGGATCTTCTGCATGATAATGGCCATCGCCTACAGCGCCAACATGGCCGCCCATCTCTCCGTCACCAAGGACCAACAACTCTTCGCCAACCTCCGAGACCTGGTGTCACAGAGTGACTACAAGTGGGGCGTGTTGGACAGTTCTAGTATCTACACAATGATGGACAAGGTGATCCTTCGTACCATACATAGTCTGAAACAAGACAGCGGGATATTTTACCAAGAGTCGCATTACTAAGAGCCCCTTCACAGGCCACCCAGATAGAACACTCTCTTAGGGGGTTTTCTGGACAGCTTCGGGACAGTCACGGACACGCCGGTCGCTCGGTGCGACATTGTTCACGGGCTGGTTTGAAGCTGTCCGATGAGACAGCAATTTGCGATGAGAAAGCATATATATGGTTGGCGAAATCTGACAAAATAGCAGTTTTTATGCAGAAAAACAGGCAATCATGTTTCTCTTTAGGAAAAAAACAAACAAACAAACAAACAAACAAACAAACAAACAGCTTTTCTGCAGAAAAATGGTTCTTTTCAGCAAAACTGATTTTTTTCTGTGGAAAATTTACAATCGTGTTTTGAAAGCAGTTTAAAAACAAACAAACAGAAAAATAGCAAAGAAAACCGGTTCTTCTGCAGAAAAATGGAAATAGTAGGGGGGGGGGGGGTTCGGTTTGTTTGTGACCAGCTCTCAGTCATGTGGCTCTTGGTTGCACTCAATTTAGTTTAAACGTAAAATCCAAATATGTGAAGGGACGTATTTTTCAGGTGAAACAGAATTCAAGTTTACGATAAAAATGAAACATATAACAAAGCAACTTTGAGTACCTTCGTCCCTTCTTCTCACCACTTGTTCTTGAGGATACATGTGAAATTTATGGTCTGCTGCCACCAGAGCAACCTTTCTGTGTACAAGCAAGTGGTGGCCGGCATCGCCGAGTTCAGCAAAACCGATCCTCAGGTTCTGGCATCAGACGACACCCAGCACTTCCTGAAGGTCATGCGAGAGAAGTACGATAATTATGACCTACTGGCGCAGCCATCTCTGTTTCTAATCTCATTTAGACCGGGTTTTTTTTCTCGTTAGAGCGAGAGCCACGGACAAAGCCATCAAAATTCAGAATGACCCTACCCATGTTTTAAACCCTGTCTCTGAGGCCCTTCCCTCGGGCAGACGACTGCCAAAGTTTCAACATAGTTTTATTTTAACGAGGCCGGGAAGGACATGCAGTTTGGTATGACTAAAACATGGAAAGCAGCAAGTCCATTGACGTCGCTTGAGGTGAAAGACCATTACGTCAATTTCTTTCATCTTGTAATCACAACTTTTCCAATATAATGACGTCATGGACGTACTGTGTTGTGCCCGCAATACAGGGCAGAGTAAAGGGGCGGAGCTTTGGCCTCGGGGCTTGTCCAGTGGAGTCGTCTATCACCAAACGCGCTATACCATTCTGCTCCTGGTAATATTGAGGGTAACTTGTGATCTAGATCAATACCCCGTGTGTTGTTTGTGTGTGTGTGACACCAGATACGTGTACCTGGCTGGGCGGCGGACAGTTGAAGCCCAGACTGTTGTGAATTTCTGTCAGCTGGAGGTGATCGGGGGGTTCTTGTGGCTGGGAGACAGCATCCTCCTCAGGAAACACTCCGCCCTCACCAAACCTTTCTCTGACGCGTACGTCACAAACTAGATGATTTCTTGTTCTTCTCTTCCTGAGTCGGTGAAGGAGGCAGTCAGCATTACCGCATTCCGGAAACGCCTGAAGACTCATTTCTTCAGTGCATCACCCCAGCAATCATCTGCACTTTTTTTCTTTCTTTTCAAAACCTCTCCCTAAGCGCCGTGAGCACTCAGTTAGGGTGGAGCCGTGCGTTATATCAAGTCGACATCATCATCGTCTCCATCACTGATTATCATCTTTATATTTATACAAGCAGGGTGGTGGGGGAGGGGGCTGGTTCTTTGAAAAATGCCCCGTATCCCCGTATTTTGAAATACTTCCCCGACATTCTTTTGTCTTGATATTCCTCCAGAATTCTGCAGATTCACTCCTCGGGCCTGATGGACAAGTTGTATCAGAGATGGTACCCTCACCACCGGTGCCCGGATGAGGATGGAGTTGCGGGCCCTGCTGTCATCACGCTCTCGGTCCTGCAGGGGGCGCTGTACCTGGCTGGGAGTGGTCTCCTCTTGTCAGCCATCTTTCTTGGATTTGAATTACTTTACATGCAGTGCAGAAAAACACTTTCTTATACGGTCAAGTGACTGAATACGCCACACAATACTATCGTTATTTTCTACACTTTCTTATACGGTCAAGTGACTGAATACGCCACACAATACTATCGGTATTTTCTTGAGAAGTAGGAAAAAAGAAATGGTAATTGTAAAGAATAGTATACGAAAATAATTGGAGCTAATTGCACGCACTTTGATGGGTGTTTTCGGTTCTGCTCGATGCAAAGAAACGTAAGACACCCTTACCTACTCACTTTGACCACTCCTTCCCCACAAAAGTGCACAAAATATCCCTGAATGACTGGCGACCACGGCCCGAGCACGCCATTTTGGTTGGTGATCAGGGTCCTACTAATTACCGAAAACGACCGAAAACAACTCAATACGGGTAGAACGCAGTTAAAACATAGAAGTTGTTTTCAGTTGTTTTCGGTAATTAGTAGGACCGGGTGATCAAAATGGCGTGCAGATGACTGCTCGGGCCGTGGTCGCCAGTCATTCAGGGATATTTTTTTGCACTTTTGTGGGGAAGGAGTGGTCAAAGTGAATAGGTAAGGGTGTCTTATGTCTCTTTGCATCGAGCAGAACCGAAAACACCCGTCAAAGTGCGTGCAATTAGCTCCAATTATTTTCGTATACTATTCTTTACAATTACCAAAGAAATAATCAAAAACTCCTGAAGAAATGTCGTCATCGTCTGGTACAGCGTGTGTGAATGTGTGACATTTAGCTGGTCTGCAACAATTCAACCGATTCAATTCAATTTTATATTTTGGACCATACATGGAAATTTCCCTTGTGTGGCCTGTCACAAGAAAGGGGTGGGGTGGGTGTTTGTGAGTTTGTCCTTTTCCACCACAGACGGGTGATATCAACGATGCAAAAGCCGTCACATGAAAGAGGTTGAATTCAGTTTATATATATATATATATATATATATATATATATATATATATATATATATATAATTACTGTAACACACACACACACACACACACACACACACACACACACACACACACACACACACACACACACACACACACACAGAATTCAAATACAAAATAAACAAAATAAATTCTACTGCAACAATAACTTACAACAATTACAGCATCGCTCCATAACTCCTAATCTGGCAGTCTGCATCAGAATCAGTAGTCATTGCAATGAGTTTGGGTGATGTAAAATGAAGTTAAAATGTGTCAGGTACATGTTCTGGAATACAGACTTCAGGCTACAGCTTGGCGTGATATTTGCCCAGCGCTGTACTCTGTTTCGTCAGTATGCTGTCTTTACAATTCAACCAGAAAAGACATTGTGTACTTCGGTGTCTCGTGCAACAAAGAGCAAGCTGTTGTAGAGATCGGGAAAAGCCACTACATTTCGATGGTAATTTCTAGACCACCCCAGAACATGCTAGTGCAGTAACGTCAGTAGATTACGTCACCTTGGAAAGATTTCGAACTTGCCAGTAAGTTGAAGAATGTTCTAGATCTGACCTGTTTAGTATATAAGCAGCCCTGCACAGCGTTCTGGGTTCTTCTTCTTTCATGAATTTGTTCTCCGCGCATCTTCTGGTAATAAAGTATTGGAGCAGTATTTTGTTGTATCCCGTGTCTTCTCTGCGAGTGCACAAAGAAAGCGACATAGCAGGAGTAAAATACAACACAAGCAATAAACGTAAACTGAAAAAATGGACATTTTGTGAGGTTTTCTCGAGAAAAAAATATATGTTCATAGATGGAAATGCAGTCATGTTTGTCTGTCTCAACGGAGTAAACACCATTTACAAGTTTGGAGTTTTTTTGCGTTCTTGTGAGTGCATTATTGGTGTTTGTTCTTGGCGTCAGGATTAAACACACACACACACACACACACACACACACACACACACACAGTTTTACCATCCAGTTTTGCCCACACGCGCACACAGACAAAACATTTGCGGGGGGAGGGGGCGGGGGCACAGTCGGACTATGAAAAACCGGGAGGGGTAGCCGGAAGGGGAGGGGGGTGGATAGTAGAGAACTATGACTTTCTGTGGCCCACGCTTCCATCCCTACGCTACACGCTTATAGAGAAAGTTTCTAAAAATAGCCACCAATCAGCGCCGTTTACCTGGTCTCCAGCGCGCTACCCAATAACGCATTCTGCTCAGTACGCGGTACACTTCTACAACATCCTATACTCCGGCCAGAGTCACCACAATGGTGTCAGTAGTCATGGCAGCCCCTCTCTCCTGTAATCCAGGATGTGTCTCTTCCCCGAACACTCATGGGTTACCCGTACTATTCAATTCAATTCAATTCAATATAACTTTATTGTCTGTCGATGGCAGAAAATTTTCTTCTGGCTCACACACACACACACACACACACACACACACACACACACACACACACACACACACACACACACACACATTAATTTATCTAGACATATAAATCCATACATATTAAACACAGATCCTAAAGTAATGTGTGATGTCCAAGTCTAATACTATGCAACTAAACTAAGAAATCTAAACTAAAAGATGGCAAGGGCATAGCGGACATGACACAGCTGAGGAGTAAGCACAGTTTTGAAAATCTCAACAAATAAAATCTATACATACTGGGGACGGGCAGTAAACACAGTCATGAGTTTAAAATAGATACTGCTGAGGGAATGAAAGATTTCTTAAACTATGGTCTCATATGCTATACTGTGACCCAGGTGACTGATTCTGATGCACAAATTGAAGCGAATTTGATGAAGCGGGTTTTTTTGTTGTTGTTGTTGTTGTTGTTTTTTTCAGCGGCGTTTCTGAATGCCTGACAAACGTATTGAGGCTTCATATTACAGGGGAGCCGGAACCGGGGGGGGGGGGGCAGAGGGGGCAGCTGCACCCCTGTACCCAAGCAGGGGGGGGGGGGCAAGAGTATCTTTTTGCCCCCCCTGGAAAATCAGGTGACTATGGCCAGGGGGGGGGGGGCAAAGCCATGGTCTTGCCCCCCCCTCCCTTCCCCTACCACCCCCCCCCCTCTTCCTGCTCTCTCCCTCATCCCAGCCAACAGAGAACTCAGTTTAGCCGTTTCATGAAATATCAAAACGACTTGGCAGAAAGTCGTTTGATAATCCCCCCCCCCCTTTTCACTTTCTTTGGGCAACGTCCTTCCTTTCAGTGGCTCCCTGGTTCGTAAAGGTTTTTGTCTGCACACCATCTGATCCCCCCCCCCTCCCCCCCCGATTTTCACTTACTTTGGGCAACGTCCTTTCTTTCACTGGCTCACTGGTTCGGAAAGGTTTTTGTCTGTGCAGCATCTCAACGCCGCTGCCACCACCACCCCCCCCCCCACCCCCCCCGCTTTCACTTTCTCCGGGCAACGTCTTTCCTTTCACTGGCTCTGGCGTCCCCCCTCCCCCCCCCCCCCTCTGAGATTCTGCTCCCCCTCCCCCAAAAAATATCTTCCGGCGCCCCTGTAACATGTATCAATTCAGGGACCAGGGGCCTGTAAGTGTGTGTGATTTGATGCTGACCCTAATATGTCAGAAACTCACCATCCACAGAAAAGTAAACCCCCCTCATTATCGTTTCAAGTCCGACTTGAAAACGCATCTGTTCCGGCTGGCTTTCGACTAGGTCCAATTACCTCCTCCTGATTCAGCGTCTGTGTGTGTGTGTGTGTGTTTGCATATTTGTTGGTATGAGTGCAGGAGTACGCGCATTGAGTCACTTCGTGAGAATTTTGCGCTATATAAGTACAATTCAATATTATTATTACTATTGTTTGAAAAAAGAACAAAATGCATGAAATAAATTAATAATTTGCTTTATTCATGAACCATGAACTGAAGAGTTTCGAGGCAAGCAGGGGTCAATGAATCGAAATACACAATAATGTGACGTGAACATGTGAATCACTTGACCTCAAACATGGGAACATATCATGGACAAGAATATAAATACATGACACTGTTAAAAAAAACAAAAACACAAAAACCCCAGATTTTTCAAAGAAAATCTTAAATATCACAGTCGGTTGTAATGAGTGAATAACTTACGAGTAGCTCCTAAAAAGATGAACTATGAAGAAAAAGACAAGCAGACAACAGCTGATTTAGATCTATTCGTGTCAGCTATGTCAGGAATCTAGATCTACATATAACGTATCTCTCATTCAAAGGTAATGGCAACCTTGTTTCTTTTTTTTTTTCACTACATGAAGTTGGAAAGCACACTGCCTCAGAGTGTGAACAGCCTGGGAAAAGTCACAGACCTGCCAGTCACTTGGCGCAGCATGGTGGTGACTGACTGCACGATTACAGAAATTGGTCCAAAACTCACGCTTGACTGATAACCTCCGATTCTCAGAAATCAGATTCAGAAATGTAGCAGGAATGGAAAGCTTGCTTCGAGGTTGAACGCCAGCCTACGGAAGCCCGTGACTACTCTTCCTCATTGGTTCTTGGAAACGCCTAAACACTGTTACTACATGTATTACATTTCTTTCTCTCCATCCTCCTCCTCCAAGTCTGCAGCTGTTCTGGTCAAGTCACTGAGTCTCAGCGCAGGTGCCTGGAAACCATCTCTCTCCTCTTTCGTGAGGGCGTTGAGAATGTCATCGACTAATGGTTTGGAAGAAGAGTTGAGTCGAATAACTTCTGTTGTGTTGATGCGACTTAGCTGGTGACGGAGGAACTCCACTTCTTTGGCCAGAAGTTGGCGGTCTCGCGTTAGTCGGCTGTTCACTGCTAGTATCTCTACCAGCTGTAAGGAAAAAATTAAATTCATTTACATGGGATTGTGTGCAAAAAGTCTGAGCAAGCAACTAACAGCTTGGAAGGTATGGGAAAAAGAAACAAACAAATCACACACACACATACACACACACACACACAAACTCATAACTCCAAAACAAACAACAGAAAGTCCTGACAACTTCATCAGCTGCCAAGTGGAAACCTGTCTTAAGGTTCAACTCAACCTATGCTTTTTTTTTTTTTTTTTTTACCCATTGCTGGCAAGTGAATGACAGCTTTTCCCAAATCTAATATGCCCAAAACTAACACCAAGTGAATGACAGCTTTTCCCAAATCTAATATGCCCAAAACTAACACCAAGTGAATGACAGCTTTTCCCAAATCTAATATGCCCAAAACTAACACCTGTCTCTGAGCCAACAAGAGATGTTGACACTGACCTGTGTAGATTGGTTCTGTGCGTGTTCATCCATGGCCTTCAGGCGAGCGGCCATCTTGGTGTGTACACGCCCATGCTGGTCAGCCTGCTCCTCTAGCACCGTCAGTCGAGTCAGCGTACGCTCCAGTCGCTGGCCTGTTGTTTCCGCTTCGTTCTTCAGTCGTCCACACTGAGACCTGTGATTTACCAAAAGTGTCAGAAGAACATTTCAGGATTAGCAAGAGGTGCAACTGAATAAGCACAGGACTATGACTTGGAAAAGATTTGCCTGAGCATCATAGCTTAGGAATATGGACTATACAGCAGGCTAGCAAGATGGAATACACATAGACACAGACAGCTGTGTTAGGACATGACACTTTGCTTGTGCAGAGCAACTTTTTAAGTGCAGAAAGGCACAAATATTGTAAACACGTTTGACTAAACACCAACAAATACTCCTGAGTCCAATCCAAACATACTTGCAGCATCTATGGGTTAAAACACACACCCACACACCCACCCACCCACACAATCCAATGAAAGAGTGATAGATCAACAGAGAATGGAAGGTACTAGGATTGCTGAAACGGCGACTGTCGCAGAGTTTTGCTGTTAATCTCATCTGCGCATGGCATCACCAGCAACTGCAAATTTCAAACTCCATGTAAGAAGTTGATAATATACAGCATAAAAAGTGACACCATACGCAGCGTATTTTGTTACTGCCAGGACAATACACCAGTGACAATTTCAGCCTCAGAATGTGTACCTGTATTTCTTGGTCAGCTTATCAATCTGCACTGCCTGTCTTTTGCACTCCTCCCGCAACTTGAGGATGAGTTTGTTCTGTCGGTGAAGCATGGAGTCCATCTCATGCACTTGTTGAGCTGTAAAACAAACCACACAAAAAATGCGATGATGATAATGATGATGATGATGATGATATTATGCACCTTATTCGCATGCTTGACTATCCTACTCACCGAGTGACAAGAACTGAACCCAATATGCACCCTCACATGAAACATGCCCGTTCACTCGCACAAAGGACATGAAAAAATTAAAATCAAATGAATTGAAGGGGGTTTGGTGGTGTGCTCATTTTCAAAGTAGAGGGGGTGTGGGAGGGGGTGGTGGTGGTGGTGTTTGGCGGTCTGCTTATTTTCAAAGTAGGGGTGGGGGTGGGGGGGGGGGGCAGAGTGCAAGGAGAGAACCCCTGTGGACCAGCCTGAATGAAAGAACAAATACTAGGAATCCTATAAAACAACACAAAATCACCAACAAAATACACAAATGCACACACACACACACACAAATCAGAATTTCACAGCATTCTTTTGAAATAGTCTTTCATAGTAAAAATGAAACTAAAGTGTCTTACAATGTCTGTCATGTCTTACAATGTCTGTCATGTCTTACAATGTCTGTCATGTCTTACAATGTCTGTCATGTCTTACAATGTCTGTCATCAGCATCTTCCATGGCTGCTCGTAGTTTTTCTTCCCGCTCGCTGGCCTGGCGTGTGATGAGTTTCAGGTCGCCTGATCGCGTGCGCTCTACTCCTTCCCTTGCCAGTTTGGCCAGGTGCAGCTGAAAACACAGTGAAGGAGAGAATGTATACATTTCAGTCCACATCAGCTAAACCTGCAACATAAACAAACTTCAGAAGAAGACTGGGAATGATATTGGGGTGTCCCAAAAGACCGATAATCGCGTACAAAAAAGGAGAATTTAAAAAATAACTAATACAACTGTGTAGTGTGTGGGCGCTATACACAATTTTGTGAAAGCGCTGCAAGCTGAACCCAGCACACACGCTCAGGTGAATCATACGCATCCTCTCACATACTAGACAAGAACACATAACCATCATGTGGTGCGAAGGGTCAGCTCAGCTATTTAAGTTTTGGAATTTAGAACTGCATTTATTTTGAAGTTTTGTGGGCTGAACATTTTCAAAGCAGAGGGGGAGGAAGCTGGAGTACTCGGAAAGAACCCTAGATCATCAGCCCGAATGAACGGGATGCCACGTATGTGGAGGAAAAATTCTGCGCCCCGAATGGGACTCGAACCTGACCCCTCGCACTGGTGGCGAGGTCTCCTAACTACTAAACCGACTGCGCAAATAACTGGCAATACCTCTCGCTCCAGCGCTTGCATGTTGTTGGTGAGATGCAGACATTCCTCTTTGGCGTTCAGCAGGTCGTGTTCTGCTTTCTGCAGCCGTCGCCTCAGTTCTGCTGCTTCACTCTGCATTATCTTACGTTCCTGGATAGACAAGAAACATACCACTTCATCAAGATTTGTACCGTAAACGTTATCCATGAAAACATTCCCCTGCCAGCAACTGTCAATATCCGTCCTCTCTCCATTGCAGAAATGAGAGAATTTCCAGACCTATCTGAGGGTGTATGGAGGCAGAGTGTCAACTGTTGAAGCCTTTATGTTTGCAACGCAGCCGAAATGAAAACCTGCTGTTTTCAAAGCTGTAAGGCTGTTTGCCAGGTAGAAGGATGTTTCATTTGACCACGGCCGCCGTTTTTGAGACTTCTAATATCAGGGAAATACAATTTTTTTTTTTAGCCTACGGTCTATTCTTGAACAGAATGCGACTAGGAAAATCTAAAAATCATTCATTAAAAAAAAAGATGTTTCTGAAGGATGTGCTTGTTTCAATATATGTTTGTTTTGTTGTTTTTGTCAAAAAACAAACAAACAAAAAACAAACAACCAAAACACAGAATTAAGAAAAAAAATTCTATCAGCGCTGTCTAGCTGGCCTTCAGTCCCCAACCAAATAACGCTGTCTGCTCAATGCACTCCTAGACCAACATAAACCCCGACCAGAGTCAACACAACACTTTTAGGTGTTACATTGTGACCTTGAGTTATATGAGTGAAATGTGACACAAAATATCAGATACCAAGGACTATAACTAGAATCAAGCTCACCTGATCTCGTTCTCGCACTAACTGCTTGTAGTCAGATCGAAGTCTCTCGGCTTCTTGAGCTGCGGAACTCCTCTGTAAGGTGGCATTTGTGGAATGCGCTCTGTAGTTCTCCGTTGTCTGGAACAGTGTACAGTGTGTTCTCAACACAAATCTACCAGGTAGCCATAAACACAATCCCAACAATTTTTCTTACAATTCAGATGCATACACACCATTACAGCTCACCTCAGTAAAACAAGTAAAACAAGTAAAACAAGCTTCAGTACACTAATGGCTTAAAATGCTCCATGATCCAAAAGGAGTAAAAGTGTGTAGCATTTAATGACGGAGTGGCAAAGCCACTAGCACGTCTGCTACGTTAGCAGCGTCCAGGGGCGACCTCCCCAGGAATTTTTGTAAAAATCAGCCTATAATCTGTGCAATTTGGTGCATTTTAGCATGATTTTAAGTGCTTCAAAGGACGAAACACACTTTTTTGGGATAGGATAATTTTTAGCCGAAAGTCGAAATCTGCCAAAAGGTGAAAGATTTTTAAGCCCTCAGCTCAGTCCCAACGAAAGACTTCCCCAACAAAGCCTTGTAAAGTGAAGCCTGCTATAATGTGAACTTAGGTTCCCATGATCCGTGGTACGTACGACTCACCATTGTGACTTCTCGATCAGTCGCTCGGAGTTGACCTTTGACCTCAAGCAGCTGCGCAGACAACTCTGCCTTCTCGCGGACTTCCTTCTCGAGTTTTTCTGTTATCACTGTGAAGTGGGCAGTCTGCTCTGTCAACTGTAAAGGAAACGACAAAAACCAAATCATTACAACAGCCACAAAATAGAATTCGCATGTAACAGACGAGCACTTGCTGGTCCTAGATTAAAAACAAAAACCTTTTAATCCATAAAACATGAACAAATTTCGGTGTTTAGTTTAACCCATTCAAGCCAAGAATACTGGTTTTTTTTATTTGAGTTGCTGGGTTTACAGCAGAGGATCCATGCACATGAGTTTCAGAAAACTCAGGTTCTTCAGAGTTAACAAAAATGAAATAATAATAATAATGCAATAATAAGAAGGAGAATTCAGTAATTTGCTTTAAAACAAAAGAAAATAAATGGGTTCACAAAAGTGTTAGCATGTTGTTTGAGTTTGACCCAACCTTTTTGTTGAGGTCGTCAATGATGAACTGCGTTTCCTGTCGTACTGCCTCTCGTTCTTGCTGTGTCTTGGCCTGCGAGACGCGCACGTGTTGTTCAAACCTCTCTCTCATTCGCCCCAACTCCTCCGCCAGCTGCTCTTTTTGAACCAGGGCCTGAGAAGACGGTAATCGAGTATGTTACTGACAATCACCTCTGAGATCATAATTGTTACGAGTGGAGAAACAACTCAAGAAAATAATTTGCTGACTGTTAATAATAATAATGATAATAAAAATAATAATATAGGAGACATTTAGGGTGTACATGTACACAACAGGCTCTAAGCGCCCTGGGGCGGTCGGTGGTCTAGTGGTTAAGAGACTTGTCACCAATGCGAAAGATCACGGGTTCGAGCCCTACTCGGGGCGAAGAATTTTTCCTTCTCGTATGTGGCACCGTTCATTCGGGCCGATCGTCGGGGGTTCTCTCCGGGTACTCCGGCTTCCTCCCCCTCTGCTTTGGAAATGTTCAGCCCACCAAGTTTGAAAAATAAATGCGTATCTAAATTCCGAAATTTAAATAGCTGAGCTGACCCTTCGCACCACGTGATTGTAATACGTTTGTGTCCTGTGTGTGAGAGAATGCGTGTGATTCACGTGAGCGTGCGTGTTGGGTTTAGCTCGCGGCGCTTTGAGCCAAATACTTGGGATAAAGCGCCTATATTAATGCGATTATTATTATATTATTATTATAATGACAAAGCATACAGTCGACGACACACAGACAGCATAAAGCAACCACATAAGAACAAATGTTGCACACCAAGGAACAAACGCAGAATACTCTTAGAAACCAACCAACATATATACACACACATAGGCAACATGTAGGCAATGTATGTGTACCAAACTGCAAGTTACATGGGAAAAAATCAGAAGATATGCACGTAGGGCCAAACAGACTCGGTACTGACCTCTGTCTGCTCCAACTGTGCCTGCTCGACCAGAGCGATGCCGCGCTTGATTTGTTCGTACAGCTCCTCTTCCCGCTGCGCCAGGACCTGATTCTGCGTCGTCAGCCCGGCCACTCGCTCACACAAGTCGTCACGCTCCCTGAACACACAACGATGGTAGTATTTACTACAAACACATCGGCTGGATTGATGGGGTCATATTACAATGTTAAAAATCATCAGAACCTATACTCCCTGAGGCACAATGTGGCCTTTTTCTCATCATACCCTTCCATGTTTATTATCAGGAAGCCAGTAGGAGTCAGTCACACAACATTTTCATTCTGATGAAAAGCAGTTGAAAAGTCTGATATTATCGTGTCCGTACAAATCCGTGCATAAGCTGTACAGCTGTGAATTTGCCTTCAGGTTTATAATGTTATTTGTGATATGAAAAGATCAGGGCTTAAGATGGTCCACGATCAAAACGGAGGGAAAGTGTGCAGCATTAACTTATTACGTGACAAAGTAGCAAAGCCACCAATGCGCGTCAGCAGGCGTTTTATGCTAGGGGTGTCCAGGGGTGTGCTTGTTTAAAATCTGTGCAATTTGGTGCATGCTGGTATGACATTAAATGCATAAGAGGAGGAAACATTTTTGGGGGGGGAGTGAAATTTTGAGAATTAGACTAAAATTTGTGAAATTTGGAGCATTTTGAAATGATTTTAAGTACATCAAAGAGGGAAACACATTTTGGCAAAGGTGGAAATATACACCAAAGGGTGGCAGATTTTTTGCCCTGATAAAAGTGGTGTTGATGACAAAGCAAATGTCTGCCTGCCTGACTGACTGACTAACCACCACGTATTCAGGGAAGGCAGAAGAAGACAATGTGTGGTCTTACTTGGTCAGCCTGTCCACTGTCGCCTGAAGACCAGAGCGGGCTGTCCCTGAAAAGAGGACATCACCCTGGCCTGCAAACCCCTCATCCCTTGTTGGAATGGAGTCCTGGACTCGGAGCTGTGACTTGAGATCTTCAACAATCTGCTCCAATCTTGATACTTCTGACCTGAAAATGGCAAATTACACGCACAAATTTGATGAAAATTAGATCATGAAACAGAAATTTCTTGACAGGTTTGCGATACATGCGTCGCATGGTGAGTTTGCTTTCGTAACGTGCTTACACAATTACGCCAGCTTATACATAATGGAAGGGGAGAAAATGTCACACTTACTTGGAGTACTGAAGCTGAGCCTCTAGTCTTTCACATTTAGCAGAGTGCAGGCGACTCAGTCGTTCCTAAAGGAAGACAATCAGGACAGTTTCAGGCTGGGGAATTACTAAGGAAAACAAAGACTGTAACCTAGGCTGGGTACAGTGGCAGCGCCCTGCTGCGGGACCATGGGGGGCAACTCCTCACTTCAGAAAACAAATTTTAACATATTTAAAGGTGTTCAGTAGCATCTTCTGGCACCCAAAAGTAAAATACTGCCTTGGTACTGACATGCAAGTTTTCAAAAATGAAGTTTCATTGTCCCATAGGGTATTACATGAATCACGATACATTACATCATTTTTTTTTTTTTTTTGCTGAAAGGATAGGAAATTTGGCTGAAAATTGCCAAATGACCGCCAATTCCCTAGTCTAAAATAAGACTGCAACTGACGAATTCAGCAACAGAATAGGCGAAGCATTTTTTATATATATTTTTTTGGGGGCATTTCTTGCTAGCTCCTTGTAGCGGACGCTAAGAACTTGCCATTCACCGTTCAGTCTTAGACCCCCCCCCCCCCCCCCCCCACCATCCCCAACCCACACAAATGCCATGTCTTACCAGCTCCACTTGCCAGCGTTTGTAGTCGTGCCGGTTCATGGCTGTGGTGATCGACTCCGACAACCCCTCATCCATGGACCCCATAAACTGTTGAGTAAACAGAGATACATGAACACAAGAAACTGCTGAAGTCTCACTGCAAAGAGAAGTGGCACATGTACAACACAAAACCTAATGAAGCAAATGGTTGAAATAAACAGTATAGGGCTATTGTATGTGCCGACAATCTTATTTGTGTAGACAATATAGAATAAGTAACTAAGGCAGGGAAAGTGGCAAGCCTTTTTATTTTATTTTATTGGTTTTCAATTACTACCGGCATCTGAAAAAGTTATGACACAAAAAAGTTACAGAAAAAAATCTTACTTTGACTAGGTCGCCCCCATCACGCAAAATTTCATGAACAACTGTTGTTTTCAGCTCAGTATGAAGTCGTCTATTTTCTTCCACCAGCTCCGACAGCTTCAGTCGCAGAACGGCCAGCTCCTCCTGGAAAGGAATATGAATGAAGAAGAACTGTCAAGAACAAGATTACATTCAGGGATTCATGACAGAATAGCAAAATTTCTCTATTAAAGTATTATTAACAATAGTCTGATTTGTGTAGAATACATTTTTCTAGTGACAAAAAAACTAATATGAAAAAGAAGAAGAAAAATTACAAGTGCTTTAATTTAGGTTTCTGCGTGTTCTGCTAATATTTCTAATTCAGTTCTTTCATTTGCTCAGGCACACGTGGACTACGCATTCTCAGTCTCACCTTAACATATCGATTCTCTGATTCCAGCTGGTGTGCGTATGCTGTATGCTGCTGAAGCAAGGTGCTGACCTCGTCTGCACTGGGCGCCTCCCTGTGAGCTCGTTCTGGAACATGCTCTTGAGCTGGCTGGAAATTATTCAGGACTGTTGCTCACTCACTGTACAAGCCACTGATGATACAACAATCACATCCTGGTAATGGCTACTATCATTATTAATACAAATTTGGTCTAATGAAAAGCTACATGAAAAGAAAAAAAGATAATTATATCATATAAAGTTTGTCATAGATGACAGACGATGGAGGGCTGTAACACTTCGTTACAACTTACACACACCTCAGTCCTGTTGAGAAGTTCTCGCAGCGTGTGTGCAGCTGATGTAGACTGACCCTCCACATGAACATGCGAAAACTGTGGCTTTCCATCGCGCCAGGTCAGAATTCGGGGATGTACCGAGGATGCAAGGCGCTGTTTTGTCTCTGGAGATGCGCTGATAACTGGTGCTGGTGGTGGAGCTGACAGTGTTTCTCGCAGTGCATCATAGCTCTGGCTAGCACGGTCTACACAAAACATACATGTATCTGTTGAGTCTTCAGTTTGTTTGGGTATCAACTTAGTTTAATTTTGGTGTTTGTGTGACGTTACACGAGGTTCAATTCTTTTTAACGACAATAATTACGACAGAAGACAGGCATCACACGGCACCTTGGTAATTAAAGAAACTGTTAACTTTTATTACGGGCTATGCGATACATTACTGACAGTACTGAATAATATAAATTTGACGTGATCCGACATGTTCGCAACTGTGATACTTCGCAGCGAACACAACATCACGTCTCTCTTGGAATAAATGGATGCAAAAAAATCCAGTCAGTGAAGCAGACAAACCTCTGAGCGTGCCGCGTGCACCTGAGGGGCTGGACCCGTCGGGGTACTCCTCAAAATAGTACATGATCGCAATCTTTCAGCTCTCTGCTCCGTTCTGACAGTAAACGGAAGCGGGCCATAGGGAGACGTCGTTTCACCACAATTCAATAGGAACCAAATTGGACACAGTCTCAGTAACCCCAAAAGCCGTACAAACACCCAAAAACTCTGATTTACTCAGTCACAGATCATATTTACACTATGTTTTTTCAATTCTCTCGGAAATAAATGTTTGTTTTGAAGCTCCAAAAGGTGCTAGCGGTATCATATTTCTGCAAAACGACGTTGTGCAAGGGAAGAAACTCGCATAGTTGCGGTTTGAGCGTCAAAATGGCGTCCTCGAACGTGGAATTCTACCAGAGACAGAAGGACTTGCAAGACAAAGTGACGAAAAGGTGCACAAAAAGCGACGAGCTCGCGATATGAGAGAGAAATAATATTGTTGCGTTTCCATACACAATGGATTAGAAATGAATCTAGAAGATTTTACAGAGGACCAAACTGATGGAGCACACAAATCATGTTCATGCTTGTTTTGGTTGGAAATTACTTTTTTTGCCACTTGTTTGTTGTTTTAGTTTACATACGAATGAACAGAAGAGAGTGACTGATAATGCTCTTTGTTGTCTGTCCCATAAGCACTAATAGTGAAACTCCATTTCCAGTGAACAAGAGAGACTGCAGCTGGAGAAACAGTTAGGCCTTCTGATGCGCTCAGACCAGAATAGGTGAGAACTGATTTTAGTAATTTTTACATTTTAAAAGATACACATTTTAAAAGTTAAGAATCGAAATGGAATGAGTTAAAGATATATTTATATCGTGAGATGAGGCAGAACCAGATCTGATAATAAATGTGGCACATGACACGGAACAAACCTTAACGTAATAACTTCCGTATTGTCAACATTCATGGATATTTGTCTTTCTGCTGTTTAATAATTTATGTGTGTGTGTATTTTCTACTTTTAGTGCACAGATGAGGGCTGCCAAGCTGCACACATACTGGAAGAAGATATGTGCAGATGAGAAAAGGGCACAGCAGAGGAATGCAATGCTTGTTCGTGAATTTGAGCGAATTGATTCCCATCTGAACTCAATGGCGGCACGCACTGAGCGCCTTAACCTTTTGAAGGTTAGTTGGACGCGGTTTGATTTGGTCTTTCAATTTTTGAGAGAGTACTTGATTAAATAACGTGTAGGAGGTGTCCTGGTTATCAAGGTGTCCACCTGGAGAGGTTTTACTCTACGTACTTCTGCTGTCTAATTTATCCAACAGAAGCAGTATGCAGACTACGTGGCGCGGACATACCCACAGTGGACCCAGATGGTGGAGCAGAAAATGAGGGGAGAAACGGAGCAGGTGCCAGCTAGTCAGGTGAGACGAAACACTCAGAGCTTAAAAATCTTTGGCGGGTTTCCACCTTTGGCTAAAAACTTTCCTTTCTCTGAAAGTAAAAAGTACCTTTCCTCCTCTGAAGCACTTAAAATCATATCACAAACTATATCAAACTCATGCACCAAATTTCTAAAGATTTTCCTAACAAGAAAGTGTTTCCTCCTCTGAAGCACTTAAAATCATATCACAAACTATATCAAACTCAGAGATACCACAGAGATATCTCAAGAGACCAGACAAGACACTGCACTCTGTTCAAATTTATTTGTCGCTGAACCTTATTCCTGCAGCACTTTTTTGAGTGTTCAATGCTTTGTGTTCTACTTCAACTTCTAGGGCAGCTCCAGAGGTCCAGAAACCTCGAACCTGAGACACTCACAGGACTGGACAGAGGCAGAAAAGGAGGACTCTCTTCAGCAACAACAACAACAACAGCACCATCAGCAGCAGCAGCAACAGCCGCAGGCGGCCAGGATGTCAAGAGAGAGCAGTGCAGCCGATGACAGTACCGGTGCTAAGATGCCCATGTCACGGCCAGTGCAGAGTGTCAGCGTCAAACGTGTCTCGGTGCCGGACCACAAACCAGCTGTCAGTGGGGCTGCTTTAGCCACTAGTTCGGCTCCAAAGTCTAGTGTTGCCAACGTGTCAGCAGTCAGAGCTACAGGGCAGCAACAACACCACCAACAACTACAACAGCAACAGCGTCCCTCTCAGCAGTTTTCACAACAACAGCCACAGCAACAGCAGCAACAGTTGCCTGCTAGACAAGCTCCTGTCTCCCCAAAGCAGGCTCCCCAACAAGTTGGCGATCCGACATCGGAGTATGTCAACATCAGCAGTCTGTCCAATCAGCAGCCGCAACCGGCACATGCTGGTCAGTTGTGTTGTGAGCTATCTCTAGTTTGTTTACTTTGCAAAGATTTCAGGACCTTTTGTTGCCGTCCCAACAATTAATCCTTGTTTAAAAAAAAAAAAAGCGGGGAGGAGAGACCATCAAGGTTTTATTATACCAGGTCTGTTTATGGGTGTTTGATACTAGGTGACCCCCACACCCTGGTTTGCAATTTTTAAGTTTCAAGTGTGTGTGTGTGTATGTGTGTGTGTGTGTGTGTGTGTGTGTGTGTGTGTGTGTGTGTGTGTGTGTGTCTGTGCGTGTGTGTGTGTGTGTGTGTGTGTGTGTGTGTGTGTGTGTGTGTGTGTGTCTAATCCAGGCCAGGGAGATGAAGGCCCTATGGACCCAGGAAAAGATGACGATGATGTCAGTGACTTTGGAAGCGATTTACCTCTCAGTGCTGGTGACGCGTCTCCTGTCAAAGTTACAGTTGACAGAGGCCCGCCATCACGACAACAGTTCAGTCAGTCGAGGGCAGACAGTGTCCGGTCTGTCCGCAGCAGCTCTGGGTGAGACACTATTTTTTTCCTTGTCTTGAGTTTGAGTCTAGAGACCAAAATAAAGAATGGGTTCCTGCTTAATTTACTTGGAGAGAACTTGGTGAAACTTTTGCTTACCGTAATGACCTTAACTTTTCGACAGCTTTTCACACACACAAAAATCTTGCATTTGAAGGTCTGGTTGAAAACTTAGGGACAGGTTTTTCGTGCATGGTTGAAAAGTAAGGAGATTTGTTCCCCACAAGAAGGTCATTACGGTAGCTCTAGTAATTATCCATTGTGATGAAGAAAACGTTTTGCTCAGCTGACCTTCACCAGACAATGATTTCAGAATGGCACGTTGCGTTGCACTGTTCCAGCTCCTTGCTGCCCGAGCTGACGGTGGATGGCTTAATCCACTTGCTACGCCATATTGAGGCTGACCTGCGGACACGGAAACCGGGCGTGGAGTACTACTATACTCCCATCATGGACGCTGAGGAAAAGTTGGATATTATTCAGTAAGTCGCCTCCATTTTGTGTTTCTCTCCAAAAATCTGTCATTGGGCAGCTCCTGTAGTGAAGTGTGAAGCACTTCAGACCATGGACTAGGAGACCTGGGTTCAACTCTCAGCCGAGGCAAGCAGGATTTTTTCCTACTTACGCTGGTTCCTACCCAGAGCGGGTGTGCTATGGGCCCAATGGGGAGGCTGTTGGCACACAGCTGAGACTCCCCCACTTCACGGGCGTAACTTTGGGGGTGCTTCCCCTTCATTTCATGATGTGGATGATTACACGTCTAGTTTCCGGGCCTGGTTAACGCCGGGATATTTATTACAGGGAGCGTGGAATGTGTCCCTGTCCAGCAGTCCCATTCTTCATCGCTTTCCATCATTATTCTTTCTGCTATTTCTGTCAGTGTGTATCACCATCAGACCAGAACAGTAGAACAATTCATGGTACACTTTACACAGTCACACTTGAATCTGTCTATTATTATTATTAAAACGATTTACGCTCAAACAACAAATACATAATTGCTGAGTTTGATGCTTACATTACGTTTTGGGAAAACAAACTGCCTAGTTTGTCATGATGGATCTGTCATCTTTGATTTCTGTTACAGGAAAGCCAATGCAGGTGAGGCCTTGCATGGGGTGTCAGGACAAACTGCAAGTAACCTGGTCCTAGCGCAGATGTCCAATGTTGTGCGCGCTCTACCCGAGGGGTGCCTCATATCTGAACAAGTGCTCACACAGCCCCATAGTCAGCTGACATCTCATGACATTGAGTATGAATACCACAGTGTGTACTCTTCCTGTGTAACTTTTTCACGACCATGCACCCAGCGTTTTTGCAGAGCCCTTGCATACCGTTGCAAACCACACACCCAGACCCCGGGTGCTGACGCGTGAGGATGCTGTCACCAAGCACCCACAACCCATGTTATCTCCGCTCTGATTGTGGCTGCTATGCTCAATTTTTCCCATCAAAAATATTTTCCATGAATGCGCTTACGATTATCTTTCAAACCATACCAAACCCAATTAGGAAACATCTGAGGAAGACCTCTTTAAATAAAATTCCAAAAATTGTGAAAATCGCTTGGCTGGTAAGGGTTGCACAAGCAACGGGGCCTGGGTCACGGGGAAATTCCACGGCGCGCAGTCAAGGTCAGCAGTGAGTTCACTTAGAGATCTGGCTGCCTACATTAAATTTGAATGAAAGTTAAAAAAAATTAAAAAAAAACTAAAAAACTTCTACCTGATGTTAGGATTTTTGCCCAGTGGAGTGACTATTAGCCACATAAAAACAAATTATTCTAAAATCAGAAACTTGAATAGCTGAACTGACCCTTAGCACCATGTAACATGTTGATGCCCTGTGTGTGTGTGAATGTGTGTGATTCATGTGAGCATGCGTGTGGGGTCCAGTTTCTGGTGCTTTTAGTTTTAGCCATGGAATTTGGTGGAGCCCAAATGTTAATGCACATTATTTTTTTGTTGTACGTATGATTATAATTTGAATTGCTCTGTTTGGTCACCACAGTGAGAGATGTATGACTGGCCACGTTTCTGTCTTGCAGGCGAAGTCTGGCAGGTGATGCACAGGATCTGTGGACGGTGACCTTCAACCATTTCCAGTGTTTGCTGGATGCCAAGGTCATGGAGGCCAAAGAAGTTGCCGCAGTGTTTGTCCCTTGTCTTGTTGCCGACCGCTCACAGTACCAGGATAAGGTCAGAGGATCTATGTCCATGTACTGTGTTCGTGAACCTTACATTTACATAGGCAGGGGGTAGATGGGTGGATGATGGTGGTGATCCTAGGGGAAGGGGTGTGTGTGTGTGGGGGGGGGGGGGGGGGGGTACCTGGGTATTGGTGTAAGCTAACATTGTTTCTGTTCGGGTGGAAATTACAGTTTCTGTTTTCTGGTAGTGGATGTTTTAACCGAATATGGAGTGCAGCTGCTTGCATACACAGCTCCCCCATCCAGTGGTGTGATCTGAAGAGTGATCGGCCCAGAGTGCAGCTGCTTGCATACACAGCTCCCCCGTCCAGTGGTGTGATCTGAAGAGTGATCGGCCCAGAGTGCAGCTGCTTGCATACACAGCTCCCCCGTCCAGTGGTGTGATCTGAAGAGTGATCGGCCCAGAGTGCAGCTGCTTGCATACACAGCTCCCCCGTCCAGTGGTGTGATCTGAAGAGTGATCGGCCCAGAGTGCAGCTGCTTGCATACACAGCTCCCCCGTCCAGTGGTGTGATCTGAAGAGTGATCGGCCCAGAGTGCAGCTGCTTGCATACACAGCTCCCCCGTCCAGTGGTGTGATCTGAAGAGTGATCGGCCCAGAGTGCAGCTGCTTGCATACACAGCTCCCCCATCCAGTGGTGTGATCTGAAGAGTGATCGGCCCAGAGTGCAGCTGCTTGCATACACAGCTCCCCCATCCAGTGGTGTGATCTGAAG
Source organism: Batillaria attramentaria (assembly GCA_018292915.2). Taxonomy (NCBI): domain Eukaryota; kingdom Metazoa; phylum Mollusca; class Gastropoda; family Batillariidae; genus Batillaria; species Batillaria attramentaria. The sequence continues at coordinate 544,084 of JACVVK020000381.1, forward strand.
AGTGATCGGCCCAGAGTGCAGCTGCTTGCATACACAGCTCCCCCGTCCAGTGGTGTGATCTGAAGAGTGATCGGCCCAGAGTGCAGCTGCTTGCATACACAGCTCCCCCATCCAGTGGTGTGATCTGAAGAGTGATCGGCCCAGAGTGCAGCTGCTTGCATACACAGCTCCCCCATCCAGTGGTGTGATCTGAAGAGTGATCGGCCCAGAAATACAAGAAACTACAATAGTTTGTGTAACCTTTTTTAAATTAGAATTTTTTTTTTTTTAATGCTGTTCCAGGCCTTCTCGCTAGTGGTCAACCTGCTGGAAGGAGATGATGCAGATGCCGCCACCGATGCCTCCAGCATTGCATCACCACGGCAACCAGCCAGCCCTACAGGTCTCGGAGGCTCTGGCAGCCTGATGGAAGATGGGAAAGGTGCGGAAACGTCATGGATGCGTGATTTGGCAAAGCTTGATTTTGAGAATTTGTCCGATGACATGACACAAGCAGACCTGTGCACTCTCCCGCTTTTGGCGTAAACTGTACGATTTTGGGGTGCTTTTTACGCGTCTACGCCAACGTCGCGAAAACTACGATTTTTGGAACCTCCAAACCACGCTTTTCGGTTCCTAGGCCAGTTTTGTGGTTTCACACGGTATTTAGACGGAAACGCGTTGTTCGCGCCATTGCCTATAAGACGCGCGTCCTGATTGGCTCCTCGTTTTCATGCAGCCAATTAGAGCAGAGCTCGCAATAACAAAGGGTGTTCCAATCACCTCGCGTGGAGAGAGACGTAAAAACCCCAACAAAGGGTGTGAGGTTGTCTCCGGAGTCTCCATTCACTTGAGCGATGGCTACCCGAAAGCGTAATCGAGAGACGGACGACGAAGATCATTCTGATTGTGGAGTAATTTCTTCAACGTCATCTGGTAATCCAGCAAAGAAATGTCGGCCATGGTGGTATTGCAGCAGGAGCGCCTATTAAAGTTGACCGCTGACTGCCAAAATCAAGACTATGGTGCTGGGAGGCGGTCGGTGGTCTAGTGATTACGCGACTCGGTCACCAGTGCGAAAGGTCAGGTTCGATTCGCACCGTACAGCCCGCGAAATGCAATTTGCCGAGTCGGTTTGGGTGTCGTTGCGAGCCTCGACTGTAGAGCTGCTGGGACGTCTTGGATCCGAATCCTGAGGTAATCAACTGCAAAGAGCAGTGCTTGCACGTGAGACCAGTGATATGCTGGGGGGGGGGGGGGGGGGGGTTCAAGGGGATGAGCCCCTGGAATCTTTTTTAATCATAAACTAAAATCTGTGCTGTCTCGTGTCTATTGGGTATGACTGAAAGTGTCCCAGAGGAAGAAAAGCGTATTTCTAGGAGAAAAATTGTCAAAGAAGACATAGCTCTACACACTCATTGGCTCTGTGATGTGATGCGTATCATTTGTCAATGATGAGAATCATTTTCTGCTGCAGTTTTTGACTACATTACACACTGCGCATTCCCAATACTGTGTTCTGTTTTATTGTGTGCTTTGCTGGGTGTGAATGGGTAGAAACAGGCCTTATAACTTCTTATTTGTGTGTTTCTAAAACTTGCGGTTATGTTGTTTCTCGAAAGTGGAAATCTCCCTCTTTCGGACCAGATCTCCCTCTTTTTGAGCCTTGGGTCTACTCTTTTGTGAAGCTGGGGGTGCACAGGTCTGCACAAGATCAAGTTACTCCAAAATTATGTGTTATGAGTGTTATACTGAAAGTGGTGAAATATGTGTTCAGTGCCAAAAGGCTGATTTTTGTATGTATGTATTTGCTGCAAGTATGTATTGTTGCTACAGGAAGTCACGGTGTGAAAGTTTGTGTTGACAAATTGCCGTTATGGTTACAGTGCCGCCTCTCAAGTTTGGAAGTCTGGTGGACAAACCCCTCAGTGATGACGAATCCATGAGCTTCTTTGACCAGAGTTTGCCCAAAGAGCCTGCGGTTCCGTTGAATGGTTGGTACAGTCTGTGTGATTTGTGCATGTTATGTCTTTGTGGTGCCCTTCAAAACGTACTTAATGGCAAAGGGATTTGACTTTGTGATTGAGGTGTCTAGGTGTAGATCTGCTTAGGCACAGGGTTGGAAACCTTTGGATGATTTTTTGTTGTTTTGGGCTATTTTTTTTTGTTTTTGTTTTGCCTCAAGTCTTTGCTAGCTCCAGTGGTGTTCATCCCATGGTCTGTGGAATCCGTGGAGGGCTTGGAAGCTGGAGCACTTTTTTTTTTTTTTTTTACATGTATTATGCATGACGATAAAGATAAAGATGATGGTTTGATGATGCTATGGAGGTCCATGTGGTTTGGAATCAATCAATCAATCAATCAATTGCACTTTATTCATCCCGAAACGGGCAATTAAGATTGAGACAGGCTCAGTATAAATCAACAAATAAATAATTAAGAACAGTCAATATTAATCACAGACTCAGTAACTTAAAAAGCGTAAGAGTTCATTTATAAGCTGAACGCTGGGCTAAAAACAGAACACAGGCATTCTTATTCTTCTCTCTCTCTCTCTCTCTCTCTCTCTCTCTCTCACACACACACACACTGACGCACACGCACACACACACACCTATACTCACTCACACCCACACACAAACACACGCGCGCACACACACACACACACACACACACACACACACACACACACACACACACATCACATAATTATCACATCACATCACATCACAGTTTGTTTAGGAGTCGGATGGCGACGGGCCCGAAAGAAAACTTCCGCTGGTTTGTCTTGTACAGGGGGCACCTAAAGCGCCGACCCGAGGGTAAAACATCAAATAGTGGATACAAAATATGATTGTTAAGAGCGAGAATGGAACGTGCCTTCCGAACCACCTGTTGTTCACAAAATGAAGTAATCGTGGGACAGGGCTGCATTCCATGCTTACTATCATAAATATCCCAGTGTTAACCAGGCCCAACAGCACTGCACTAGGCGGGGCTGGTCTTCGGAAGAATTTGATTGCAGGGTTTTCCCTCTTCAAATTGAATCAAAATTGATATCCAGACTTGTTTGCTGTGCATGTCGCACGTTTATGTACACACACATGCAGTTGCATCTAGTATGCAGGTAAAAGATCCCATTCCATCCAGGTTGGGTCATGGAAGGAAAAAATCAAGTGGGGTGGCATGGTGGAAATGGTAACACACTTCCCCTATGGGGAGAGAAGCCTGAACTTGTTTCATGGGACGACAGATCGAAACATCGTTCATGTCAGTGTATTGTAATATACACGTAGTCTGTTTGTGCCATTGCAGAAACCTCGGCGTACAAGCAGATGCTGTCAGGAACATTGGGAACTCAGCAGAGGGCGCCGGTGATGTCTGATGACACGGATGAGGATGATGTAGAGAAAGTACTGGCGTCCTCTCTCACACCCAAAGGTCCCAGGTAAGTATTTTCTTGTAGGTGTTATTGTGCATGATTCCCTGCCAGTGAAGACGCAGGGATCAAACATGTGGTAGAACAAATTAAACTGAATCACTAATGTGAGGTGTAGCTCATCTTAGAATGTGGAGAACAGTTTGACGTAAGATGGTGTTGAGATATGGAAATCAGTTCTTGTACGCTGCAAAGGAAGAAACCATGCTCATATGGGAATGTGACTCGAGATCGCAGACCTACAGTTCCAAGCATAGGAAAGAAAGATAATAGGAAAATGTGAGAGGAGACAACACTGGCAATTGTACCCAAAGAAGGGGAGTATTGTACAGCCAGTGTCCCCTGTGATTCAAAAATACATGGGTCCTTGGTATCCTCTCTCCATATCTTTGAGGGTCCATGGTCTTTTGGTATAAAAAGTGTGAAAGTCAAAACCATTCATTGTTGTTTACAAAACCATTCATTGTTGTTTACAAAACCATTCATTGTTGTTTACAAAACCATTCATTGTTGTTTACAAAACCATTCATTGTTGTTTACAAAAGTTTTCAAGTAGGAGAGATGTATGCGTAATCAGAACACTGCACAGCATGTCCCTTACAAGTGCATGCAACAATGGAATTGTGATTTTTATTCTCAAAAGAAGGGACCTCTTGCAAAATAAAATCTTGTAAACATTTCGCCACTAGTAATTTGTGGTTGGCTTCTTCCTCTCTGTCGATTATATGATGGCTGCATCAAAGTCAAAACCTGTTCGCTGACTTTATACTGAACTCACTTGCAGTTCCCATGGGGCAGCTGTCCCGGCCGCAACACCTCGGGAAGCCGCAACCGACCCGGAGAGTTTGTCTGAGCTGAGTTCCCGTGGACCCAAGTCTCCAGTATATGTACCCACAGCTATGGAACAAAGGTGGGTTGGAGACTGACTCCCGCGTTTTCTTGTTTGGGTTTACTTGGAATGATTTACTTTGATGCTGTCAATTAAGCGTGCTTTGGATGAGAAGTGTGTAGAACTGAACAAGAACGGTGATGACGGAAAAACAAACAGACAGTATAACTCTACATTTTTGGAGCTTGGATTTTCAGTGTCACCATGCTTTCCGGAGCTGCAAGTCTTTTGGAAGTTTTTGTACGTCCAGAATGTGTTACTGCATTTGCTTGCAAAGCTGTGTGTTCCACCGATGCCATACAGACCTGGTTAATAATAGACGTGTTTCTTGTTTTTCTTTTTTTCCCTGCAACCCCTTGACTGGTGAAATTTGAACCTTTTCAGCATCTCCACGACTGTTTCATTGTAAATGTGGCTACTGGTTGTGTGTCTTTCAGGCCGATGTTTGGTTCAGGTGGTGCGAGTCAGGCTCAGAGACGACCAGGTATAGATTTAGTCACTGTTTGTATATAGCACAGAATCAATAATACAAGTCAGTGTTTGTTTCACACCAAATTAGTCTTTGTTGCTTGGGCGGCTCTGCCTAGCTGCAAGATGGTCTCTGTTGCTTGTGCGGCTCTCCTCGGCTCCCCACTTTGTAAGGCGCTAATTAGAGCTTCCCAAAGGCTAGGTGCCATAATAATTGCCACCGTTGTTATAGTATTATTATTTATTGCTGTCTTTCTGTGGAAAAGACCCTTTATAAATGTGTGTAACTTTATTTTTTTCCCTCGTGAAACCTGTGTCATGAAATCACACCAACACAGAGACTTGTAGCTTTTTCCCTGTCCTTTCTGTATTTGAAATTCTGTATTTTGTAACTTACTGTTTGAGCAGCAAGGAATTATCTTATTATGGCAAAAGTGCTTTCTTTTGTGCAGGCGTAGTGTGATTTTTGCCTCTCATTTTGAATTTGTCCCAAATTTCAGGCCTGAAACTTGGATCAGACTTTGAAACGGACTCGGAGATAGACACAGGGATATTTGGCAGTAGCAAGAAGCCAGCCACGGAGGACAAAGATGACTTTGATTTCTATGACTGATGTCAGAACGCAAGGGTAGTTTAAATGCATGCAGTATGAACTTTATCAGTGATTCTTGCAGCAGACAGACATTTATAGTGTTGTGAAAACCTGTGATAATATTTGTGAGGGAGAGGAAGCTCTGTATAACGTCATTATGGAATTTAAGTTTGAGAGTAGATCAGAAGTGTTAATTGCAGTTGATGAACATGAATTCAGCAGTGACAGTGATGTGTATATTGGTGCAAATGTAAATAAGTGTCCAATGAAGTATCTACTTAAAATGGTTTTGGCATTTCAAGGTTCATGTTGAAACTATATGCGTTAAATTGCTGTAACGTTCCATGAACTATTCTGCCAAGATGTAAGCACACTTCACAAGTTTGAACTTCACTCTCGTTGACACGGGATTTAATCCAAACACACAGCAAGTTTTCCAGGTGTACTTTTATTTTTACAATCTTGTTTGTGCACAGTTGTGGTTGACTTCTTTCTCGACACAAAGTACAACAAATATGATAGCATTCTTTGTTGGAAAAAAGTACCTTGATGCATTTAAGTAAAGAAAGATAAAAGAGAAAAAGAAAAGAAATTTAGCTTGATATAGTCTTTTGAAATGTAAAGGAACTCAATATACAGTTTTGGTCAAATGGCTGTTGGAGTAAAACGTAGTACTGACAAAATAACAAACCACCATTCTACTTATGAACAGAAATAGTGAGCATCTTCTACAATGAAAATGAAAACAGATGAAAAAAAATCTGGCTTGTGAATTGTGAGCATCTTTTGAAAATGAAAAAAGATGAAAGAAACCAGGCTTTTGAAATGTAGAGAAATTGTGAGTATCTTCTACAGTGAAAATGAAAACAGATGAAAGAAATCTGGCTTTTGAGATGTAGAGGAATTTAACCTGCAAGGTAAAACAGTTTTGGTCAATTACCTGTTAGAGTAGAACTGAGCACTGACAGTAATTATAGTTTTGGTCAATGACCTGTTAGAGTAGAACTGAGCACTGACAGTAATTATAGTTTTGGTCAATGACCTGTTAGAGTAGAACTGAGCACTGACAGTAATTATGTACAAACATTCCACATACAATGACCTGTTAGAGTAGAACTGAGCACTGACAGTGATTATGTACAAACATTCCACATACAAACACAAATTGTGAGCATGTGTAACAATTATAAATGTGAAAGACGGTTAAACTGTGAAAGTTGATTTATGCATAATGCCAGTGGTGTATCACACACATTTATAGAAAATGTTTACCAATAAACCATGTGCTTATAAAAAAAAGGTGTGATATATACAAATATTGGTAGTAAGGTATATCATGTGGTTTAGTAAGGTCATATCACAAACTGGGCTGCTGAATACGGTCTCGGCTTGCCTGTGGCTTGTAAAACATTCGGTGGGGTAGGAAAAATTCCCGGGTACAAGTTTTGGTTGAAAAGAAAGTAGACATTGAATAAGGCTGGCTTTTGTTCCAAAAGCACAAGTTCACCAATGACAGATGTCCCTTCTACTTTTCACACAGTGGTCACTTTACCTATAGCTCTACACTTTGTCATATAAAGTGTTATAAGTTTAAATAAATTAAGTTAAATGTGTATTACATGGGTCTTTTCTTGTCAGGACTACTGACTACATGACTTGAGGCAGACTGGTCGCTTCTTGTTCTTGTTAACTAGGGTGGCTGCTTCAACTTTTTCATGTTCAGCAGCCCTGGAAATAACTTCAAGGGCCATTAAAAAAAAAAAACATCATTAAAAAAACAAAAAACCCCACCAAACCTTGCTATGCCCCTTCTCACAGTCTTATCTCTCTCTCTGTCTCACACACACACACACACACACACACACTCACAGAGCACAATATTTCAATATAAATCAAATATGTCGTTGTAAAATCTGACTTAGCAGCGTACAGGTGAGGTATGTTCATGAAAAAGAAAATCTTAATGTCAAAGAAAAAGTTCGCCAGCAAGTCATGAATAGGTAATTTGTAAGCAAAATATGTATCTCATCATCCAAATAAACATCCATATAAAAATGACTTCTGAACCAAATATGGTCATTGACAAAACAGTTCATAAAATCACCATAAGCATCATGTTATTAGTTTGCCATGGTACACACAGTCATGTGTAGAAATGTATAACTAAGAGTGGGTGGGTGGGTGTTTGGGAGTTTAACGTCCTTTTCCACCACATACAGGTGATATCAAAGACGGGGCAACGATGAAAAAGCCAGCACAATATTTGGCCCCAGCCGGGATTCGAACTCAAGACTAACTAAGAGTGTGTAACCTCTGAAACTAAACCAGAATGCTGTTCAAAGGGAAATATTGCATAAATTTTACTCCCTCAAAATGTGTAGAAAAATACATGGTGTGTGAGGTATAGTGATAAAAAGTCAGTTTTGAAAAAGAAAAAGAAAAAAGGGCAATGACTGACCACCTAAAAAATATCATTTTCAATGACTATAATATATGTACATGTGTATAAACAGCAGCTTTGCGATGAAGTTCTTGAACTTTACAAGATGTACATTACTGCCTGGAATTACTGCTGCAAAACTGAAGTCTATGGTTTATAGTACATGTCCTGAAACAACACATTTAGCATCTCTCCTTCACACACACACACGTGCACACACACACACACATGCGCGCGCGCACACATGCACGCACGCACATGCACATACACACACACACGCTTTCTGGTACAATTACTGCATCATAGCGTTTGTACTGGTCTTCCCTTCACTTTCCCCTGTAAGCACATGCAGCAGAAATTGGAGCTGGTATGTATGCACACCGGCCCGGCATACACAGACAATTATTTCTCAAACTTCTTGCGATTGGAATGTCTACCTTGCTGAGTGGTCTGCTGCTGGAATGGTGGTAACCAGCCTAGGGTTGAGTTGCACCACAACGTGCAAATGAAGTGATGACCCTGCCTGCGTGTCCGAAGGAAAATTCACAATGGTTTTTCAAAATCTGTGACAAGACATGAATTTGTAGCCCAGTAATGTGGAACAGTTTGCTATAGGTGCAAGTGACAGAACAAAATTTCCAGTTTACACAACAGCCCATTGGCCTGAGCTGTGTGGCATCTCTCACTCAACTATCTTTCAGTGATACATCAATGTCACTGACTATGTAGATTACTGTGGCATGTAACACATTGTCTGTTTCCAAGTATTTCCCTTGTGGATATTAAGACGTGTTGTAATTCTTACATACGTCTTCGCGTACTTCCCTTGTGGACGGGCTGGAGGCCCAAGACAAGAAAATTCATTCATTGACTGACTGTAGCATGTATCATAAGATGCAAAACTGTTTCACACAGATGTGTAATACTCTTGCACGCTATTGTCACAAGGCACATTTTGCCTTAGGCACACCTCCTTTGCTGATGCTTCATGAGTGATGTGATTCGCTTCCTTCACAGCACAATTTGCCTTGCAGGTCACAGGCGGATATTCTCCAGTAACTGACTTGATATATTGCGAGACTCATAAACACTGACTTGGTGAGGTCACGCTGAAAGCAGGTGCACATTGTTAGGTCATTGTTCCACACTCATCAAATTCATCAAAATTCATCAATTTTTTCAGTTGAACAGAATCTTGTGACCAACCTCAGTGATGCAGTGATACAACCTTGATATCATGCTAAAACTAAAGACAAAACAGAATGTGCGCCAATATGCCCACAGGGCAAAATGTAGTGTGACTTCTGTGCCAACACATTTTATGCCAAATGTGTGCCAAAACAGAAGAACTTCCTGTAAGACAAAGTGTTGTTGAATCACAATCTCTCATGTGATACTGACTTCACAATTGATCCACTATATAAACCAGTGTTGAGCTTTGCACTTGCCTCCCACAAGAGCTAGTAATGTAACTTTGAGTAAACTTCACACACTGAGGCATCACATGGCCAAACAAAGTACAACAGACATGCGTACCCATCTGTTGTAAAAAAAAATTCAGTCTCACGGCTCATCGCACATTGCTCAGGAATGATCTCCTGTCACTTGCAGCCGAAAAATGCTGATATGCTGAAATCAGCCAACTGTGTCTAGTGTCAGTTTGCGGTGTGGTGGTGTGAACTGCGTGTTTTCTGACAGTTGCTCGGGCCCGGTGTCGTCCTGATCAATCTCCGCTTGGAACATCTGCTGCAGTAACACCTCCACCTTCTTACGACCTGACAGATGAAGCAAATGTGGTCCAGGTTAGACTCGGATGAAAAAGATTGAGGGAAATAAATCAGTGGTGTCCTTGCTGGTGTTGAATGATGTTCATTTTGCTTAATAATAATAATAATAAGTATTGTATAGGCACTTGACCCAATTTCATGAATCGGCTCAAAGCGCCGCGAACTGAACCCAACACGCACGCTCACGTGAATAACACACATTGTCTCAAACACTGGACATTAACACATTACAATCACTTGGTGCGAAGGGTCAGCTCAACTATTGAAATTTTGGAATTTAGAATTGCATTTATTTTTCAGATTTGGTGGGCTGAACATATCCAAAGCAGAGGGGGAGGAAGCTGGAGTACCCATAAGAGAACCCCCGACGATTGGCCTGAATGAACGGTGCCACATATGAGAAGGAAAAATTCTTTGCCCGGAGTGGGACGCGAACCCCCGACCTCTCGCATTGGTGACAAGTCTCTTAACCACGAGACCACCGACCTCCCCAGATCTGACAAGGACACAGATAAAGTGTGTACGTGCACGTGTGTCCGCATAATTCTGTGTATACGTGTGACAATATCAAGTGGGCACATTTAAAATCCCATTTCAAACAGGAGGAAAGGAAAACAGTTAACCAGCATGTACAACTACACCGACAATGGTCCTCAGTATGTTGAGGTTGGTCAGTTAATTGGAAGAAGAAGAGGAAGACATTCACTGTGTGTGTGTGTGTGTGTGTGTGCGTGTGCGTGAGTGTGTGTGTGCGCACGTGCGTGCTTGCAGTGCTGTAGTGAAGTTATCTACCTCTGGTTTCCCATCTAAACTCACTTCTCTTTTTCAGGTGAAAACGAAGGCCGCTCTCAGCGGCTGTATCAGGAATGCTTTCAGTGTCGGAATCAGAATCCCCTTCCTCTCCCTGGGGCTCTTGAGGTTGGGTAGGTCTTGGTGCTGAGGCGTCCTGCTCTGGCAGTTGTTCTTCACCCACAAGTTCGATCTCATCTGTTTTGGGAGCTGTCAGCTTTTGAGGCTTCCTGGGCAGGTGAGAATAAGATTATTTCTTTATCTTAACAAAAGAATGAAATCATCCTCTGCAGCATATTGAAATATTCTGTTTGCGCACACACCCACCCACACATACACCAATTCGTATTGTGACACTATTGTGAGATCGTAATATACATGTCTAGGGAGAAAAAAAAAAAGACACCCTTTGAACCTCTCAAACAAACAGATGCCAGAATAAGAAACAAAACTTCACACACACACACACACACACACACACATGCACGCAATCCCAAACGAAAACAACATAAAAATCTCAAAAGTTTCAATACAAAAAGAAGAAACCTACCGTCACGGACGACCAAAACTGCATTATACTGAATATGACTGCACTTCGCTAGTTTTGCATTCGTCAAACTTACATGCCAATGCCAAGACCCAACTGTTTGATCTTGGCTTCCACGGCCGATTCCAGTTTAGGGGCACCGCGCAGCGAGTACTCCAGAATGAAAGCTTCCAGGATGAAGGCGGTGAATATGCTGAAACACATCGTTTTCTTGAACAGTTAGGTGTGACGCAAAAAGGACAAAGCTGTAATGCTAGCCAGTTCATGAGGAATTGAGAGAGCCTGGGGCCCGCATGTTAAAGTCGGGGTTAGGGAGTTTAGCCCCGGGTTAGAGTCTAACCTCAAACTAAACTAGCTCTACGGTTAAATTTTGTTGTTTTTTGTTTTAAATCAGGAAGTGGGTCCATTCCAGCAAGGCGCCTATGCCGTTATAGAAGGATTTTTGTCTTTCTTTCTTCGCTTCCTTTTTTACTTAATTTTGTTTTGGGGTTTCTGTTGTCCTAGTCTGGGTTAGGCGCATAGCCGTGGGTTAAATTAACCTCGCGTTTTACATACGGACCCAGGAATTTCTGTTTTGAAACAAGTTTGTTGTGAAAACAAACAAAACAAATGAACTGTTAAGAGCTTTACTGAGCTCAAGAGTTAATTGATGATGTAGGCAAGAGTAAGAGCCTAAGCCCCTCCAGCCCACTATATGGTAATACTGGTTAAAAAGAACAAGCCACTACATGCACACCACTAGGAGCCACTTGAAGCCACCATTATGTAAGGCATGGGTCTTCCTGCTAGGCATGAGGCTTCTGCAAATTGCGTAGTAGTGGCTTCAGGTGGCTTCTAGTGATCCGAAGATTTCAAGTAAAAATGCTTTTTTTTTGTGCATGGGCTCTTAAGAGACAACATACTCACTTTGTCTACACACACAAGCTAGAAACATACTCACTTTGTCTACACACACAAGCCAGAAACATACTCACTTTGTCTACACACACAAGCCAGAAACATACTCACTTTGTCTACACACACAAGCCAGAAACATACTTACTTTAGCACGATGACGACACAGCACATGTGAAAAGCAAAGAAGTAGAGGCGTGCGGCCTTACTGGTGACGTGCACATATCCAGATGTCAGAAGTGACACTGTTAAGGACACAAGTCTTCAGTTTGCCAATAAAAAACTAAAATGATTTACAGCATGTATTTTTTGTTATTCTTTCTATATTTTGTTTGTGCCATCTTAATTAGTAGTAAAAAGACAAGTGTCTTTTAAATATAGCAAGGGGGTGGCTGCTGGTGTAGTGGTTAAGACTTTTTTTTTTTTTTTTTTTGCCCCAACTCTTTTTGCCAGCTCCAGTGGTGTTCCTCCCAGGTCATGGGTGGAATCCACGGAGGGCTCGAAGGCTTGGGCAATTTTTATTATGCATGATGATGGAGATCCCCATCGATGAGTGCATCCTTGCCGTTGGAGATGGGGCTTGCGTGTCTCCATGACCCCGAGAGCTATGCCGGCGGGAGATTCGTCTCCTGGTAGGGCCACCCATGCTGGACAGGTCGAAGGGTAGAGGCCAGACGAAGCGCACTCACTGGTCCTCCAGGTTGGGGGTTTGAGTAGGGCTAACAACCCAACTCTTTAAAAACAAAACCTGTTACAGAAACTACAACCACAGATCTACAACGCAACTTGGTCCAGGAAGAGTCCTCTCTAGTAGAGCCCATGACGCGAGCTGGTGAAAGCCCTCGGGAAGCCAGTGCGCCGACTACTCTTCTGACAGCCAAGACCAAAGCCAGGATAGGGACCTGGAACATCCGAACCCTATACGAAACAGGAAAGACAGCACAAGTGAGTCAAGAAATGCATAGATACAATCTGAAGCTGCTCGGCCTATGTGAGACAAGATGGACAGGAACAGGACGCACTCGACTCACCTCCGGAGACACCATCCTCTACTCCGGACACGAAGACGGCCAACCACACATGCACGGAGTAGCGTTGCTGATGACACCTGAAGCAACACAAGCACTATTGTCCTGGGAACCAGTGTCACCAAGGATCCTGAGCGCCAGATTCAACTCAAAGGGCAGGAAAGTCACCATCCTCCAGTGCTACGCTCCCACCAACATGGCTGATGAGGAAGAAAAGGAGAACTTTTACGAGCAGCTCCAAGCCGTCCTCGACAAAGCACCGAGAAGAGACCTGAAGATCCTCATGGGAGACCTCAACGCCAAAGTGGGCACCGACAACACAGACAGAGAACTCATCATGGGCAAACACGGAACAGGGACACAGAACGAGAACGGAGAGCTCTTCACAGAATTCTGCACCACCAACGACCTGGTCATCGGAGGCACCATATTCCCCCACAAGACCATCCACAAAACCACCTGGACATCACCGGACGGAAGAACTGTAAACCAGATCGACCACATCACCATCGGCAGGAAGTGGCGTAGAAGCTTGCTGGATGTCCGAGCAAAGCGGGGAGCTGATGCAGCCTCAGACCATCACCTCGTCATTGCAGCGATCAAGATCAAGCTGAAGGCCTACAGAGACCAGGCGGACAGACCATCCCACAAGTACAACGTGCACAGTCTGAAGGAGAGCGTCAAGACCAACGCCTTCAGATGTGAGCTGAGGAACAGATTCAGCGCTCTCGACACACTACCTGAAGAGACAATCGAGGAGCACTGGCACGACCTGCGAGAAACCTGGACAGCAACATGCAGGGAAGTGCTGGGAAAGAAGACGAGACAACACAAAGAGTGGCTTACATCTGACACCTGGGACCTCATCACAGAGAGGAAACGCCTGAAAGACCTGATCAACCACACTGACGACCAAGACGACAAGCGCGACCTGCAGGCTCAATACTGGGACGTCAACCGGCAGGTCAAGAGGAGCGCAAGGAACGACAAGAGGAACTTCATCAACGACCTCACAGAAGAAGCAGAAACAGCAGCAGGACAACGGAACATGAAACGGCTCTATGAAATAACAAGGACACTCTCTGGGAAAAATAACAACCCCACCAGACCAGTCAAAGACAAGAACGGACAAATCATCACCAAAGAGGAAGACCAAAGGACAAGGTGGGCTGAACACTTTAAGGAAACGCTCAACAGGCCTCCACCACCAGTCCCACCAGACATACCACCGGCAGCCCAGCTACTCGACATCAGCACCAGCCCCCCTACCAAGACCGAGATCATCAAAGCCATCAAGTCCCTCAAGTCTGGCAAAGCAGCAGGCCCCGACGGCATACCACCAGAAGCCCTCAAGGCCGACATCCAGACCTCCACCGACATGCTGCACCCGCTCCTGAGGAAGATCTGGGAGAGCGAGAGCGTGCCACAAGACTGGAAGAAGGGACACCTGGTAAAGCTGCCAAAGAAAGGGGACCTCTCATCCTGTAGCAACTGGCGAGGCATCATGCTCCTGTCCATACCAGGGAAGGTTCTCACCAGGATCATCCTGGAGAGGCTGAAGACCGCGCTGGACAAGACACTCCGGGAGGAACAGGCAGGATTCCGCAACGACCGATCCTGCACTGATCACATAGCCACGATGAGGATCATCATCGAGCAGTCCCTGGAGTGGCAGACCCCCCTGTACAGCACCTTCGTTGACTTCCAGAAGGCGTTCGACAGTGTTGACAGGCAGGTCATCTGGAAGCTGATGTCTCACTACGGTTTTCCACCAAAGTTTGTCAACATCATCCGACAGCTGTACGAAGATGCCACCTGCCAGGTAATCCACGACGGGAAACTGACAGAACCATTCACAGTACGGACCGGCGTTCGTCAAGGCTGCATCCTCTCACCCACAATCTTCCTGATGGTGGTCGACTGGGTCATGAGGCAAGCCACCGACGGTAAGAGGACAGGGATCCAGTGGACCTTCAGCAAACAGCTCGAGGACCTGGATTTCGCGGACGACATCGCCCTCCTCTCCCACAAGCAACAAGATGCGCAGGAGAAGCTGAACAGAGTCGCCGAAGAAGCTGAGAAGACCGGCCTCAAGATCAACATCAGCAAGACCGAAGTCATGAGAGTCAACCACAAACAGCACGACCCCATCCAGCTGCACCAGGAAGACATCAAAGAGGTGGACAAGTTCATCTACCTCGGCAGCGTTGTCAGCAAGGATGGAGGAACGGACGAAGACATCAAGAGCCGCACCAACAAAGCCAGACATGCCTTTCGCACTCTGCGCCCCATCTGGAGATCCACAGCCCTATCCCTGCGAAACAAGATCCGGATCTTCAACTCAAATGTGAAGTCGGTCCTACTCTATGGCTCGGAGACATGGCGCACCACCAAGACAGGCTCCCACAGGCTGCAAACCTTCATCAACAGATGCCTCCGCAACATTCTCAACATCAGATACCCACTGGTGATCACCAACCAAGACCTCTGGGAGCGAACAAGACAGGTCCCCATCGAGCAGGAGATCAAGAAAAGGAAATGGGGATGGATCGGACACACTTTGCGAAAGCCAACATCAAATGTCACCAGGCAGTCCCTTGATTGGAACCCCCAGGGAAAGCGCAAAGTGGGCCGACCGAAGCAGACCTGGCGGAGGAGTACGGACGCTGAAGCCAAGGCCGCCGGAACGACGTGGGCCGAACTAAAGAGGGCGTCCCAGAACCGAGTGCGCTGGCGGAGTGTGGTTGCAGCCCTATGTTCCCCAGGGAATAAAGAGGACTAAACTAAACTAACTAAACTAACTAAATGATGATGGAGATGAGGATGATGGTAAGATGATGCTATGGAGGTCCATGTGGTTTGGGACAGCGGGACAGGGTCGACCTAGGTAGGAAAAATCCCGCTTGTCTCGGCTGGGACTCGAACCCGGGTCTCCCGGTCCATGGTCCGAAGTGCTAACCACTACACTACGGGGGCCGGTAGTGGTTAAGACTTTGTCACATTGTGCGGGAGGTCAGGTTAGAGTCCACGTGGGATGAAGAATTTTTCTTTCTCATATGTGGCACCTTTCATTCAGGCGGACTGTTGGGGGTTCTCTCCAAGTACTCCAGGATATAAAAAATACTGCAAGTTTTAACAAGCAATTTTTGGGTGAAAATCAACAAGCGAGTGTGGTGTATTTTACGTATAATCAGGGGCGCCTCATTGTGAAAACTTCACTTAATAATTTTCCACACGATCATGCAATGTGCGCGTTACCCACCAGCCCTCTCAGAAAACACCACCAAGGATATCATGCCACTGATTGACAACTGACAATTCAAACATCAGCACAAAGGCCTTGATGATGTCATCAAAGTTGTTCTTGCAGTACTTGAGGCGGTAGAAGGTCGTGTCCTTCAGCTTTGGATTTCCGCACCACAAGTGGCTGACATCCGTGTCGTTTTCGTTGTAACCAAAATCCTTGATCAGCCCTTGGAAAATCTCCATGCCGATGATGGCGAAGAAGTAGTAGAAGACCTGAAACAACAAGAGACCAGAATTAAAATCTAAATTATGTTCACGAACATAATGACTGAGAAAGTACATTCAGTAATTCTGATCTCCCCTTTTAACTCAAATCCTACCAAGTAACGAAGACGATGCAGCAGAAGATCCAGACATTTCTCAACACCTGTCTGAGGCGCATCTTCAACATCCGATGGCCAGAGAAGATCTGGAACATAGAGCTGTGGGAGCGAGCGGGGCAGGAACCAGTGGCCAAGCAGATCCTGCGGAGGAAGTGGGGCTGGATTGGACACACCCTCAGGAAGCCAGCATCCAGCACCACACGCCAAGCCCTGACATGGAACCCGCAGGGGAAAAGGAAGAGAGGCCGGCCTCGCAACAGCTGGAGGCGGGACACTGAGGCAGAGCTATGTAAGCAGGTGACCAACTGGACTGGAGTGGCAAGACTAGCCCAGAGTGCGATGGCGAAGGGTTGTCGATGGCCTATGCTCCACTTGGAGCCAGGGGCCTAAGCTACCAAGTAAGTTTGCGGCGGCGCACCAGTGGCCTCACTTAAAAAATCACAATTTTACTCTACGTCTGCATGGACTTTAATTTGGCTGCTAGGAGTGTTGCACTTTGATTATACTTGTGTTTGCGGCAATAAGAGCCGCTCAGGAAGTGTAAATCTTGCCCGTTTTTCACATGCAGGGCCAACACCAAAAAAGAGTCAAAAACTTTAATGTGGGATATTTCTGTGCAGTATGAAGTTAAAGTGTACATACTTCATAAATCCTCTTTGTGCCTCTCTGTTCATAAATCTGGTATTTCCTGAATAGATTCAACTATGAACTGCTATGAGATTGTTAGATCTCATACAAGAGGTAGAGGGTCAGAGAGAGAGTGAGAGAGAGAGAGAGAGAAATGAACAAACAAACGAAACTTTATTTTACAAGGATAAAAGATTAGGTGTGCAGACCTTTTTATGTTGTTTCCATAGTAATGGAAACAACATCATAGGACAGGCTAAATTTTCCACGTTCATGGGCAAGCATCTGTGGTACAAACGCACGTCACTGCCGATCTCCTGCAGAGACGATTTTGCAAGTGTAACTCTGACAATGACGTAAGAAAACATGCGTCATCGATGCTGACATGTACGGTGCACCGAACGCGCTTCTCCTCCTCAGTGAGTGCCGTCTGTGCGGATGTGTGTGCGGCTGTGTGTGTGTGAATTGTGTCCAGGCCCGTTTCTTCGAAAATACTCAACCGAATGGCTTCAAATTTGGGGTATCCAAATATATCAAAATGATACATTAGAGGAACCAAGCGTGTGATGATTGCTTAAGTGATTTGGGAGTTATCGCCCTTTTGAGACAAGTTGGTTGTCTTTCGTGTACAGGCGTAATATTTATTTAAATCACTCAACTTTTGGCAGTAGATAGCTTGAATACGGACTCTGAACAGAGTCACTACTAGAAAATGGTCGCTCTTATAGTTTTCATGTAAACCGAGCCTGAGTTGACATTGCATGTGAACCCAGTTCAGATGCCTATTTCTCCGAAAATACTGAACCGATCGATTTCAAATTTGGGGTTTCTAAATGAATCAAGATTGTTGAATAGAAGGCCCGATCCAGGTACGATTGCACACATGATTTGCGAGTTATCGCCCTTTTCAGAAAAAGTGGCTTTCTGGCGTTTAAAGGCGTAATATTTACCTAAACCACTCCATTTTTTGGACATAGATAGCATGAATACGGACTCTCAACTAAGTGAATTTTGGAGGTTGTCGCTTTTATACTTTTGGCGTAAGCCGTACCTGATGAAAGTGCTGGTGAACACACTTTAGATCTTAAAATCGCTCCTACTATACATAGATAATGAGCCTGGGGTGCCATAAAAAATATACAAAAAAATTAGAAAAATTCACTGCAGCCGTTATCGTCAGTTGACTCGAAAATTTGTACTCACAGCACATTTCCTCTACAAGCCACACGCCTCACAAACATCGAAGAAGAGATGCACGCGCACTGACGTAAAGTAAGTGCGTCATGTTTGATTGACGTGATGCTGTTTTTTCTTGGGGGTGTCTCGCCACTTTCTTTCCGAATTCCTCTGTTTGGAGACGTGGTGTATTTTACTTCTACTATGTCGCCATCTTCGTGCAATCGCAGAGAAGACACGGGATACATCTCCAATACTTTATGAACAGAATATGCACGGAGAACAAATTCATGAAAGAAGAAGAACCCAGAACGCTGTGCAGGGCTGCTTAGGTACTGAACAGGTCAGATCCATCGCAGAAAAGGCACGCGCGCACTGACACAAAAGGTAGTATCAGCGTCATTTTTCCGACGTCATGTTTGATTGACGTGATACTGGCATTTCTTGGGGATGTGTCGCCACTTTTTGGACGTTCTCTATGTGTAGACGGGGAAAGCGGGAGTTTCATTGATGTAGTGTGCTTTGTTTTTCCCACTGACTCTCACTCAATAGCATAGTAGAGTGAGAGAACACCACATAGGTCTCAATGGAGCACATGCACAAACGCGGCTCGCGCGAGTCTGTGTGTGTGTGTGCGTGTGCGCGTGCGTGCGTGCGTGTGAGTGTGTGCGCGCTCGCGTGTGTATGTCTGACATAACACATAGTTAGAAAACGTTCGCCGCACAGACTTGTCTGTTAAACATATTGGGTCGGTATAAATTCGATCTTTACACTGCGCACGCAGCAGCAACACTTCAATTTTCATGGGCCTGCTTTATTGCAAGAACTGTATCAAAGTTATTACGCCAAATGTATTATGCGTCATCTCAGTGAGGAAAAACGTCATAGATTTCAAAGAATACAACTTGACGTCTCTCTTCCAAAAACAAGATTGGTGTGACAGCTCGGTCAGTTGTTTCCATTCAGAGAGAGAGAGAGAGAGAGAGAGAGAGAGAGTGTGTGTGTGTGTGTGTGTGTGTGTGTGTGTGTGTGTGTGGATACATGGCATTACAAAAGAACGACCGTGACGATAGCAGGTGATCAAATGGAAACAACATATTGGGCTGGTGGCCATCTTGTTTAGATCTTGTCCTTGCTAAACTACAAATAGAGAGAGAGAGAGAGAGAGCAGTGTCTGATCTGAAGAGAAAACTTACGAAAATGACGCCCCCGTAGGTGACGATGGATGGACCTATGTTGACAATGGTCTGAATGACAATTTTGAACCTGCAAATACAACAGAAAATTGTACTTTTAGAGATATGTGCAAGTGTGTGTGTGTGTGTGTGTGTGTGTGTGTGTGTGTGTGTGTGTGTGTGTGTGTGTGTGTGTGTGTGTGTGTGTGTGTGTGTGTGTGTGTGTGTGTGTGTGTGTGTGTGTGTGTGCAGTGAGTCCGATCTGAAGAGTCTGTGCTCTACAAATACTATTTATTATTATCATTTATTTATGGGGTGTGAGGAACAGAGAGAGATAGAGGTACCACCATCACCAACACCATTGGTATATGTAGCCGACTTGACTCAACTGACCTCTTAATACTGCCGAACAACTTGAACAGACGAAGCACTCGCAACACTAAGAGCGTGTCCAGCATGTTGAATTCCTCGCTGATTGCTGAAAATAAACATTTACAAACATGCCAAACAGAAGCGAACACATTCAAATGTACAAAGAAAACACTAAAATGATGCTAACCACTACTCAGCGACTGCACCCGTCATACACCAGCCCTGCCTGCCCCCCCCCCCCCCCCACTCCTTCCCCCCCGCCCAAAAACAAAACAAAACAAACCCATAAACAAACAGGAAAAAAACATGACACCACCACCTACAAAAAAAAACAAAAAAAAAAAAAAATCAAAATTTTGACTCTCATCACTACTAGCAAATCTCCACCAATTGAAAACTGTGTATTGTTTGTGCGCATGAACTACCGTAAGAGTTAGCAAGCTCACTGCTAATATGTACAGCATTTATGAAGATAAGAAACCAACTGTCAGTGGATACTTACTATCCCCAATGATAAATTCAACCAGAGAAGCAATCACTGCGCCACCGATCACAAAAAAGTCAAACCTGAAACACACAAACGACATCTGATTGCAAAAAGAACTGCACTATATATGTACGCCACAGCATGAGGTAAAGAAAGAAAAAAATGTTTAAAAAAAAGTTTGAAATGAACGCAATTCTAAATTCCAAATCTTAAATTGCTGAGTTGGCCCTTTGCAACACATGATTGTAATGTGTTCATGTCCAGTGTGTGAGAGAATATGTGTGATTTACGTGAGCGCACGTTGGGTTTAGTTTGAGGCGCTTTGAGCCAATTCCAAAAGCGCCTTCACTATACACTATTATGATTATCTGCCACTTAATGCACACTGATTTGCCCCAGCATGAATACACATGCAAATGAAAAATATGTCTACCATAACGGGCAACTTACATATTCCACAGTCGCTGGAAGAACTGTTTTGGTCCAAACACGTAGAGTTTGAGAAGAATTTCCAGCGAAAAAATAGTCAGGAAAAACCAGTCAGCAGAATCCACGTCGAACCCAATGAAGAAGGCGTTTGCAAAAATCAGAAGGTCGAACGCATAGCGGAAAATCCTGGCACAAAACAAGGTACTTGTTAAAAAAAAAAAAGAAGACAAACTTAACCGATTTGCTGGACAGCGATAATTGGCAACAGTACCCGGCAAACATGAGAAAGCTTGCCACTCACTCCGACACTGGCCTAAAGCAGCCTCATTTGATGAGATCTTACCGACTGGTTCCTGATACTTGCTATACATAGTACAGGATTTTTTCTGCAGGAAACTTGGTATGGTAATTATATGGTACAGAAGACTTCTCCTCAGCACACATATCTATCTGAGGCCCTTGAGGTGCAGCAGGGCTGGGAGACAAAGCATTGAAAGCCTACTGCTGCTATGCGCGACTTCATGTGGCGAATCTACACCCTGCTATGCACTCCAGTGAGCGTGACAATATTTCTGTTTTCCGCGACACTGTCCACAGCCTACCCAGTACATGTACAGCCTTTATTTTTTTTCTGCGTGACTTACTTGTGGCGAACGATCATCTGCAGGAAGTTACTGCAGGTGGAGCGGTAGATCGTGGGCATCAGTTTCTCCAGCAGTGTCTGCCTGTCCTTGACCTCCGTCAGTTCAACGTGCAGCAGGTCGGACAGGTTCAGGAACTCTGCCCTGTCTGTCCATGGGACAGAATGGGAGGAGGGACAGAATGGGAGGAGGGACAGAATGGGAGGAGGGACAGAATGGGAGGAGGGACAGAATGGGAGGAGGGACAGAATGGGAGGAGGGAAAGTAAGAAGTAAAGAATAAATTTTAATCTTTATTTTAGTGAAGCAGTCTGTGGAAATATACTACATATCCTGCGCTTCTTTAGAATTTTTTAATACAATGTTCATGAGAATGAACTCTCACTGCCGTATTTCAGTCAGTTTTTCTGTCGGCTAATTAGCTCAGTGCTTCAGGCTCCCAGGTTTATATTTTTCTTGAAAGTGATTTGTACATGTGTATATGTGTGTGAGTGAGTGTGCTCCGACATTCACGTGTGTAAGCTGTAAAGTGCTTTGAGCCAACGTCAGAGGGGACACCGTGCTGATGTCCCATTGTGGAAGGGACCCAGTCGCCCACTGTACCTGCAGACACCTGTCTGATTGTAGTGTTGATATGTTGTGTGTTTTGTGAAGGTGTACTGTATTGTTTGTATTTATGTGATATGCTTTGTTCACATGTGACTGTATTGTTCCAATGTTTTTCTTTTCTTTTCCTTGTAAAGCGCTGTGAGCTCTCTGCGAGAAAGAGCGCTATATACGTATTAATTATTATTATTATTATTATTAAAAGATACTAATATTATTATCATCATCATTATTAGTGTTAACTCTTCAAAGCCCAAACAAAAAATGACAATTTTACTTAAAATTTTCAGATCACTAGGCGCCAAGTTCAAGCCACAATTACACAATCTGCAGCGGTCTTTGCTTGACGTGGCTGCAACTGGTGCGCAGTGGCTTGTTCTTTTTAACAAGTCTTATCTTATAGCAGGTGGGGGTGGTCGAGCTTCAGCTCGTAAGAGATAATGCTCACAGATGTAGGAATCTCCGTTGGTGTCCAGTACTTTGTTGAGGAGGTCGATCTGCTCGGCGCTTTTCGTGGGCAACACAACGGACATCAGCTGCTTCCAGCGGTTGGGTGTCACAGCCTCTTTGCCGTTCATGTCCACTTTGACGATGCCGAACGCCTTGATCAGTTTCTGTCGTTTGCTGTACACAGCTGACTTGACCTCATTCTGTCAGACAACAGATTAGTCTGGGAAATTATTTAAAGGGGCTGAGGCTACCAATGTTATGTTCACAGGTCGCTCTGGGCTGTTTTCGTGGTATCTATCATTACACCACTTAGACGACTGGACAGTGACAGTGTCCGTAATGCTGGCACTGAGCCAACACAAGCGTACTAGATGATGCGGCAAGCACATTGAGTGCTCTAGTAGTGTAACAATGATCATAGAATTTGAATGTTTGACTGCTTGCACAAAGTGTAAACAACACTGCATTGCATTAAGCACTGTACATGTACTAATCATCAAGGCTGAGTATTTCGAGCATACAGGTGCGCTCAAGAGCGAAAGTGTTCCAAAACTTAAGTTGGTTGAGCAAAGATGGGAACTAACCTATTTAAATGTGCTTATTCTAAGATTCCTACATTTCACAAGACATTTCACAAAAGACAAGTATTGTTTTGGAAGGGTTGGGCTTGTCAGTGCCTTGTTCTTGTTCATCCTGTTCCCTGTGAGTCTGTGTGTATGAAAGGGGTGTATGTAGTTATGATGTATGGCTGTTAGAGCCTGTTTCATTTCATGTAAAGGCGCCTTATAAGTCGTCCTTATTATTATCAGAATGAATGCAATGCATTATGTCTGAATGGCTGTGTGAAGGAAAATTCAAACTGCATTAACCCTGCCAGTGCTGAGCCGGGAATATTCACTGCATTAACCCTGCCAGTGCTGAGCCGGGAATATTCCAGGCTTCGTCTATGGCTTTTTCAGCATAAGATGAAATAATTCAGCCAGACGAGGGTTAAGCTGATCATTACTGATGGTGCGTGGTAGCTGACCTTGAGGTTTTTCTTGTAGTTGTTGTAGATGGCAGCCAGCACGATGCTCATAAAGATGTAAAGGCAGATGACCAGGTAGATGATGAAGAAGATGGCGTACCATGCAGTGTAGTTGTATGCAGGCATCCTAGGTAAAGACAAGCATTTTGTGAGTTTTACCAGGGTCTTTTTTTGTGGTTATTGTTTGTTTAGTTTGTTGTTGCTTTTTGTTTTTATTTATCCATAATCACCACATCCTGTAACACTCCACACCCATGTACGCCCATGTCAATAGAAGTTGTCGCAATATACACCCACATAAACATCAGAGGGCCTGAACACTCATACAAGCATGGACTTCCTAGAGAACCTTGAGAGTGACTGGTGCCACGTACTACACATGAACAATCCAACACTCTAAGTCTGACTTGAACCCTGAACCTCTCGCTTTAGTTGCAGGTGTCATTATCAAACACAAAATCCACACATCACCCCAACTTTACTCATTCTTTCAACACTAATGGCCTTGCACAACTTTTGAGCCGGAAGGGTGCCCGAAGGGCTGCATACGCGGTTCAGGGTCACACAGTCCACATGACCAATACACAGCGAATTTCGAACTCCCATGCGGTGTATGCAGTCCTTTGTGTTTGGGTGTTTTGCGGGGTGGCACTGATGCACGGTCCTTGGTGTGAAGAGATTTTTTGTGGGTTTTTTTTCGCAGTTTTTTAAAAACTAACCCCTCCAAAAGCCTAGTTTCAGTCCAGGGAACATCAAGGGAGAAAACTGCCAGTGTTGAATGAGTTAAACTACCACTCACATGACATCAGGGTTGTTGGCTGTCGTGACAAGCACATACAAGTCCCACACAGCATCACCGTATGACTTGAAATATGGGTCGCCATTTGCATAAATTAGATTTGGTCTGCAACAAGAACAGAAAAGATCTTTCTAAGTTGTTTCTCTATAGAGAAACAACTTTATGAGACGGGGCAGATTTTGCTACGCGCAGCAGCAAGTTTCAGTGATACAGAACAAGACTGTGACGTTTCTCCACACAATACTTACTTTCACGCACACAGTGACGTAACGAAATCTGCGTCAAAGACACCTTACGTGCACACTTTGCTGCTGCGTTCTTTTTGGCGGGAATGACGTGTGTGTGTGTGGACGGATGTAATGATGGCTATCTGCTAAACCACCTCGCCGGACGGCTTTTTACTTTGAGATAAAATGGGCAGTCATATTCTCCAGAGGTATTTTTCACGATTTTTAGCCTGCCGCATTTTGAGAACAGTTATCGCCGATTTGAAAAAATCGGTCATGTCACGAATTTTTTCGAAAAAAATGTTCAAATGGCTTCATTTTCTGAAATTGGGAAGATCATCCAATTATACTGCCTGTTTTCGTAGCACAGCTCTGTAGCTCTGACAGGTTTTGTGGAAGAAAAATATTTCCGAGGTAGGGGTGGTTTGCATATAAGGCCAAATATCTATGAAACGACTGCTTCAAATTACTCATCATTCCGGTATTTTTGTCACTTGTGCCAACTGCACATATGACATGAACTACTGCACTATTATAGCTTTAGTATTAAGAATAGCAGAGCTTTTAGATAAACAAATTTTTCACGTTTCTGCGAGAAGCGCCGGTCAAAAAAGTTCCAATTTTGCAATTTCGTAAGTACAATCCAAGGCACTTAAGTCCACATTTCATCAGCTCTCTAGATCTTCCAGATTTTATGTAAACATTAATTCAGTCACCGAAGTCACAAAAGCAACAAGGAAATCACAAGATATGTAGAAGTATCATCTGTCAGACGAGCAGCGTGAGGCTGACGGCAAATGTTTGGTTCACAGACAAAATCTGCAAGTATCGTCACTGCTTCCGACATTTCATCAGCCCTCTAGATCTTCCAGATTTCATGTGGAAAATAATTCAGTCGGAGAAGTCACAAAGCCAACAGGGAAATCACAAGACATGAACAAGCATCCTCAGACCATGTCAGTGCTAGAGGCTGACGTCAAAAGTTTAGTTCACGGAATTGACGTCATCTCTCTTTCTCTCTCTGTATGACGACCTGCCTGAGGCTGACGTCAAATGTTTAGTTCACGGAACTGACGTCTCTCTCTCTCTCTGGGGAGCCAGGGTGGCCGAATGGTAGAGCGTTGGACTTTCAATGCTTGGGCCGAGAGTTCGAATCCCGGCCGCTGGGGCCAAATATTTGTGCTGGCCTTTTACTCATTGCCCCGTCTTTGATATCACCCTTATGAAAAACTCTTAAACACCCACCCACCCACCCTCTCTCTCTGCCTCTCTCCCTTCTTCCCCCACCCGGCCCCACCCCCAGTCACGTGGCTAATCGGTCGAGGTCGTAGAGGATCTAGTGTCATTGGTAGAACTTGGAGAGGGGAGAACCGGCAACAATAACAACAAAACAGACAAAATAAAATGAAGTTTGGAGAAACAACTTTGTAGGACGGGGCCGTTCCTCCTTGAAAGGAAAATTACTGATTATTATACAAAGATTATAAAGTGTGTAGCAAAGTGTTTGTCAAAAAAAAAAAAAAAAAAAATCAAATTATTAACCCTGGTAGTAATGAGCCCAGAATGTTCTGGGCCCCCTCCATGGCTTCTTTCAGCAGAATACAAATTAATTCAACATGACCGGGATTAACAGGGGAAGTTTTCTCACCGTTTGTAAAAGAGTTTGAAGGCCAGGAGAGCAAAGAGACATACGCTCAGCATGAACAATATCAACACGTTCAGAATGTCTGGAACGGTGCGTCGGATGTTGCGAAATGCTCGTCGAATCTGAAACATTTACATCTAGAGTTGATCTTGAGTTAGTGCACTGCTTTTCTCTGTGTGTGTGTGTGTGTGTGTGTGTGTGTGTGTGTCTGTGTGTGTGTCTGTGTGTGTGTCTGTGTGTGTGTGTGTGTGTGTGTGTGTGTGTGAGTGTGTGTGTGTGTGTGTGTGTGTGTGTGTGTGTGTGTGTGTGTGTGTGTGTGTGTGTGTCTCTGTGTGTGTGTGTGTGTGTGTGTGTGTGTGTGTGTGTGTGTGTGTCTCTGTGTGTGTTGTGTGTGTGTGTGTGTGTGTGTGTGTCTCTGTGTGTGTGTGTGTGTGTGTGTGTGTGTGTGTGTGTGTGTGTGTGTGTGTGTCTCTGTGTGTGTGTGTGTGTGTGTGTGTGTGTGTGTGTGTGTGTGTGTGTGTGTGTCTCTGTGTGTGTGTGTGTGTGTGTGTGTGTGTGTGTGTGTGTGTGTGTCGAAGTCGAAAGTTTTTATTGACATTGGCACGGCGGCCATTATCACCAGGTGAGAGATGGTACAGTAAACACATAATGAACCGTGGGGGAAGTACAGAGGTATACGGGAAAGCTGTAGGCTGCTAGTACTATGGGACAGGATGTTTTAAGTGCACATCAAATTTTTCCTCAATTCAAAACATTTGTACAGAAACCATGCTAGTTGTCTAGTGCCTGACGCTCTCTTGCAGGCAATAATTTCTAATACGTACGGGTTCTCATTGTGAGGTGTTACAGTTTTAAATATTTTCGGCCGTATGTCCTTATATATCGGGCAGTGTGTGTGTGTGTGCGTGCGTGCGTGTGTGTGTGTGTGTGTGTGTGTGTGTGTGTGTGTGTGTGTGTGTGTGTGTGTGTGTGTGTGTGTGTGTGTGTGTGTGTGTGTGTGTGTGTGTGTGTGTGTGTGTGTGTGTCTGTGTGTGTGTGTGTGTGTGTGTGTGTGTGCGCGCACAAAATCCCCCCCTCCCCCATGTAACAGAAAAAGAAAAAGAAAGGGCAATGGAAATTCACCCCTCAACCCATGTCCCCCCCCCAAAAAAAAAATAAAAAAAATAAAATGAAATAAAATTTAAAAAAAAAAAGAAAAGGAAGAAAAAAAAGAAAAAAGGTACATGTACCTGTTTTCCATCCGAGAAGTTGATGATGAAAAGCACCCGCAGAGGTCGAGACCATCTGACGGGATGCGTATCTGGGGCGACATTTATCCACACAATGTACGCTATCATGTCAATCACCGTCAACTGCAGAACAAAGATGCCACCATACTGAGTAAGGTTTAAACAAAAACACCACCACCACCAACAAAAACAAAACAGCAGTACGTCTACCACCAAAAATGCCTTTTCAAGCCTGTGAGTGAGACAACAGTACTGTTACATGCTGGCGCTATGTGACGGAGATTGGTAAAACATTCAGATTAAAACAAAACAAACAGCAGGAATACATGTAACAGAAACACATGGGAAACACATCCACACCTCACTTCCAAAATCAACTGTGCACACATCCCCCCCTCCCCCCCCCCCAAAAAAAAAGGAAGAAAAAAAACCATCCTCAAACAAGCAACAGCCAACAAACCAATTACCTAGACCAAACCACACAAAACAAGAACAGAAAAACAAGGCAAAAGAAAAGAAAAGGAGAGAATGAATGAATGAACTTTATTTTTATTTTACAAGGATATAAGTGTTAAGCACAAGTGCTTATCTTACAACTTGTCCTTGCTACAGAAAACGAAAACAGAAAAAAAGTAGTAGTACTACATGATCCACTACATGATCCACTACATGATCCACTACATGATCCACTACATGATGCACTACATGATCCACTACATGATCCACTACATGATCCACTACATGATCCAAACTACAAAAACAGACAAAAAGTAGTAGTACTACATGATCCACTACATGATGCACTACATGATGCACTACATGATGCACTACATGATCCACTACATGATGCACTACATGATGCACTACATGATGCACTACATGATGCACTACATGATCCAAACTACAAAAATGAAAAAAAGAAAAAAGTATAAAGAAAGAAGAGAGAAAAAAACAAACAAAGAAGCAAAGCCAAACACAAACAAATAAAATACAACGGAGCATATCAACGGAATGTCAAGCCAAACATAATGAGTAGAAATTAAGAAATACAGCCATTTCTAGCAAACAGGTGAAATCAAGCGTGAAACATGACTGGAGGGGTAAATTATAATCAGTGATGAAATAGACTGCCTGCAGAGAGAGAGAGAGAGAGAGAGAGAGAGAGAGAGAGAGAGAGAAGGGGTGGGGGTGAGAAAAAAGGGGGTGGGGGGATTGAAAAAAAGAAAGAAAACATGAAAAACAAAAGAAAAAGAAAAGAATTGCAAAGCAAAGACAACACCGTCACCAAAGCAAAACCAAACCAAAAACAATGTAACAAGAGCTGAGAAAAAGAGGATGAAAAAAATAAATCATAACCTTACCACAATAGTACCAATCACCATGTAATTTTTGGTGTCCTTCCAGAAGATTTTGGGCTCTTGGAACTTCATGGCATGCAGCACCCGCAGGATGAAAAAGGCGATGCACACCACTTCTATCAACATTGTGCCCTGTGAAACACACACACACACACACACACACACACACACACACACACACACACACAAACAACTAACTTCTATCATCCTTTCAAAATCATGAACCTCCGTGTCATGATTCTGGGAAGAGGGCAGGGTGTTCGTTTGTGAGTGTGTGCGCTCATTCAAGTATGTGTGTGTGTGTGTGTGTGTGTGTGTGTGTGTGTGTGTGTGTGTGTGTGTGTGTTGGGGGGTGGGGGTGAGGGGGGTGGGGGTGGGTGCCAACCTACAGGCTCACTTAAAGGAGCTAAAGGCATTTTTATGCTCACTGATCATTCTGAGTTTTTTTGTGGTATCTGTCATATCACATACACCACTTACACATCTGGATAGTGACAACCAACCTCTGTAATTCTGGCAATGAGCCAACAAAAGCATAGCTGGTGATCTGGTGACAAAACCGTTCCAAAACTTAAGCTGGCCTCGCAAAGATGGATTTATCCCGTTTAAAAAAAACTCCTATAAAACTAATGCCCGAGTAAAGCCCCATTCTTAATGTCACAGAGAATACACTATCATGAAATCTATATTAAAATGAATATATTGTTTCAGAGTAAATACCTAATCTAAGCCCCTAATAGATGATTGCTCTTGGCAAGCCGCGGGGCCAGAGCCCTGCCCCTTTACTCCACCATGAAATGGCAAAATACAGTATGCCCATGATGTCATTTTAGGGGGAAAAGGCTGCTTCCCTCTTTGCAGTGTCTGCAGGCAAGAAAGTTTGTCAGACCATGTCATGTGACGTGCTCATTACGCCATGGCACATGATTGGCTGAATTCTGGGGGTGTGCCCCCTTTGATTGACAGGAGTGTAGTGGTCTATTGTCACTTACCCAGTACGGAACAGAAGCCCCTGGGAGGGCGGGCTTTTCAAACAGCGCCAAAGCAAGGTCGAGAAGAATGAAGAAGTACAGGCCGTATCGCAGGTAAACCTTGTGATAATTAATGTAAGATCTGAAAATGGATAGTTGACATTTTAAAGCAAAGCTGGGTCACGAGAGACTCAAGGCTTAAAACAGTCCATGATCCAAATGAAGGAAAAGTGTGCAGCATGTAGTGAGGAAGTGGCAAAGCCAGGAGTGCGCGTCTGCAAAGCTGACATGTAATACTGGGTTGGGTGGCTGGGTGTTTGGGTGTTTAAAGTCCTTTTCCACCACATACGGGTGATATCAAAGATGGGGCAAAGATGAAAAAGCCAGCACAAATATTTGGCCCCAGCTGGGATACGAACTCACGACCCAAGCATTAGAAGTCCAACGCTCTACCATTCAGCCACCCCGGCTCCCCATGTAATACTGGGGGTGTCCAGAGGCATGCTTCCCAAGTTTTTAAAGTGTTTAAAAAAAAAATGAAATCTGTATAAATTGGTGCATTTCGCTGTGAATTTAAGTGTCTCTGTGGAGGAAACACTTTTCTTGGGAGGAAATGTTTTAGAATTAGACTAAGACACGAGCAACGTGGTGCATTTTGGCATGAGTTTAAGTGCTACAGAAGAGTAAACACACTTTTTATAGAAGAAATTTTTTTAGCCAAATGTGGAAATCCACCAAAAGCTGAAAACTTGAAACAGCTGCCAAAGCATGTCAGCACCCACATTTTTTGTTCTTTCAGAACAGTGGAATATGGTCCTGTCATGCAGTCCCACACCACATGGACATCCATCATACCAACATCAAAGAATAAAAAAACTGCCCCAGCTTCCAAGCTCTCTGTGGATTCCATCCATGACCTGGGAGGAATACCACTGGAGCTGGCAAAGAGTTGGACAAAAACAAACAAACAAAAAAATCAACACCACCGGCCCCCGTAGTGTAGTGGTTAGCACTTCGGACTATGGACCGGGAGAGCCGGGTTGGAGTCCCAGCCGAGGCAAGCGGGATTTTTCCTACCTAGGTCAGCTCCTACCCAGAGCGGGTGTGCTATGGGCCCAATGGGGAGGCTGTTGCCACACAGCCAAGATTCACTCAATTCACGGGCGCGACTCTGGGGGTGCTTCCCTTGGTACGACACGTCTTATGATGTGGATGATTACACAGCTGGCACCACAGGTGCAGTAGTCCCCGGGCCTGGTTAATGCCGGGATATTTATGACAGGAAGCGTGGAATGTCCCGCAGTCCCAAACCACACGGACCTCCATAGCATCATCTTACCATCATCCTCATCTCCATCATCATGCATAATAAAAATTGCCCCGACTTCCGAGCCCTCCGTGGATTCCACCCATTACCAGGGAGGAACACCACTAAAGCCGGCAAAGAGTTGTGGCAGCAAAAAAAAAAAAAAAAAAAAAATCACAACCCCCCCCCCCCCAAAAAACCCAAAACCAACCAAACAAACAAACAAAAAAATGAAAAAAATAACAATAAAAGTGACCAAATCGAAAAACAGCAATTTGGTTGGGGGTAGAGTTATGTTTGGTTTTACCACTGAGACTGTGGAACTGACATTACCTGATGTACTCTTCCTCGGTGCGGAATGTTAGGTTGCGTCCGGATTTTGCATCCAGTACCAAGGTGGCTGCCAGCAGCAAAGACTGAATAAACACAAGTGGGGTGCAACATGTTATGTAGTAAATCAGCCAGCACACAAACTATCTACACACACCTTTTTTTTTCTTCTTCTTTGAGGAGGGGTGAGAGGTGAGGGGGGGGGGGCAGGGAGGGTAAGGATGGGGAGAGTGGGTGTTGGGTGTTTTGGGGGTTTAACGTCCTTTTCCATCACATACGGGTGATATCAAAGACGGGGCAGCGATGAAAAAGCCAACACAAATATTTGGCCCCAGCTGGGATACGAACTCACGACTCACGCATTAGAAGTCCAACTCTCTACGGGGAGAGGGAGAGGTGGGTGGGTGTGTTCTCACAGCACGTTGCCATATAACGGCACCACTCATTTTCTTTCCCTTCTTTTTCCTGCTTGCACAGCGTGTGATTGATTTCCATTCCGCGACCCCTCCCGTTTGGAATGGAATTTTTAACGTGCACACTTGATGTTTTGCGTGCGTGTGTACACAAAGACGAGACATGCACCGTAAATGAGTCTGCGTGTGATCTTGACTGGATTTGGAAAGGAAAAATCCCACCAAATTCCTGCCCACCATGGGACTTGACCCAGACTGCTCCAGATCTGGTTGGATACCTTAACCACTAGACCAAATCTCATATAACCCTCCTGACTGGATTTTCTCTGCGCAGCCTGAATGCGTTGGAGCGTGAACAGTCACAAACAGTGCTGCATGGTAGGGGCCGACCACACCATTCTTAGCACTGCTGGTTGCTCTGGTCCCCCAGTCCCAAAGTCATGCTTGACTGACTATCCCTCATTCTCAGATTTTGTGTGTGGTAACAACTAGAAATGGGACCAGGCAGATACTGAAAAGCTTGGTCAGGGTGATGACTGACCATTGTTAGTGGCTGCAGTCACGCATGACTGGTATTTCCCCATTCTTGGGATATCCCAGGCTGCCATAATGGGCAAGGGGACCAGGCAGACACCAAAAAGCTGGCCACTTAGGTGCACGCTGGCCTATGGTGGCCTGTCACTAGTTTGAATACTACAGTCGAACCTGCCAAGGCGGTCACCTGTATAAGCCATGCCACTGTCTAACCTGATCACCCCAGAGGATCCCCTGACATGCTAGCTGTTGTCATGCCACCCTGGATAAACCCGGTCACCTGTCTAAGGCGGTCAGTTTGGTCCAGTCCCTTAAGTGACCGCCTTACACAGGTTTGACTGTAGTTTGAATACTGTATAGACTTGATGAATCAAACTAACCTGTGACCAGCTCTTAGTTATGCAGTTCTGTTTGTAACTGGGTGGAATCAAGGAAACCAGAATCAAATTAGGGGTTACTGGCCACCAAGACACTGTATTTGGACACTCCTGAGTTGACAGCTCTATTTTTGTTGCCAAAAAGGTGTGATCCAATTACTGATTATATCACATTAGTATTACTGTATCTTACACAATGGTGTGATGGGGCTGATCAAATGCTGCTTGGGAAGGCCTAGCTGTCTGTGCATAGCACTAACACCTTACTGTTCGCTATCAGTTGAAGCCACTCAACTGCTCACAATCACAGTAGCTAATTATCACCTATCATTACAGGCAGACTTGAAAGATAGTGTTGCGCTTAAGCGGCTAGTGGGACCAAAAGGTAAGCAGTATGCATCAAATGCCAAAGAGCCCACTTGGTATACGTGTAAAAATGTTTTTTTGGTTTTTGTTGTTTTTTTAGTGGGAAAGGGGAGGGGTGGGGTGGGGGTGGGGGGGGGGCATAAATGATAACAGAAAAGTCCAGAAATGCAAAACATGGCAGGACATGAAATTAACCTTTCACTTCATATCTATAAGAGCCTTTACTCCAGACAGTGCGTGTGTGATGCAAAGATTTTTTTCTCTCTGGAAAATATGGTCGGAAATTGGTAACAACACTTTTTTCTTCTGCTTCCCCCACTTCAAGTGAACAAACAAACAAACAAACAAACAAAGAAACAATTCGGAGATCAGCAAATTAAAATGAAGAAAAGAACTTTTTGTTTAAGTGCACTTTAAGTGCTGTAAATTACCCTTTGATCAAGAGGTGGCGTAGTATCCTTTTGGCTGGAGCCATTTCTGCTGTTCTGGCGGCGTGGGGAAGGGGATGGTGCCAAACCACTGGTTGATGGTCCGTTGGGATGTAACACATTCGTTGATTGCGGTGTTTTGGGAGCATCGGTTGAATGTACCCTGTTCGTAGGGTCCGCTGAACTGACCTCTTGGCCTGTCACACCATGACCTGCCGGCCTCCCTTCCCCTTCTTCTGTGGCCGTGCTCTCAACTGTCACATCGTCAACCGTGATGGCTACAGTGGCCCCGGCAGATGCCATAGCGTACCTGCTCCCCTACTAGTAATCTACGCCTGCCGCAAAATATGGCACAAACTGGACTACTCGCTCCGTTTGTCAAAGTCCTTCCATTCTTACTGTCACGTTGCACACACACACGACCCTAGGTCATGCCGCCGTCAATGGCCTTGTGGTCAATATACAGGTAAGGCGAAATAAAAATACGCAAAGTAACTACAGCTGGAAGAGTTTACGAATTCCTAGCACGACATACTTGTGCGGATGGTATCTGCCGCAGAAAAGGGGGTGGACAGCCGCGAACGCAGCCAGGTGTGACGAGAACCCGCCAACAAAATACAAAGCACTGACCTGTGTAAGAATCACACACAAATCACAAATTTCTATCACTTGGAATTAAGAAACGACGAACAGCGACTGTTGACTTGCGAACTGGTAGCATGAATCTTGCTTTTCCGCTGCGGTTTTTCTGACCGAGCGTCGTGTCGTCTGCTCGGCTCACCTTTCAGGGGGCGTGACTCGCAACTGGCCATGTGCAGCGTTCTCATTAGATTGCACGTTTCAATAGCGGCTTGTTTACATCGAAACGCAGCCAGTAAAACGTCGCATTGCATGCCGTAACTTTGCAGAAGGAGAGCTTCCCTCGATGCTCACCAGCCACACGAAATTCACCCGCTGTAATTTCTTGCTGCTCACGTCTTGGGTCCTTGAAAGTTCGCTTCGTGTGTAACTTGACGCGGGCACGCACTTGACGATAAGTTGGCGTCAAAATGGCGGCCAGTGGAAGGCTGGGCTCACCGCGGGGAAATTCAGAAGCACCACCTGTTCGTGCTGGCATTCTGACAGGTCAGCACTGTAGTGCACAAGCAAACTTAACTATTTTCGATTATTTAGAACGAAGCTTGCATTTGTAGGTTGGCTGTTTTTTACTGGAAAATCTGACGCCACTAACGTACCCTGGGCATATCCATGAAGGCGGTGTATCAGTTGGGGGTTGGGGGTGTGCAGTGTGGACTCGTGTGTGTGTGTGTGTGTGTCGTTCTTCACTCCCGCCCCTGAGCCGCCCCACCCGGCCCCTTCCCACTTACTGACCAAGATGAAGTACGTCAGCTCCCTCGACTGATCCCTTCACACCCCACTGAAAACACACACACACACACACACACACACACACACACACACACACAACCCGGCGTATACAGACACATATATCGCCTCTACTTTTGTCTAGTGAGTGACTCCTGCTATCAAGGAACAGCAACAGATCGAAGTGGGGAGAACCTCAAGCGACTGCTGGAGTCGGGAGAGTTGTAAGTACAAGTACAGAACTATTCTAGAAACAAAGCGGTCCAGAGGGGGCCAACAGTACCAGTCTAGGTGTGTGTAGATGGAACAACATTAGTAAAGACTAAAGTTTAAGTGCTTTGAAAATGGTGTCACATTCTTTAGCACGTTAGCTGATGGTTTGTGTTGGAGCGCACGAATGTGTACAGAAAGGCACACACACTTCCTTGGGATGTTCAGTCAGTACTGTACTACATGCATGCAGTGCATGTAAAAATGTACGAGGGAAAAAAAGGAGGGGGAGTTGAGGGGGGGGGGGGGGGGCGGGACACTGATCAACTGCTAAGCAGGGAAAAGGAGGAAAATAGGCCAGATATGTGTGATTTTCTTTGCTCTACCTGCTCCGTTTGATGGGAGAATTTGTTTTGCTGACCATTTCAACCTTCAGTGTGTCCTAGATGGCTTTGCTATATGTTGCTGATTTTCTCTGCGTATGGCGCATCAGACTTCAGTGACTCAAGGTCAGTGACTCAAGGTCAGTGACTCAAGGTCAGTGACTCAAGGTCAGTGACTCAAGGTCGGACTTAATGTGTTTTAGGTTTCCCGCGCAGGTTGTAGCCAAAGACATTGTGCCTGATGAGATTGAAGAAATAAAGGTAAGTTTTTGATTTTGTTGTTGTTTTGTTTTAACCCTCCTCATACACCCCTTGACTTGAAAAGTACATTGATTACAGAAAACAAATAAACAAACCAAAAAACTCCACTTTTTCCCAAACAGCCTACCTCCTTTCCACCTAAAAATCATGATTTCTTTATGGAGTTTCCTCTAAACTCTGGAGATGTTGTACTCAACAGAAAAAGTTGTGCATTTGGA
The DNA here is from genome assembly GCA_018292915.2 of Batillaria attramentaria. Classification (NCBI taxonomy): domain Eukaryota; kingdom Metazoa; phylum Mollusca; class Gastropoda; family Batillariidae; genus Batillaria; species Batillaria attramentaria. The sequence goes on from JACVVK020000381.1 coordinate 579,974, forward strand.
GTGACAACCTGAAGTTGGATTTGGTTCTGACAACTGGGGGAACAGGATTCTCTCCTCGTGATGTCACACCAGAGGTAAGGACACACACACCAACAGTGTATCGGAATCTTGTATGTTGATGCATATCGCTAATACTTTTGTAAGCAAAGTACAAGATTTCTTGCTCTGTGCAGTAAATTGTTGACAAAATGTTGGTCTTTGCAATGATAATGCCTCTATTTGTCAGACAGTGGTAATATGATAAAGCTTCTAACCTTTCCAGATAAAATTGTCTGGCATTAATTCATCATTGCCAAAAACCTAGATGTGCTTGATCTTGTTTTGAACAGTAAGTGGCTTAGCGATTTACTCATGTCAGCATCAACTTCCCCTCCTCCTCCTGCTTTCCATTCCCGTTTGAAATGGGATATTGTGCGTGCGTATGTACACGAAGGCAAGGCAGTCACTATAAACGGTCAGTGTGTAAATTTGACTGGATTCGGTAAGGAAAAATCCCATTAAATTCCTGCCCATTGGAATCCAGCGGCCTCAGACTCTGTAGCGGACACCTTTAACCATGAGGCCAAAATTAGTAATACCCTGTCTAGCATTAGGGATGAGTGCAGTGGAAGTGTGTTAATTTGTACTGTTGACATGAGGTGTACCATGTGCCATTTTTATGACTGATTGTGTGCTGGCACCGAAAGTTTTGACTGACTCATAAATAGATGGTGTTTTTGGTTGCAGGCCACAAAAAGCATTGTGGAAAGGGAGGCGATTGGCATGACTGTGGCCATGCTGAGCGCATCACTTCACATTACTCCCCTTGCCATGCTTTCCAGGTCAGGGCATGAATTTCTGTTTTAAATATTTTTACTGTCATTGTTGCAAAATAATACCAAATGTCTCAGTCTGCACAAGCTTACCTTGATGTACAGGAGGAAGTTGGACTGAACTAGTGTACTCGCTGGAATATGACCTGTTAGCTGGATTAGGTTGATGGATCTGTGACTTCATATTGGCAAATGTATAATGTGAGTTAAAAACCTGCTCAGACAGTTTGAACAATATTCTTTGGGTTTACTTGCATGTATGTGCTGGTACTGATGTGTAAATCTCTTCTTTCGTCTGAACTTCTGTTAACTTGGTGTGTTACAGACCGACATGTGGCACCCGCGGACACACACTTATCATTAATCTGCCTGGAAGCAGCAAAGGATCTGAGGTACTTGCAGGCCATTTGAAATAAATACCTATCGTCTTTTGAATATCTCGGAGAGAAAATTTCAACATGTATTCTGCCTAAGCCCTTGGAAAAACAAATGGTCCCACCAGAAGTACAAGTAATACCAAATCAGAGACTGTTCATTTTAGAAAAAAAAAATAAAAAAATGAAGGTTGATTATTCATGCGAAGACAAGGAAATACAGCTTTGAGGGAGGAGAGAAACTGCTCAGAGATATGTGGGGAGGCATTTTGAAGACAGAGGTCATATTATTTGGTTAGAGGTCACTGGAGACTGTTCAGTTATGCTGCAGCTGTGCTCACTTGTAACGTGCAGAATGAAGTAAATTCCACATGTACCATCAATAATGTTCATTTCTTTGTATTTTTCTCTGTATTTGTTGTTCAGGAGTGCGTGCGTGTAGCATGTCGAGGGATCCCTCACGCGATAGATTTACTGCGTGGTGCACACGGCAATGTGAAACTGACGCACCAGCAGCTACAGGCCCAGGGAGTCACGGCCCATTCCCCTGAGGTATGGTATGCCTAATACTGGGGTATCTGTATCAAACATGTGTTTTATCAATTTTTAGTGATGTCACTGGCTGTCATGCAGCTTTATCTGCCCAAAATATTTGGTAGCAGGGGAGTAAAGCAAAATTCTGTTCATTCTTTTCCGTTTTTTTTTAATACTGATTTTCACCATTCATTTATTTTTTAAAATTTATTGATGCATTTATTTTCACCAGCACGGTCAACAACAGCAGGAGCACCTTTTAGCCCGACGCCATGCACTTCAAGAGGGACAGGCACCCCACCCACCCGGCACCCCGACCCACAGCCACTCTCATCACCACGGACATGCCCACCACCATGGCAACCACGCACACAGTGAGTTCAGCTCTGTAGCACATCAAATTTATTAGAAAAATCATGATGTTTGGTTGGTGTATGGCATGTTAGCAATGAATATCACCTTAACAAAGTGCCTTTAACAAATAATGAACCCCCCCCAAAAAAAAAAAAAAAAAAAAACCCAAAGAAAATACAGCCCCCCCCCCCCCCCCCAACACAACACAACAACAAGAAACCACAAAAACCCCCAGCCAAACCACCCCCCACCCCCTCCACCCCCCCCCCCCCTCCAAAAAAAAAATTAAAAAAATCCCAATAACATTAAACAAACAAACAAGGGAAAAAAACCCAAAACATTAACAACACAAAGGCGGTAACCAATAACCTCACTTGCTCAGTTGTCTAGCAGCAGCTCTGTTACAGATGTGACCTTGACCTTATGTTTGTTTGTCAAGGTGAGGTGCCAACATCACTGGTCTCCAAGCGAGCTCGTGAATCACCGTACCCCATGGTGACTGTCGACCAGGCAGTGTCCACAGTGCTTGAAGAGACGCCCATCCTCAGTATTGTCACCGTACACCTGGCAGGTAAGATGGCATTGAAGGAACTTTCTGGATGAACACTTTTCATACCAAGCACAGGGTATCCCTGTTGTTCGCTCCTCTTCCTACTCGCTCTCACTCACTTGCCTTTTGCCACATATGGGACACAGGCCGCCAACAAGAGTTCTCCAGGCCTCCCAGACCTGGGTCAGTCCCTCCAGCTGTCCCCAGCTGTGTCCCATGCTCTTGGCATCTCTCTTCCTACTGCCTGTGTATTTCTGTTTTGGGCTGGTTTATTTGAGAGTTAAATAAGAGCAACAGTTCTTGAACATGTTTTTGCAATGGAGAACACTCTGCCTACCTGCACCTGAAAGTCTGATTTTGTCCACACGAGCCTTGCTCATGCCTCAAAAGTTTAACGTGCCAAAAAAGAAAAGCTACTAGCCAAACTTCAAAGTTTAAAAAGTTTTTAAAAAAAATCCTGCATCCTTTAATTTTACTGATTTGCCAGCGATTGAAGGGTTAATGCGAGCAGACGGAACAGCTCATGTTGCTTGCCTGCATCAGAAACAAAAACATCTTTCTTCCACCTCGTAAGAAACAGAACTGCTCACCTGCTGTTGACTTTGCCCTCTTTGGACTCGTAAGTGTATTTGCCTCTGATGCTTGGTTGCTATCAGTTTAGAGTGCTTCATGATGGATGCTTCAAACAATGATTTGCCGAATTCAGACTCGGAAGTAACCAAGGGAACTCACTCATTCTTCGCTTAACTTTACTGCTATGAGTGTGACACAGAAAAAAAAAGAGACTTACTTTTCCCGCACTCGCATCTGGTGAATAAGTTTTTTACCTGCCATTTCCATGGCAAGTAAAATACTCAGCATTTTCAGGGCTGGAGATAAAAAATACGGTAGTGTATCGGGAGTGCACTAGCGTGCTCATGCTGCCATGACGGCTTCAGGTTAAAACACTTTTTTTACCAGACCAGGACATAACTTTTATCTGTACAGTTTTTTTTTGTTTTTTTAACTGCTCGTTTTGCTCATTGCAGAATATAAAGTGGTTCTTTTTTTTCCAGGGAAAGCGATGTGTTTGGTGCCGCCATGCTTTTGCATGTAGTATTATGCTTGGTACAGCTGCAGATCAGAGCCAGTTAACACTTTGGCTGCTCTAAAAGATTTGTGGGTAAAGCTTTGGTTTCTGTGTGTCAGATGCACTTGGCTATTACCTGGCAGAAGATGTTCATGCAAGCGACCCACTACCACCGTTCCCCGCCTCCATCAAAGATGGCTATGCAGTAGTGGGTAAGGACGCTTTTTTTTGCTGTTTTGGAACAGACTCTTTCCACCTCAACCCTTCTTATTATATATACCGTAGTTTATCAACAAAAAAACGAGTTTTGATATTTCATCTGTTCCACAATCTCTCCAGTCCTTTCACCATGTTTGTTTAACCTCAAGTCATCACACCGTCATCCCCATCCTGATTATCATGTATAAGATAAAGTGCCTCAGCTTTCGACCTCTCTCGATTCCACCCACACACTGGGCAGAGTATCAGTAAGGCTGGTAATTTGTTGGGGCAGCAAGATAAAGAAACGTTCATGGATCAGTATATAATTATGATGTAGTGAATTTCATTTGCTTCCGTACATGACAGCAAAACAGAAGGCAGTGACTCCATGGAAGCGGAGAAATAGCTGGGCCTGTGGTAAATTTATAAATAATTTTGGTGCAGGGTTTGTGTGATGCAGGGGATGGCGACTAAAAAAAAATTTTTTTGTTGATGTTACTGTGCTTAGTGACTTGCTGTTGGTTTGAAGTTGAAAGATGTAGGCAGGACATTGAAAACGGTCTTAGTGACTTGCTGTTGGTTTGAAGTTGAAAGATGTAGGCAGGACATTGAAAACGGTCTTTGCAGGTTTCAAGGTTTGTACATGTATTTGCCACGTGCATGATAGCACCAAGACAAATGAAATTAAGAAAATAATAAAACAAAACAGGAGTGTTGATATTGATGGTCTTTGTGATATATATGTTTTCAAGTTCAGGTTGTTGATGTCCAGAAGCTGAATTTTGAGTCGCTCATTGAAGATACATTCTGCAGGTCTTTTAAGCTCACACACCAACCTATGCTTAAAACGGTGACATGAACATCATACCATTTAGATGTGTGCAAGATATGAACCATTCTGGAGCTGTTGTTGCTATGAGCCAAAACATGTGCCTTCTGCCCACTTCACTTGCAAGTGAAGTTACCGTATGTGTTTGTATGAAACAAAGGCCATCTCAGTGCTACTCGCATGTGGTGGCTGGTTACATTACAAGTTTACAAAGCTCTTAAAATACACTTGGAGAACCACTGACTCAATACTGGCAGCATCTGTGCAGAACACATTTTTGACAGTTAGGTGGAGTTGCTAATCTTGCCAGGTGCTGCTTTTAAGTTTTCTTGTCAGGAGTCTTGGACTCTTGGTGTGCATTTCTGTATTGTGTCTAAAACGTTGACGTCTTGCGGCTGATAGGATGTGTGGAGTGGGTGTTGGGCTGAACATTGAGACACGTAGGTCTGTGTTTCTGGACAAGGCTGTTTTGGAGTGTGTGTGTGTGTGTGTGTGTGTGTGTGTGTGTGAAGATGGTGTTGGATTATCCTGTAATTTTTTTTTTTTTTTAACATACCGTCTGTACTGAAGCCAACAATTTATAACAATTTAGAATAATGAAAAAACCCCAACCAACGAGATGTATATACATGTATATTTATGAATGATATCTAGATTGATTGGTTTTGCTTTCCATTCCAATGAATTGCATACCTCTTTCTTGATCAGTGAATACAGTTTTTGTATCTTTTCCCCACAGTTGCTGATGGGCGCGGCGTTCGCAAAGTTATGGGAGAGAGTTCTGCAGGAGACATGGTGAGTGTCACATCATTTTTGTTTTCTTTTTTTAAAATGCTATACAGATTTGTGGTGCTCTCTATAGCATGAACAATCTTGGTGTGTCAAAGCAAGGGAAGCTATCAAGGAGTACAAAGTTACCCTCTGCATTTGCAGAGTTCTTTCCCTGTAGTCAATGAAGCCGCGGCAAGCGGTGGCGGGTGAGGTAACCGTTGTCAGCCAGAGAAAGGTGAAATACGGTGGCGTGTCACACAACGGTGGTGGCAGGTGAGAGAGAGGGGTTGGTTGGTTGGTTAGTTCATTAGGGCTTAACGCCGCACAAGCTACAAAGACTAATTCGCGGCTAAGCATAAGTTTGCCTCTGCCAGGTCGTTAAAAGGGTAAAAAGCTATTCAGTAAAACACGATGTATTTATATATATATATATATATATATATATATATATATATAAATCTGTCTGGTCTAAATGAGATAAACATATGCTTCAGAAATCACGAAACTAGGTAGGTCAAAGAAAGTCCATATTGCATGAGAGACTAGATTTTATAAAACAAGTTGGACTCCTTCAAGAACCCGAAGATGCTGTCTGGGGGACATCCCGGTAGAGGGGTTGGAGGGGAGGGGAGGTTGGAGGGGTGGGTGTGGGAGGTTATGGTGGGTGGGTGGGAGTGGTGGTGGGGGGGGGGGGTGGGGGGTGGAGGGGAGGTATGATGGTGAGGACCTGTACAGCCCAAGGTGCCTGTGATGTAGCAGACTTTGTTCAGATCCGTGCTGGACATCCGCCATAGACCGATTCAGTTTTGAAGTGTCCTATCTGCTTTGCGTTGTTTTCTTTTTATTCAGGACAAATGTTCTACATTTCCAGCCAGGACATGTTCGGCAAAAGTTCGCACAAAATATGAAACCCTGCTTGTGCGTTCGTTTTTAGAGGATGAGACTTCGTTAGGTGTGAATCCTTTCATCATTCATTTTTGCCCTTTTTTTTCCCATGAAAGGAAAGTGGTCGCAATTTGCCGACATTGTTATGATGCGCTTCCGCCAAAGGAAGCAACACAAATTTCCCGTGGGAGACAAGAAATCGTGCAAATGAAAAATTAGATGATGGCATTTTTCATGCCCACTGGCACTCATTTATATAAGCATCTTTTTGGATGGGTTGGGAGTGTGTGTGTGGGGTGGGGTTAGTGGGGGGGGGGGGGTATTGTTTTCCATTTTACTGATTGTGATGGGCATGCCTTTCAGCTCTTTGAAAGTTTCATGAGGGATTTGAAATGCATTATTAATGAATTGTAAGTCAGCACAACAGGTCAGCTTGTTCTGTGATGCTGACTTTTTCTGTATCCTCGCTTTGCGTCCCTGTTCCTGACTCGACAGCATGGACAAAGTACTGCTGCACGTGTATAAATTTAGTTTTGTCCAATCAGACCAACGTCAGAAACACACAGCAAATCTTGCTGACCTTGGGATGATAGAAATAGGACTTGCAGCTGTGTCAGTAAATGTGTGTTTGTGTGTAAGCATGGTGTGTGTGTTGGAAGACCAATCTGGGGTTTTTTTTTGTTTTTTTTAAACCTTTGATTCATGAGGGTATAAACTCAGTGTGTGTGTGTGTGTGTGTGTGTGTGTGTGTGTGTGTGTGTGTGTCAACAAAGTGCGTATATTCTAAACAATGTTTGTGAGTGAGTGAGTTTTTGAGGCTTAGCGCCATGCAAGCCACAATAAACAATGTTTGTACTGCCTTGCACTCTTGAAACCAGAGTAAAACCAGAGATGATAATCAGTGTGTGTGTGTGTGTGTGTGTGGTGTGTGTGTGTGTGTGTGTGTGTGTGTGTGAGCGAACCACAAGGGTGCATACGTCCTTTAAAAAAAAAAGTTTTTATAACCTCTCTGCCCGGGCACTCTTGAAACTGGATGAAAAACAGAGATGATCATCAGTTCATTTCTTGCGATGGAAATCCTATCAGATAAGAGGGTAGTGGCATTGGGGGGTTTAGGAAATCATAAAAGTAAACCCTAACAAACGGCTCCCAGTCTTCGCTCAGATGCGTTGCCAGAGCGAAATGATAGCAATATTGGATGATGAGGACTCAGATAGGCTGATAACATCCTGAAGACTTGCCTTATGATGCTATCACCCCTGACCCAATTCCCCGTCAGTGCCTCTTTGTTTCTCGCTCAGCTGTTGAGATGTGGCGGTGGGTGCGTAAATCTTGTTCACATACCTGCAACTCTTCCACACCTGTTGGGGGGCCTCAAAGAGCCGGTAATCCACCCAGGCAGCGGTTACCCGCCCTTGGTGCGTCACGAGACCACAGAACTAATTAGGTGCCGAAAGCCCTGCAACAAGTTGCGTGAAGCTTGGGTCATTTATCTCTGCTGCCCTCTCCAAGCTGACAAGAAAGAGTTTTCTGCCTTGAGGGCCCAAGCTGCATCTCTCTCTCGTCTTCTCCCGCTGATTTTCTCTCTCTTGTAAAGCCAAAGTGTTCTGGCTTTCATTCCGAGGCTGAACTCTGTTTGTTTGGTTATTTTATTTTTATTTCAACTTAAAGTTTCAACGGCAAGTTTGGAGATGGCCAGTCAGATTTACCGTTGTAAACTGAAAGTTCGTTGTCATTCTGTTGCTGTCTCTCGGGTTTGCCATGTGTATTGCTGGGCTACAGTTTTATGCTGACTCGGCGTTTTAGTTGTCTAATAGTAGTATTGCTGTTTTTGTTTGTGTTTGCGGGCTTAATTTGTTGTTATTATTGTTGTTGTTTATTTTATATTCAGTTCAACAATGGCAGTTATAAACTGGAATATGTGCCAAAAATTTGTAATGTTCGAAAATATATTTGTATTCTCTGTCTGTCTTGTCTGTCGCTATCTCTGACTCCCTCTCTCTCTCTCTCTCGCTCTTACCTTTTATCTCATCTTCCTTTTGTGCACAGTAGATTTAGTCCATGTAGAATAGCAACGGCAAGTTTTAAAATTGGTATGAACATGCCTGTAACTTAAAATAAAGGTTGTAAAAGAACTTGTAAAACAATTAATAGAGGTTCTTGTTCTCTCTCTCTCTCTCTCTCTCTCTCTCCTCTTTTCTCTTTCTCTCTCACCTGAGTTCTGTCTGCACCAAGTCCCACCTGCTTACCTTTCCAATTCCCTCTCAGCCCCCACCCCACACCACCCCCCTTCCCCCCTCCAGGAAACACAAACACATGTAATGGCAACCATTTGAACAAGTGGCGCAGAGAAACGGCTGCCAAACCACCCAGTTCAGAGTTACTCCCGCCAGCTGATCTGTTTGTTTTATGGTGTACACGGTTCCTCTCTCTCTCTCTCTCTCTCTCTCTCTCTCTTCTTTTGCTGGCAGATTCATTGTATGCTGTGGCTCTTGCCCATGTTGTCTTGCTGCAGACTGACTAGAGGAAAGTAGAGTGAATAAAACTGAACTTACATTCAGTTAAACAAACGGCAAACGACAACTTGAAAAAAAAAAGGCAACCACAAAACAAGCTACCAGGGGCGGTCGGTGGTCTAGTGGTTAAGAAGAGACTGTCACCAATGCGAGAGGTCTGGTTTGAGTCCCACTCGGGGTAAAGAATTTTTCTTCTCACTCGTACGTGACACCGTTCATTCGGGTCGGTCATCGGGGGTTCTCGCTGGGTACTCCGCCCCCCCCCCCCCCACACACACACACAGAGCTCACGAAATTTGAAAATAACACAACTCTGAACTGAATTCAGAAACTAGAATAGCTGAACTGACCCTGCGAATGACGTGATCATACTGTAATGTGTTCTTGACCAGTGTATGAGAGAATGCGTGTGGTTCACGTGAGCGTGCGTGTTGGGTCAAGTTCAGCTTGCGGCGCATTGAGCCAGTTAAAGAAGTTGGGTAAAACGCCTATACAATACTGAGATATTATTATTACTATACTATACACATGAAGGTTATTCGGGTTTCCTCCCCCAGCAAAATTGTAAAAAAAAAAAAGAAAAAAAAAAGGATAGGTATTGGGTGGCGCTGTACCGCGGCGACGCGCTTCCCCCGGGGGTAGGGGGGGGGGGGAGCCCGAATTTTCGAAAGGGATAATAAAGTCGTAAAAAAACAAAAACAAAACACACACACACACACACACACACACACACACACACACACACACACACACACACACACACACACAAAAACTGTATTATACTATTTATAGTCTCTGAGACCATTGTGGTGAGAACGCGTTCTGGGCAGACGACGTTATCTGGTTGCGGACTGAGGACTAGATAGACGGCACCTATTGGTGGCTATTTATAGAAGCTTTGTCTAGCGGCCCAGTCTGTTCAGGAATGGGTCGTAGGCTCAAAGAAACTCGTATTTCTCTCTTTCTCTCTTTCTCTCCGAAAACGGCCGCTACGGCCATTAGATATGAAGCTTCTATCTGGCAAACAGGCAAGCCGGCCGCGACAGTTTTTAATTTCAGCGGCGGTACGAGCATAGACGCTTTAACTTAAAGTACATGTATACTGTTTCACACAGACGCACTCACAAACGCAGCATTTCCAAAACAGAGGATGGCCTATGTGAAGCCTGGTAATTTTGCAGTATGAACGTTTAACACTGTGGCAACTGAAAACCAGCAAAAGAAACAGAATGACTACACATGCACTTCCCCGCTAGAACACCGCACATCTTATGTAATGAAACCTAAGGTGTTGACAGGAAGTGAAGGCAGTAAATTTTGCGCGCGCAAACTACACACGTCACCATTTTGTTTTGCGGCTAATTGGTCGGCTTCGTTGGAGGGAAAGGTGTATATTGGAGGAGGAGGGGAGGGGGGTGGGTGTCAAGATGGCGGAGAGTGTTTCTGGTGTTACTTCAATTCAGTAGTTTGACGACGATCATTGCTTTCATGTAAAGACACAAACCTAGTATGGGCATCCATCTGACTGTACATTTTAGTTGCTTTTGGAGTTACGTTCTCGTCTGCAGACGATCCTTTTTTTTCTCTCAATGAATGAACAGGTCGTCCTGTCTGTCCTCTCTGGTGCGGCCGTCACTACGACCCACAAAACTGTATACTGTGTGTGTGTGTGTGTGGTGGCTGTTCAATTCAGTTCAGTTCAGTCAGTTCAGTAATACTTTATTTTTCCCTTGAGGACAATTAAGATGTGTCTTTGGACGGGCGTCAGTAAAATTAATATTAAAAAACACACAAAAAACAAACAAACTGCATTATAATGTATATCACCTGATATCACAACATGTATCATTACATCATCATGATCATATCACATCGCATCACAACACGTCACGTCTTACTAGTAAGGTAAATCGATTGATTGCTCGATTGATTAATTGATTGATTCAGTGAATGATTCAGTGATTGAGTGACTCAGTCAGTGATTGATTGATTCAGTCGGTCTCACGTGCAAACCTCACTCCAGTGAACAGTCGTAGCCTTTTTCAAATAATCATTAGAATCACCGGGGGAAAATTTTTTCGATCAGTTCGGCTTGTCTTTGTGGAAGGAAAAGGGCGCTATACGTATCAACCGGAAAAAACATTTTTTACTTGCACATTACTACATAATAAACACATGTGCCTACTCATATTTCAAAGGAACGTTTCGAGAACGCGACTACCGTCGTCGAAACGTTTGAACCGGAGCAGCACCGGCAAAAGCGCCCGTCGGTTTTTGTTTGATGCCCGTGATAAGAGCGAGAAAATCTTCGCTAGCCTCTTCGGGAAGGTGAGGTTGTCTTGCAAGTAACCGGATGGACCCTGCACCCCTCCGAGACTCCCAGCAAGCGGTGCAAGGGGTAGAGGGGCACGGCCATAATTATTACGCCCTGCGAGTGCAGACATCAAGGTTTATCGAATCGCTTGGCAGCCAGCGGACGGAACGGGTTGTTAAACTCTTGCTGACAGTGGCTGGTTTCTGGGATTATCATCAAAAGGAGCGGGGTATCAGCGTCTTGTCTGTGTACTGTCGAGCTGGAATCATTTCAGTAGAATGTGTGAAAAGGTAACTGAGGCGACGTGTCGGTACTCGCTGAGATCATTGCGGCAGAAAAACCAAGGAAATGCACCCCCCCCCCCCAACAAACAAACACCCCCCCAAACAAAACAACAACAAAACACCAACAAAAACAACAACAACAACAAACAACAAACAAACCACCACCACCAACAAGACAAAAACACAGTGACATTTTTCATAGATTGACTGAATGATATCAGAATCTAGTCGTCTGTAATCGAATCAACCAGTGAAGGAATTAGTCGGTCAGTCAGTCTGTGAACGAATGAATGAACAAATGAATGATAGAGGAAATGAATGAACGAATGAATGATAGAGGAAATGAATGAACGAAGGAATAAATCCGCCAAGCTGCTCTACTCTGTATTTTAATGAACGCATGTGTTGTTGTTTATTTTTTTTATTTTTTTTAGATTTCAGATTTGTTCAGATGTTGTGATTATTATTTTGTGCAAAGATTTCTTACTTGCTTGAGTGGTTATTTGGTGTGTGTGTGTGTGTGTGTGTGTGTGTGTGTGTGTGTGTGTGTGTGTGTGCTGTTGGCTGTGTTAGAGGTGCAACTACGTAATGCACGTGCGCTCGGTGCACGGAGGCCCGTGACCTGTCGTTTGGCAGAGAACAGCGTGACGTCACAATGTGTTATTACGGCGTTGCGTTGGGACATAAACTGTGGAGAGCTTGGCGTAACAACTTTGTTGGAAGGGTGATAAGTGCGGGTCTGATCTGTGTTTATTGTGGAATAGACGCGGGGCCTGTTTTGTTTACTCTCTCTCTCGTCTCTCTGAACACGCACACACACACACACACACACACACACACACACACACACACACACACACACACACACACACACACACACACACACACACACACTCTCTCTCTCTCTCTCTCTCTCTCTCTCTTACTGAGAGAGAGAGAGAGAGACTTTGACTTTGATGCTTTATATAACAACGGTGTAAGATGTTGGTTACAATAACCATTTTTTTTTCAAACTTGCCGTTGAAGAGAGAGAG
>JACVVK020000381.1:597500-602500 GCA_018292915.2 Batillaria attramentaria
TGCGGCCATTTTCGTCACTTTGCGGCTTGTAATAGAAGAGAACTATGACGTTCTTTGGTCTAACGCTTCTATACCTCTACTACACGTCGATACGACCAACTCACAAGTCGCTACACGTCGATACGACCAACTCACAAGTCGCTACACGTCGATACGACCAACTCACAAGTCGCTACACGTCGATACGACCAACTCACAAGTCGCTACACGTCGATACGACCAACTCACAAGTCGCTACACGTCGATACGACCAACTCACAAGTCGCTACACGTCGATACGACCAACTCACAAGTCGCTACACGTCGATACGACCAACTCACAAGTCGCTACACGTCGATACGACCAACTCACAAGTCGCTACACGTCGATACGACCAACTCACAAGTCGCTACACGTCGATACGACCACTCACAAGTCGCTACACGTCGATACGACCAACTCACAAGTCGCTACACGTCGATACGACCAACTCACAAGTCGCTACACGTCGATACGACCAACTCACAAGTCGCTACACGTCGATACGACCAACTCACAAGTCGCTACACGTCGATACGACCAACTCACAAGTCGCTACACGTCGATACGACCAACTCACAAGTCGCTACACGTCGATACGACCAACTCACAAGTCGCTACACGTCGATACGACCAACTCACAAGTCGCTACACGTCGGATACGACCAACTCACAAGTCGCTACACGTCGATACGACCAACTCACAAGTCGCTACACGTCGATACGACCAACTCACAAGTCGCTACACGTCGATACGACCAACTCACAAGTCGCTACACGTCGATACGACCAACTCACAAGTCGCTACAACGTCGATACGACCAACTCACAAGTCGCTACACGTCGATACGACCAACTCACAAGTCGCTACACTCGATACGACCAACTCACAAGTCGCTACACGTCGATACGACCAACTCACAAGTCGCTACACGTCGATACGACCAACTCACAAGTCGCTACACGTCGATACGACCAACTCACAAGTCGCTACACGTCGATACGACCAACTCACAGTCGCTACAACACGTCGATACGACCAACTCACAAGTCGCTACACGTCGATACGACCAACTCACAGTCGCTACACGTCGATACGACCAACTCACAAGTCGCTACACGTCGATACGATCAACTCACAAGTCGCTACACGTCGATACGATCAACTCACAAGTCGCTACACGTCGATACGATCAACTCAAAAGTCGCTACAAGTCGATACGATCAACTCAACAAGTCGCTACAACGTCGATACGATCAACTCACAAGTCGCTACACGTCGATACGATCAACTCACAAGTCGCTACACGTCGATACGACCAACTCACAAGTCGCTACACGTCGATACGACCAACTCACAAGTCGCTACACGTCGATACGACCAACTCACAAGTCGCTAAACCTAGCCACCAATCAGCACTGTCAAGGTGGTGTTCAGTCGGCAACCAAATAATGTCGTCTGCTCAGTACGCGGTACGCTTTTACGTACGTAACACAACATATACGCCAACCCGAGTCACCACAATGGTTTCAGATGCTATATTGTGTCCCAACTGACTGAGTCTGACGCACGGAGCGCGTTTGATGAATAGTTTTCCACAACGTTGTTGTGTGTATGACAAACGTAAAAAAGACTCTAAATATATCACGCGTCTGTCGTCGTTAGAAGCCAAAGTCTGTGAGTTTTAAGCTGCGAACACGCGTTGTTTCCATGTTTGCCGCTAGGCCCCAAAGAAACCAGCTTTGGGACAGTTTTCTTTGTGAATGCGCCTGTACGCTCGAATTACTCTCTCGCAATGATCAGTAGAGTTCTTGATGCGATACAGTGCCGTTCACACTTTGCGCGAGCGGTCGAAAATTTATATATTCTCCTACAGAGCGGCTGGTCTTGCCGACAGACTTCTCGCTCAGTCCTTGTGTTACGCATCACTGTTCTTCTGTTGGCTCAGTGCTAGCCTTTGAGACGCTGTCACTGTGCAGGTGTGTAAGCGGTGTGGTGCTAGACACCGCCAGAAAATCTCAGAAGGATTTGTGAGCATACAAATTTGAAAGATTGGGCCTTTAATTTCACATTCCCGTCCCAAGAGGTTTTGGAAAGCGTGATGATGGAAGAGCCGCCTGCCGCAGCCTATGCATGTTGTTCATGTTTTGACGTCACAAGTTGATTTGCTGGCTATGGAGTGCCCGTAATGATGCGATAAATTGTGGTAATTTGACATCTAGACAACAGCTGTGCTGTAACGTTGTTCAAGGGCGCGGTTTGTAAAAACGTCAACTTTTGTCTGCCTTTCAAAAAGTTTTTTTTATTTTTTTTTATTTTTGGAGGGGTGTGGGGTCGGGGGCTTTTTCTTGAACACATTTCCTACCACGCACGGCTCTCTCACGTCTTTTACTCTTTTTCGGTCTTGGTGCTGTACGCGAAAACCAGACAACATTAACGGTTCCTTCACGGTTCTTATTGCGAGCAAACATGAGTATTATCAAAGTGCGACACTCCCACTAAGCCAGATTTAGATCCATGAAAGTAATTGTATGATTTTTTTTTTTAACGTGAGGCCATTGATGCATAACCCCAAACTTACTCGGTAGGAAGTGAGTTAAAGCAGAGTCATCAGAAAGCAACAAGCAAGGCGACTGAGAGTGGTGTTGCTGTCACTCTTTTACCAGCTAAGCTTTGGGCCGTTCCAGTGCAAGTCTGCCCGAGAGACAGCGCAACGTGCCGTCATATTGCGTCACACTCCGGCAGCTCGGCGATTTCGCACCCTCTTGTGACTACCCGCGGCCACTCGCTTGTTCGGGTATTGGCCATGTAATAGCTAACGGCACACTCAGTCGGGCCCCCGTACAACTTGCCCCAAGCACTTCCCACTGGCGTGAGGGCGGTAGACAACAAGAGACAAGTCCCATGAAACCACGTGTGACGTACTCACAGCCGTATGAGCCATACACAAGACTGCCCTGAGCAGGCAAAGGGATTATGAGAGATTATGCAATCTACTGCGGGCTGGGCGAGGCAAGGGAAGGGATAGGGCCTCGGGGGGGGGGGGGGGGGGGGGGGGGGGGGGGGAGTGCCCACGTCTTGCGTAATAGTGTTGTGGAGTGGTGTCTAGTGCTGTTTAAAGAGTACGGCTACACGATTGCCAGTCAGCATGTTGCCGTAGGGGGATATGCCAGCTGGCCGCCAGCGATTTAATTAGGGTTTCCTGCGTTTCCAGCCCTGCAAGTGCCGATCCTGGCAACGTGTAGCAGCGGCCCTTAGTGGTCTCGTGAGTTATGGTAAGTCTTGTCATATAGTGTGGGCAGGGGGGTAGGGCTGTGGACAGTTAGGAGTTATGGAAGACTGTATCGATCGTACAGACACACTCACTAGCGACACTGTTCCAAACGAGACTGCGAAGCTTGGTAGTCGTGGAATATGCGCATTTAAATTAAAGGCTAGGGTTTACGTCGAGTGACTTCTGTTCTGGGATTAGGCGTTAAGCCCTAACTAACTGACTGACTGACTGATTGACTGACTGACTGTTCTGGGATTAGTTGCGCTAGTGACTGCGTCTGTGCTCTCGAAATAGTCTTATTAGTAGAGTTCTGAATGCAGCACGCTGGCGTTTGATGGCCGCGCAAACGAGAAAAACTCAGCTACAAGGTCGAGTTTCGTATACAACACTGTCACCGGGTACTGTGTTTTGGCTTCAGTCAGCTGAACGCAGGCCTGCACTTAGTTTTGGCTTCAGTCAGCTGAACGCAGGCCTGTCTGTACATGTATTTGTGTGTGCGTACACCAACAGAACAGGATGGGGGAGGGGTGATGGTGGTGGTGGTGGTGGTGGTGGTGTTGGGGGGGGGGTTAACGTCCTTTTCCGCCACATACGGGTGACATCAAAGACGGGGCAACGATGAAAAAGCCAGCACAAATATTTGGCCTCAGCCGCCGGGATACGAACTCACGACCCTAGCATTATAAGTCCAACGTTCTACCATTCGCCCCCCCACCCCCCTCACCACCACCAAAACAGTTCAGAACGAACTGTGAGCCTCAACATGTTAAAGTTATGGCCTTTAATGCGGGTTGTGGTTTGAGAACGGTTGTGTGGGTGGATGGCAAATCACGGGCCCAGTGGACCACTTGCTCTGTCACCAGAAACTGGAGTTTACGGGGTCAGTGTGGCCTCTGATGAGTTGCCTTGACGACCGGGGGCCTTTCAGCTGGGTTTATTTTCAAGTCCTGTGACGCCAAATAAAATTTCTGAGCACTGAGAAGAAGAGGGTGGAATAAAATGTGCTGGTCCAACGTTTTGTCTGTCTTATCGTCTTGTGAATTTCGTTTTCTTTTTCATGGGAAGAATCATTTTAATGCGAATTCCGGAAAATCACAGAGACTTTTATTGTTGTTGTTGTTGTTGTTGTTGTTACTCAGATGTGTAACAAAGCAAATCTGTATAGTCTATGTGTAATAGCCCATCGTTGCGTGTCGTCTGCCTGTGACAGAACTTCAACACTGGCTTTTTCTCAGGATTAATAGAAACACCAAACTGAGCACAAATGGTAGTTGCAGACAAGGGGTTTCCAAGCATATCATTTTGATTTACCTCCCTCAAAGGTCACGGTCACAAGGGTCATGGCGAAATTTCAATGAAAATCATATTTTCTCTCTTTCTCATTAACCACGAGTGACCAGGCAACCAGGAAATGAAGTTGATATGAAGAGCTTTCGTTCGTACAATTTAGTTACCTTGACTCAAAGTGACCGCGACCTCAAGGTCACAATTAGGATTAGGTGAAGGTTCGGAAAATTGAAATTTTGGTATGCCGTATCTGCAGTCACGGTTGATAAGAATGCCTTTTAAAGTTACTTGTAATCAAGGTCAAGGTCAAGGTCACGCGTGAGTCACAAAGGTTTTGCCGCTGTAGTTCATGTTCAAGTTTTTCATTGACGTCGTGATAGTTACCTGCTAGTCTTGTTTTGGTGGACTCTGGTCAGAAC
>JACVVK020000381.1:610000-620000 GCA_018292915.2 Batillaria attramentaria
CCAGTCCTCCTGGTGCACTTTTGTCTCCTGCAGAAACATGCCATCCGATGCTGAACTTGGAACGTCTCTGCTGTGGTTATGGTCAATGCCAATTTTTGCTCCCATTAGGTACTTCCTCATTAAAAGTAAACTGGTATTATTAAACTATGAAACATGTAGAACTTTGCACCAGTGAAAATCTTACACCTGTCCCCTCATGCAAATGCATAATTATGCCTGAAATTTACGACCAAAACATAAAATTTACTTGTTGGTCCGTGTTATTCTGTTTCCTCTCTCTTTTCAGTTGAAAATAACAGACCTTACTCAGAAATACTCTTCTTATTTTAGGAAATCCAGTACCTGATTTTGGACAGGATGGTTCTGCAGCTGTCACAGATAATGAGGCGAGACATGCTTGTCTGCAATGGCAAAGATGACGAGCGCAAAGCTAACCACCATGCTGTGTACAGGCAGTTCCTCATGTGGAGGCATGGTCTAGGTGCAGGAGACAGGCGGGTCATCCCCACGTGTGTTGGTGATTCGGGGTCACTATCCTCACCCTATCAACCACTACACAGGGTTTATCCCATTGAGGCTGAACTAGACTGTTGGTTTGAACACTAACTTCACTGATGTTGCTTGTTTCTGCCATTTCCATGCAGCTTACATGCTGCATATAGTGATATACACACCTTAGTAATGGAGCACCATGTTGGTAGCACTAATAATCACTCATGTTCATAGAAATGTAGTAAATGCTGACCACATGGGTGGTATTGTCGTGGTTTGTTTTTTTGTTTTTCTCTCTCCCTCTGTCTTCAAGAAGCTAAAAGGAGAGTGCTGACTGTAGACTTTCTGCATCAATCATGAGCAATGTATGTAGATGAACTTTATATCAAAAGCCTTGTGTTCTTGTAAAAGTGGACCAGAAGAATAATGGACAAAAAGAGCGAACACTTTTCTTTCATGTGTATACGTTTTTTATTTATGTAACACTAAAAGTGAGAAAATACCCCTTTTTGTCTTTTGAGTTCCTCAGACTTGCGAAGAAAAAAAGATGTGTATGACTTTGGTTATTTGATTATGTATTTTTTTAGAAGCAAAAACAAACAATTTTGAGTTGTCGATGCACTGGAACTGCAGAAAATGGACAGAAGCAATGCATGTGTGGTACATGTTCACAATACACCTTGGCTGAAGCTATTCTTGTGCATTCGTGTTTGTGATACAGCGAGAGATGTATTGAACTGAGTCAAAAGGTAGTATTACATAGTAATAATAATAAAATTAATACAGTAACAGAGGGTTTTTACAAAAAGCCTCCCTTCTACAGCAGCTCTGGATGCTTTACAAGCATTGAGTGCTAAGAATTGTTGTGATCTGATCTACACTGATTGCTTTCAACACACCACCAAAATACGCCTTCTGTAACTAGACAAAAACAACAAACAAACAAAAAGAACTCAACTGTCAAAGTGAGGTGAACCCACAGGAAGGGCATGAGAAAGAAGTACATGTATTGAAATTGACAAAAATGGCCACATAAAAAAGCAGTTTTCCATAATATTGTAAACTTCTCCCTTCTTCGCTGTCGGTGTTGTTTGGCTCACCTACACGCCATCGGTCTTTCTCACGCAACTCATACATACACCACACACCAATTCAATGTTTAGTTGTTCAGGATGGCCATTATTATTCACTCGATTTCCTCTTTTTGTCTGGATGCAACAGTTACAATTTCAATGTCAGAGTACAATACATAGTTGTTAGACTTACAATGACAGCAAAGTAATTACAATATGTATAAGTCATGCACAAGCACAGAAGTAGATTTTAGGAAGTAGCACAGCTGTATGATGACAGTACTGATGTACAGCACAACTATGCACAACTGTAAGGCTTTGAAAATGAGCAAAAGCAGAATGCACAAATTCATTTCTCAAAGCGTGATATTTCGGACTGAACAAGTTGTTTTGATGGTGGATATTCTACATGCGCCAGCGTAGTTGAAATCCTCCAAAGGTCTGAGGCTTTGCCACATGCCCTGTCTGTCAGCTAGCCTCATTTTCACAGCTGAAAGTTCACGGTCCCGAATGTGTGGGTACATCTTCCTCTCCTTCTCTGGGAAGACCATCTCCCTGTCTTCTTGCTGAAGCATCTGTGGTATCTGAAAAACCATAGGAATCATTTCTTGTCAACTGCTAGTGCTATCATGAAGAAATTCAGTTAGATACTCTAGCTGTATGTGCTAATATAAAGCTCGATATCTATCAGTGTCACTGAAACGTGAACTTTGTGACAAAACAACAGCTATGCCAGTTTCAATGGACACACGTATACATCATTGCTGGGGTGAAACTGATGAAAATGTTAATAAAAAAAAAAAAGGGGGGGGGGGGGGGGTCAACGACGACATGTTAACAACATGCTCCAGAAATATGGGGGAGGGTCCTGAACTGTCAATATCATCCAACCTCACCTCACATGTCAATTTTTTTTTTTTTTTTTTTTTGGGGGGGGGGGGGGTGATTTCCCCAAAATTATTGGGCAGAAATCTGCCCTGAGGTGGAAGAGTGCCATCCATGTCTATGTGCAACGCTACTTATACTGGCTCCCCTTTCCTGTTGGTCCATATGCCCCCATCACTGTGGATGTTGTGGTCCAGAGCAGTTAGCAGGTTTCACACACGATACACCCATTTGCACAATACATCAGTGTGTGCTGATGAAACACCTCCAGTGCAGCCGTGCGCCTGTTCAAAAATGAATGGATAATGCACTGGCTTTTGTACATGTGTATAGTAGGCTATTTTCTATCCCCTACCACCACCCCCACCCCTGAATCCACCCCCTTTCTTCTCTTGTGACTTGCAGCAAAGAGAAAACAGGTGATACCCACTCAAACACATGCCTATGATTTTCATAAAATTAAAAGCATAGTCCAGCGTACTGTTCCAGTACTGTCTCATACAAGGTGGATGAAAATGCACATTCCAGAAATTAAAAACAAAACCAGATGAAAATGTCTGATGCCAATATTTACTCTTATAGTGAGCATTGATGAAATCACACACACATACACACACACACACGCTGAAGCCTTTACCAAGAATGATAGGTGATTGTCCCGGGAAAGAGTTCAGTACACTATGCTGGTGGTCAGCCCAGTAGCCACCTATGGTAGATTCCAGATAGGTGCGCTGGATCCCATGGAAAACACAGAGTCCAGGGAACTTTAGACTTAGCGTCCGTGCCCACAGCCCCAGCGTACAGTAGTCATTTCCTGACAGTAAATAAAATCATTCAAGCAAGACTCTCATCTACTGAATATCCACAGTGCTATAAACTAAAAATAATACTAGTAACAATGATAAAAAAGTCATCTGAAGACAGGTCAGTACATGTAGCACATGAAGTAAAACTAAAAGGCAAGGGAGCTCCATCTAAAAAATCAACAAGCTAGTTCCCAGTTCTGGTGTCTAATTAAATGGTGTCGAGTAGTCTACATGCAACTGAGAGCACACGTGAACAAGGGTAATTCATCTTCCTCCTCAACACTTTTCAAGCTTATGTTTCATATAACTTGATGACAAAACACCAATTTACCATTTACAGTAGAAAGAAAAGGTTTTGTGCAAGTTATTAGTTATTAAAAATTTAATGCAAGTTGTTGGTGACAGGGGATGGTATGGTTGTATTTTATAATAAGCAAACTCATTACTTCATTATTTGCTTTATCATTCATTATAATGATTCAAGAACTGAATAACAACTTACAGTATAGCTGTCAAGTGGAAGTAAGGCTCATAGTCAGGATCATCAACATCACATGGATCTTCTTCCTCCTCCTTTCTTCTACTGTCACCTAAGTGGAATGCCTATGATAAAAGAAGGCATTCATCAACTGAAACTGAAAAAACTGCCAGTAAAGAACCTACACACAATGGGCATAGTGAGTGAAAAAAACAATGATCTCTTAATTAGTGAAACTTGGGCTAAGTCGCTCGTAACTGTTTTGAGCTAGACCAGCAAGGAGGTCACTGGGTACACAAACTGACCCCCCCCCCCCCGCCCCCCCGCCCCCATCCCCCTCAGTCAACTATCACAATGACTACTATATGCTGTTGTTTTCTTTTCATTTTTCGACTTGCACCTGGAAAGAAAATCTGAATGTTCCACAAAAGGGATAACCCCAAAGTGATATTTTGACAATCTTTACAAATTACATGCTTCGTCTGTGTAGAAAATGCATGTACAAGAATGCACACACACAGTAATGTAACTCTCCTTCAGTTATGATTCACATATATATATATGACTTCATTCTAACAGACCTCTTTCTTTGGTCCTGCTTATTAACATAAACAAAAATATGCACCAGCATCTTGCTCACTCAAATGGGTCCATGAATGAATCTTGACAGGAGATTCTTCCTTGCTGTCCTCCCAGACTTGGTAGTCACAGGCTCTGGAGGCAGTATCTACCTTCTGTAAAGAACCACACACAAACATGTATTGCTTCAACTTACAGACGTCAGTGTACAAGTACTGCATGAACACATCTCACAGTAAACATGATCAGTTGAAGTAAAATGAAACCAAAAAAAAAAAAAAATGTAGGGTAGGTGAGGCTGTTGTTTTTGTTTTCTTTTTCTGTGAATCACTAAATGTTTGTGTCACTGTTGTGGTGGTAAGGCCAACCTCCCACAAACACACACTTGAATGAAATTTAAAAACGAAAACACACACACACACACACACACACACACACACACACACACACACACACACACACACACACACACATAGATATGATTATGTGACGTGATGAGAATACAATTACACTGAAAACCTTAGAAACCCTAATCCAAAGAAACACCATAGAAGATATCACTTACTTGTGACATGTTGACTTGCCCTCTTTTTTACCCAAAGTTGGCTGATTTCTTGCTGTCTGCTTGTGAGTGTGACTGCAAGCACAAAGGTGATTATCATCAGGCAACTAAGAGACTTGGTACACTACAGTGCACTAACACAAGCACATCTTGCCTCACTGAGCTTATCACAGCTGAGAGAGTTCTGTCAGCAACTGACAGTGGCTCAAAACCTGCACTAGTTCCCAACCAAAGTAAACCAACCTCATAAAACTAACATGTACAGTAAGATTAGACAAGAAATTCAGAACACAGCCCTTCACTTACATTGATGCCACTGGCATTTCTTCCTCACTCTGTTGGTTCCACGCCAGACATCTGACTACCACCACTGGCAGTGGCACTGTCAAAAGGGAAAGAGACAACTTATTGCAACAAACATGATCATACATGTGTTCACTGTTGTCTGAGAGGATTTCTTGGAATAATACATGTGGCTACAAAGCATAAGCATGCATAACTCTACAATAAAAAAAAACAATAAAAAAAACAGTATAAAAGATTACTGCAGCACGCAAGTAGTCACCACTACCAGTGTCACTATTATAGTGCGTCATGATAAATACAACTTCACAGTATCTGATGAAGTACACGTACCTGTCAGAATTTGCTGAGATTTCTGAAATTGCAGGAGTAAACACCTACCCTTGCAAAGATGGTTCCAGCTGCAGCTAGGGTTGATGTGCTGTGTCTAGCTGTGGAACCAGAAGTTCCTGCCACTTCAGGTGGATCCGTCCAAACTGGAACTATAAACATCCCCCCACCTATCAATACTGAATAAATCATCATTTACAAAAAACAACAACAACAAAAAACAACAACAAAAAAACAACAAGAAGAAAACAACAAGAAGAAAACATGAAAAGCAATAATAAAACAGCCAATTTATACTATGACATTTAATTTCCATCTGTACATTAATTGGTATACAAGCTTGGTGGAATTAAAAGCACACACACACACACACACACACACACACACACACACAAAATAAAGAAAAATAATTTTTAAAATGATGGGCATGACATTACCAGAATAAAAAAAAAAGCAGATGCCACTGGCTAGGGTCCTGTCACTAGTGACTTGGTGGTTCAATTATCAGTAACACACTGTGTGAAAAATACTTCTTATCTCATAATTATGTTCCCTTTTCATTCTCCCTAAATGAGAAAACCATTGGAACAGTATTACTCGGTGTTACACACTTGCTTCTGTTTCATATCAAGTTGCACTGTTTCTGCCAGTACACTTATTCTTGTCTTGCCACACAAACCACTGTATGGCCGGGGTGACTCGGTGCGAAACCACTGTCCGCCATAACACTGCTGTTTCGGATACTTAGTCGGCACGAAACTTTCTTCAGACACAAAAGTCAGGTTATCTAGTCACACTAACAGGTATACTACAGTGATTACTTACGTATTCATCAGCATGGAGTGAATGTCAAACGTCCGTGAGCCTTTGGTCCCGACGTGAGAGGCCAAGCGCGTATCAATCAGTCCCGGCCTCAGCTTCAGTCTGCCACCGTGGGAAACTTTAGACTGCATACTCGCGCTCTTGCGTATGTCAGCGCCGCTTCTTCGATGAACTCGTGAATTTTGTTTTTACGGGAGTGGGTTGTCGGGTTGTCTTAGGAATCACACCTCGTATTTTCGCTTTCACTTTTTCGGGAGCAATATGTTTATACTTGCACTGACTGTGACGTCATAGCTTGCAGTCTCGGCCAGCAGCTTGAGGCGCTGGTTGGTGGCTATTTTTAGACTCGTGTTGCCGGACAGCCGGTAAGAAAAGGAGGGTAGGCTCAAAGAAAGTCGTATTTCTCAAATATTAAAAGCCGCAAAGTCACAGAAACGGTCGCGATGGTCAAATGAAACCTCCTTCTACTTGGCAAATAGCCTGAAACCTTCGTAAGCGGCAGTTTTCCCCTGAGCGCCCAGTACGAATATAGGGCCTTTAAAGCCGTATGTTTGAAGTGTGGTCATCTACACGTCTGTACATTGCAGTAGCGTGTCAGTAGAAGTCATTGTCTGGGTGCCAAACGGCCCCTCTCTCTCACACAGACAAACCCAAGTCCACGGAGCTTCTCCGGTTTTACCTCAGAGGAAGGGGCGTCGAAACTTGTGAATCGAACTAGCACTAAAAGTCCCCGCCATCTTGATTAATACCGGTATCATTTTTGCAAAATGTGAAAGGATACATGTACCCTGTCTGTCTGCCTGTCTGCCTGTCTGCCCCTTTCCCCTCCCCCCCCCCTCCCCGTCTTCTCTCAGTCTTGCTTGTTTTGTTTTTTTCTGAAGGGTAGTAAAGTGTAAGTATTAGGTGCACCATCATCATCATCATCATCATCATCATCATCATCATCATCACCATCACCATCATCATCATCATCATCATCAGTACTCTACGTTGAAAGACACGGGTCAGTGAGTGAGGTTTAGTGTGTGTCCTCGTGTGTTTCAGTCCGGACTCCCTGCTACAGATGCTGAACCGTGCTGTAGAGAAGGCGGACATGGTGGTTACGTCTGGTGGCGTGTCCATGGGGGATAAGGTAGGCCGTCAGAGAAGGCGGACATGGTGGTTACGTCTGGTGGCGTGTCCATGGGGGATAAGGTAGGCCGTCAGAGAAGGCGGACATGGTGGTTACGTCTGGTGGCGTGTCCATGGGGGATAAGGTAGGACATGGTGGTTACGTCTGGTGGCGTGTCCATGGGGGATAAGGTAGGCCGTCAGATTAAAGCAGCTGTTGCTGCATGTTGCCATCATTGGGGTAGGGAGGTAGGAAGACGGGATTTAACTCCGGTGGTAGAGTGTTTGACTTATAACGTCGAGTGTTCCATTTCCGACAACGTCAAAATTTGGAGAGACCACCCCCCCCCACCACCACCACCCCTAACCTCCCCAGTTTCCTTGTCATTGAAATTGTCATTTGTAAGAGAGAAGAGGCATCAGTGTAATAGTGTATTGGCGTCCCTGGTCTCTCTCCACGTTTGTTTGGCAACTAGAGCAGTGGTTTGGCTTCAGAAGTTATCCTGAGGGTGGGGTGGGTGTTTAGGAATTTAACGCCCTTTTCCACCACGTAAGGATGATATCAAAGACGGGGCGACGAAAAAAAGGTCAGCTCAAATATTTGGCCCCAGCCGGGATTCGAACTCACGACCCGAGCATTGAGAGTCTAACGCTCTACCATTCGGCTATCCCGGTTCCCTGAATTTATCCTGATGTAAAGAATAGAGAAAAGTAGAGTAAAGTAAAATTCCAAACTGATTACTCTTTCATAGGCTGATGCCGGACACGGTTTTGTTGTTGTTGTTGTTGTTGTTGTTGTGGTATTTTGTTCATGCTGGTTGCAGTATTATAGCGTTCCTCTATGTCTGGCTTACGGTTGCCTGTTGACATGGCCGCTTTGTGTTGTGTGTGACAGGACTACCTGAAGCAAGTGTTGGAGGTGGATCTCAAGGCCAAGATCCATTTCGCCAGGGTGTTCATGAAGCCAGGGTAAGTAAGACTCGACTTGTGTTTCGACATTGAGCAAGAAAGATCGCAGTGGCTAGTCTTCTCGTACAGCACACAACACCCGCTAGACGCTGTAGCGATGTGTCTCGCTCACTGACCAAAAGCACAATGAAGTCACTGCAAACTCACGCTCTGGTTTTATAGGGAACTCATAAGCGCTGAAAACTCCGCAACTGTGACAGAGTTGCCTGCATTATGCACAGTCGCAGGAGTCGCCTTAAAAAAAAAAACAAGGAGGAACGGCCCCGTCCTACAAAGTTGTTTCTCCAAACTTCATTTTATTTTGTCTTTGTTGTTATTGTTGCCGGTTCTCCCCTCTCCAAGTTCTACCAATGACACTAGATCCTCTACGACCTCGACCGATTAGCCACGTGACTGGGGGTGGGGCCGGGTGGGGGAAGAAGGGAGGGAGAGAGAGAGAGGCAGAGAGAGAGAGGGTGGGTGGGTGGGTGTTTAGGAGTTTAACGTCCTTTTCCCCCACATAAGGGTGATATCAAAGACGGGGCAACGAGAAAAAGGCCAGCACAAATATTTGGCCCCAGCGGCCAAGATTCGAACTCTCGGCCCAAGCATTGAAAGTCCAACGCTCTACCATTCGGCCACCCTGGCTCCCCAGAGAGAGAGAGAGAGAGACGTCAGTTCCGTGATTTAAACATTTGACGTCAGCCTCAGGCAGGTCGTCATACAGAGAGAGAGAGAGAGACGTCAGTTCCGTGAAGTAAACTTTCGACGTCAGCCTCTAGCACTGAGATCGTCTGAGGATGCTTGTTCATGTCTTGTGATTTCCCTGTTGGCTTTGTGACTTCTCCGACTGAATTATTTTTCACATGAAATCTGGAAGATCTAGAGGGCTGATGAAATGTCGGAAGCAGTGGCGATACTTGCAGATTTTGTCTGTGAACCAAAGATTTGACGTCAGCCTCACGCTGTTCGTCTGACAGATGATACTTCTACATATCTTGTGATTTCCTTGTTGCTTTTGTGACTTCCGTGACTGAATTAATTTTGACATAAAATCTGGAAGATCTAGAGAGCTGATGAAACGTGGACTTAAGTGCCTTGGTTTGTACTTACGAAATTGCAGTATTGGAACTTTTTTGACCGGCGCTTCTCGCAGAAACGTGAAAAATGTGTTTATCTAAAAGCTCTGTTATTCTTAATACTAAAGCTATAATAGTGCAGCAGTTCATGTCATATGTGCAGTTGGTACAAGTGACAAAAATACCGGAATGATGAGTAATTTGAAGGAGTCTTTTCACAGATATTTGGCCTTATATGCAAACCACCCCTACCTCGGAAATATTTTTCTTACACAAAACCTGTCAGAGCTACATAGCTGTGCTACGAAAACAGGCAGTATAATTGGATGATCTTCCCAATTTCACAAAATGAAGCCATTTGAACATTTTTTTCGAAAAAAATTCGTAACATGGCCGATTTTTAAAAATCGGCTATAACTCTTTTGAAAATGCAATAGGCTAAAAATCGTGAAAAATAGGTCTGGAGAAGGTGAATTCCCATTTTATCTCAAAGTAAAAAGGCCTCCAACGAGGTGGTTTAGGAGATAGCCATC
>JACVVK020000381.1:627500-650132 GCA_018292915.2 Batillaria attramentaria
TCCCTCCCCCCTTCCCCCTCCCCTCCCCACGGGTGTGTGTCGTGATGGCCGGGAGTCGTTCCCGTGCTACTACTATTCAAAATCTTAACGGCAATGAACATGTAGCCCGTAGGCTCGTAGCTACGCCCTCTTAGTCTCCATGGCAACCGTGGGAAACGTCCAATTTCTTTCTGCTGTGCAATGGCATCACGCGGAATGTCATTTGATTAAAAAAGGGGGTGATTTCAAGATGAAAGACATTGACGTAATGGTCTTTTTCACACACACACACAAAATGGATTTACTGTTTTGCCGTTGCAGCTTTGTCGTATAAACCGAGGATTCCCTGCCATCTATACAGATACAAAGAAGAGATAGGACGTTCTGTCAGGGAATCTTCGAATTCTCCGAGAGACTATCTTACACGTGTGATTTGTCTGTGGGAGTAACGCTGTACTGTGATTGGCTGCACTGACCTGTCAGTCAGAATCTAACCACATGTCAGTTACTCCCAGGTAAAGCCACGTGTCTGCAGTGATGACAGTGTGCACGTTGTAGAAGCATTACAGAACGTTTTCTGGTACTTATAGAAGTCCTTTCTTTGACACCGACAAACTGAAATCCAGCAAAACAGTAGCACCGAGTGTTTCCGTCAGATTTGAGTAGCACCGGAAACACACCTTGGATTTCGGCTGGTCAGTTTGTGTGAAAGAAAGCTGTCGGTTAATATTAGTATTAATGAGTATTGTAGGCGCTTTACCCAATTTCATGAATCGGCTCAAAGCGCCGCGAGCTAAACCCAGCACGCACGCTCACGTGAATCACACACATTCTCTCACACACTGGACATAAACACATACAATCACGTGGTGCGAAGAATCAGCCCAGCTATTTAAGTTTCGGAATTTAGAATTGTATTTATTTTTCAAAGTTTGTGGGCTGAACATTTCCAAAGGCAGAGAAAACGACTTTTACCGCTGTATTAACTTTGTTATATATTTCACTGTATCAGCTTTCACACGGGGCGCATGCTCATCGTTTATTCAACCGGTTAATTCCAAAACATAAGTTTCGTTCGTGAGCGCGCCTGTACGCGCGAAATACTCGCTGCTTGATGGTTAAGAAATCTTTTCATGGGGTGCGGGTGGGTGAATGGGTGTTTGGGGGTTTCACGTCCTTTTCCACCACATACGGGTGATATCAACGACGGGGCAACCATCGATGAAAATGCCAGTACAGATATTTGGCCCCAGCCGGGATACGAACTCACGACCCGAGCATTAGAAGTCCAACGCTCTACCATTCGGCCACCCCGGCTCCCCTTTAATAGGGTGCAGTATTGTTTACACTTGGCGTGAGCAGTCCAACATTCAAACTGCACGACTGTTGTTACACCACTGGAGCGCTCACTGTGGTCGCCGCGTCATCGAGTACGCTTCTGTTGGTTCAGTGCCAGCATTAGCAGACGCTGTCACTGTCCAGGTGTGTACGTGGTGTGATGATAGATACCATGAAAACAGCTCAGAACGATCTGTGTGTGAGAATGGTAGCCCGGCGTTATCCCCCTTTTCCACACTACTGTCAAAGGCGTGTGCATAGCGTTACCAGAGAGCAGTCAAAGCCAAAACGTTTGAATTGAAGTAGCGGCAGGAGAACAACCCGCCATTTTGACTGCCACCCTCGTGTTCCAGCCCTCCACGTGCGGTTGATGCGTCCCCCGGATGTACTCTTCAACATGGAGCTGGCAGGTCTTTTACAGGGAACGAGGGGAAAAGCAGGAGGAGGGCCGAGCTATGGACGATGGTTTGGGGGCCCGAAGAATGCCATTACCTCTTCCTTCGACGTGATATATAGCTACGTTCTCGTTCATTCCGTCTTCTTGTTGGGTCCTTGGGTTTTCTGCTTTGCTTTTTCCCCCCCTCTCCCTCCCTCCCTACTTCTCATTGTCCCCCCCCCCCCTTCACATTTCCACCGCCGCCTAACTTCGACTTTTTCATTTACTCCCAAGGATTTGGGATCAGCTTCCATCCGTCTTGTCCTGTAAGCTTTCTGAACTTGCTACACGCCGGGCCTCCCAGTTCAGGCCAAGAGTCAAGTGGGCTTTGAAACCGATTTTTCACACTCCAACTCTTCGCCGCGGCGCCCGCTTCAGCTGGCTTTTGCTGTATGAACAGAATCTGGTGTGACCTTTCTGTGGTATGAGGTTTTGCCCTCTCGTCTTCATAATCTTCTCATCTAAAGCCGCGCGGCCGATCTTATCGTGCACATGCTTCTAATCCACCAGATGGAGGACGGGTTAATACAGAAATGGCCACTGTCTTTGGATATTCGTTTGTTTGTTTGTTTTGCTGCCCCAGTTCTTTGCCAGCTTCAGTGGTGTTCCTCCCAGGTCATGGGTGGAAACCACGGAGGGCTCGGAAGCTGGAGCGATTGTGTATTATGCATGATGATGGAGATGAGGAGATGATGCTATGGAGGTCCGTGTGGTTTTGGACTGCGGGACAGGGCCGCATTCCACGCCTCCTGTCATAAATATTCCGCCATTAACCAGGCCCGGGAACTACGGCACCTACGGTGCCAGCCGTGTAATCATCCACATCATAGGGCGTGTCATACCAAGGGAAGCACCCCCAAAGTCGCACCCGTGAAGTGGGTGAATCTCGGCTGTGTGCCAACAGCCTCGGTCCCCATTGGGCCCATAACACACCCGCTCTGGGTAGGAGCCGACCTAGACAGGAAAAATCCCGCTTGCCTCAGCTGGGACTCGAACCCGGGTCTCCCGGTCTATGGTCCGAAGTGCTAACCACTACACTACGGGGGCCGGTTGGATATATGTTTTTGGAGCGACGTATCGCAGCCATCTTGTACTCGGAGTTTCACTGTATCCACATTTGCTTGAAGGAAAACGCAGCTATCACTGATCGATCAACCTCACCATGCGGCGTGTTTAACATGCGCTGGAAAGCTGTTCCATATTGCCGCTCCAGAAAATGAAAGACTGCATTTGAAAATGTGAATCCGCGGCTTTGGGAACACACACAGGCTGTTGGAACTGTCATACCGGGAAGCTGAGCGATGGCAACAGAAATAGCTAGGAGCCTTTTTGGTCCATGAAAATCCCTTTGTTGCATAACTGGTGTTTTGACAAGGGAAGAAGTTGCAGTTGGTTCAGCTCTTTATCAGCTGTAAGATGAGCGTTTGGCAAAAGCAGCTTTGCTGCAAGTCTCTGAAGGGATTTAAGTTGAGAAAGAGAGAGAGATGATGATGATGATGAACCGTTTTTTTTTTGTTTTTTTTTTATTCAGGATAGAGCATTTAGGCATTGTTGCCTGTCTTACAAGCTGTCCTGCTATTCTACGAAAAGGGTTTTAAAAAATAGAGCAACAAACAAACAAACAAACAAACAAACAAAAACAAAAAAAACCAACATCAGACCAAGGGGGGGGGGGGAGGAAAAAGAAAAAAAAACCCAACAAAACAAAAGTATTAACTATCCAGAGGAAATGAAGAAGGGAAAAGTACTCATGATAATCAAAACATACATGGCATGTGTCGATGGTATTGGCTGTATGCCAAGTAAGAACTTCAAGGTCGTCACTCACATTCAAAAACATGTATGTAACATATTTCTATAGCTCTAACGTGAAACGCACGCTAACATAAAGGATACATCATAAACAATGCAACGGCAGTGGATATGTGTTGGAATATATGTACTAGATAAAGTGTGCTTGAAGAGAGAGAGAGAGAGAGAACGAGCGAACGAAACTTTATTTTCCAAGGATATAAAGATACAGGTACAACGACCTGTCTTCCATCTTGTCCTTGGTGAATTAGGAAAACTAAACTACAAAGAAATCACACACACACACACACACACACACACACACACACACACACACACACACACACACACACACACACACACACACACACAGAGAAATGATCAATACAATACAAAAGAAGCATAGCGGTAATAAAAACAAACCCCGGGTATAACGGGCAAAACAAGAGAGAGAGAGAGATGATGATGATGATGAAACTTTATTTTCCAACGGTTAAAGTTTTGACAGAGAAGAACGTCAATTTACAAACTTGCCGTTGCTACACACTACTAAAACACATCTAGCAAAGAGAGAGAGAGAGAGAGAGAGGGGGTGGGTGTTTGGGAGTTTAACGTCCTTTTCCACCACATAGGGTGATATCAAAGACGGGGCAACGATGAAAAAGCCAGCACAAATATTAGGCCCAAACCGGGATCGAACTCATGACGCGAGCATTAGAAGTCCAACGGTCTACCATTCGACCACCCCGGCTCCCCGAGAGAGAGAGAGAGAGAGAGAGAGAGAGAGAGAGATTTAATGGCCAGTCTATCTGTAGACTGTAATAATACACTCACAAAACTTTGCGCACTGACATAATCTGCCTCGTAAAACCAGCTTGGTGAAATGTCAGCATCCCAAAAGACGCCATTCCTGTAAGTCAGACGTCACCCAAAACCCGCCCGGCTATGTATGATGAGACACGTGTCATGGTTATTGGGCAGACAAACAGAAACTGGATGCCATACAGTTGCCAGTGTCAAGATGATCTGGCGGTAATGTCAGGACACAGCGGCCCTGAGCTGACGGTGTTTTTGGGGCTGTTGGAAAACGGCACTCCAAATATATAGTAATTATTCAGTGAGGTCAAGGTCATTCGTGTGTGTGTGTGTGTGTGTGTGTGTGTGTGTGTGTGTGTGTGTGTGTGTGTGTGTGTGTGTGTGTGTGTGTGTGTGTGTGTGAGAGAGAGAGAGAGAGAAAATCAATGTCGGTATCAATAAATCAGTCGAACTGTATTTATGTTACAACGGCAGAGGCAGTTAACACTAGTCAGTCAATTTTCATACCTGTCGTTGCTAAAGACTGTCTAGCTAATCGTATGGAATACGAAAAAAAAAAAAAAAAAAAACCCAGCTGCTGCACAGAGTGTGTGTGTGTGTGTGTGTGTGTGTGTGTGTGTGTGTGTGTGTGTGTGTGTGTGTGTGTGTGAGAGAGAGAGAGAGAGAGAGGCTACACGGACACAGACACCCTATGGTTCGAGAACATGATATTTGGTGAACTATTGTTTTCAGATCTGTACGACAAATCCGGGTGAAAATTTGTGTCCTACTATAATATAGGGAAGCAATCCACTTCCGCTTCACGAACAGCAAGCCAAAACATGTCAGCCTGAACAAAACAACAACAACAACAAACCCAATGACACCGAACATTTGTATCGTGTATATTACTGCAATGTGTTCCGCTGTAATCGTCCGGGGAGCCGGGGTGACCGAATGGTAGAGCGTTGGACTTCTGATGCTCGGGTTGTGAGTTCTTATCCCTGCTTGGGCCAAATATCTGTGCTGGCTTTTTCATCGTTGCCCCCGTCTTTGATATCACCCGAATGTGATGGAAAAGGACGTTAAACTCTCAAACACCCCCCCCCCCCCCCCGTAATCGTCCTTCGCCCAGTCATTAAGGGCAGTGCGAACTCATTTCGACATTTATAGTTCCCAGCACTCGCTTTGAAACGTTAAAAACGGCCAGGTACTCCCACACTCCGTGAGTACGATTCCATCCAGATTGCGCTACCGTGCTGTAACGCCTTTTCAACTCGTGCTACCGACCAGGCGTGTGCGCGTGCCGTCTCGCTGCCTTCAAACGCTTTCCAATTAGATCAGCCAAGCGTGGAAAAGGAAACACCCAGAACTAGTTCCTGTATGTTCTGCGGTTTGCCAGGGGTATTTCTAGAAGTCGGCAGATGAGCTAGTACTCCGAGCCCGAAAAGAAGAAGAAAAAAATGGAAGCGAGTTCGTGCTTACCTGAGTTTCAAGGATAACGCAGAAGGCGGCGCGCTTGCCTGGAGGTTCAGGACAACTCATCGAAAACCATTTCCCCCGATTCGTTTCTTTACATGATAATGTACTTAGGGACATTTTGTCGGAACATTTTGCCGCGTGGTTCTGACTTTATCTGAACGACAGTTTTGCTTGGGGAAATATCTTATGAGCTTTTTTGTCTTTGTCTAAGTGTGTGTGTGCGTGCGTGCATGCGTGTGTGTGTGTGTGTGTGTGTGTGTGTGTGTGTGTGTGTGTGTGTGTGTGTGTGTGCGTGCGTGCGTGCGTGCGTGTGCGTGCGTGCGTGTCCTTATTGTCGTCCGGCTGAGACCATATATTAAATTTGTGCTGGCCTTTTTCGCGTTGCTCCGTACTGTATATCACCCATACGCGATGGAAAAGGACGTTAACCTCCCAAACATCCAGCTACCTACTTTTTGTCGTGATTTTGGTGTTTTGTGGTTCCTTTTTCTTCTGGGAACTCTGCGTGAATGTTTCTGCTGACGATTCCGTGGCCGGAGCGCTTGAGGTCATCAAATCACATTTCATACGCCATCACAGGCCTCCTCCATACGTCACGTCAAGTCGTGACCCTACCTCCCGCCGAGGTCACGCTGTCTAAATGTCGCAGCGTGACACCCTGACACCACGTGACGTCACACGGCGGGAGTTTTGAAGGTCGCGGGTTCGCGGTGGAAATTTCACTCGCTGCCTTGTGATAACTGATCGATCTGTAAAGCCATCTTGCAGTTTGTCGGCCGTCTGCGTGGGTGGATGGCACCTTTTGCCTCCCTCCTGAAAAATGGGGAAATTTTGTCAACGCTGGAACGACATAACGAGGTACATGCCACACTGGTGTACGCGCGGGGCGCATGGGTGAGATAGCTAAAACGAGGCTGGTATTTTTTTTTTTGGGGGGGGGGGGGAACAAACAAACCCAACAACAAAGAACAAAAAATCTCTAAGAAAAGGTACAAAAGGTATTTACGAGAGGTTTGTAAATACTGAAACAACTCCTACTTGTGAAGAAAAATGCCCCCCCCCCCCCAAAAAAAAAAAAACAAAAAAAAAAACAAAAAAAAAAAACAACAACAAACAAACAAACAAAAAAACTCCCAGGGATGGGAGGATATACACATGTACCCAATTGTTATTTTGAAAAAACAGAAAACATAAACAATAAAAATCCACCCCCTTCCAAAAAAACCCAAACAATAATAACAACACTAAACACCACACCAAACAAACCCCAAAACAAAACAACAAAAACAAATGAAAAACAACAACAACACCCCCCCCAAAAAAAAAAAAAAAAAAACAAAAACAACAACAACAAAAAACAAGACAAAACCAAAACAAAACCCCCAAAAAACCACCCCAAAACAACAACAACAACAACAACAACAACAAACACACACACACACACACACACACACACACACACACACACACACACACACACACACACACACACACACACACACACACACACAATCCACCAAATAATAACATTGAAAGAACCTAATCGTAACCGTAATCGCTTTGCGAGAAAGAGCTTTGGTAGTTCCACTTTTTTGTCTCCGCTCATCTCACGAAATTGTATCGTACTGACGTAATTGTATCGTACTGACGTAATTGTATCGTACTGACGTAATTGGTTCGTATTCAACAATAGAACTTGCAGCTTTGGTGGTAATGTGACCGTAATGTGACAGTTGTATTGCAGAGACGTGGTTTATGTTCAAAGGGACCATTTTGATGCTCATAGATTGTTCTCAGCTGTTTTCCTGGTATCTACCATTACACCACTAAGCACCTAAACAGCGACAGCGACTGTAACGCTGGCACTGAGCCCACAAGCGTACTCGATGACGCGGCGACCATACTGATCGCTCCAGTATTGTAACGGCAGTCGTCGAATTTCAACGTTGGACCGCTCGCGCAAAGTAGAAACAACACTGTATCGCATTAAGAGCTGTACTAATCATCAAGATAGAGTATATCCAGCGTACAGGCGCACTCACGAGCGAAACTGTTCCAAAACATAAGTTGGCTTAGCAAAGATGGAATTGACCCGTTCAGCAGTAGCGCTTGTGTCTTTGGTGATATTGTAACTGCAAGAATTGGTAGTCTTCTTCGCTAATAAACCTCTTTTTATCCATGACTCTGATCAGAGCTTGGAGGCCACAGCAAAATGCTGTTTTGTGGGGGATGGTCTTTAGCGATGATGTGATCCCAGCGTAAAACTAAAAGTCGTCCTTCTCTGGCAGCAAGGATAATGCTGTGATGACGGAGTCTAGCTGTTTGTGTGTGTGTGTGTGTGTGGGGGGGGGGGGGGGGGGTAGTTTAAAGCCTTTATGTTCCTAACGCCGCTGAGACGGAACCTTCCGCTTTCGAAGCTCTAGTGCTGTTTGCCAGTGCGACCCTTCTCGTGACTTTTTGGCTTCTTCTTAGAGAAGGTTTATTGCGCCTAGGAGATGATAAGTTGCAATATTTGCTGTATATGCGCTTAGTATTTATCTTTGTTTTACCTACTTGTAATTGCTCTTTGTTTTCTACGCTTTTTTGTAATCGGGAGTTCGAGAAATTAGCATGAAGGTGCAGCGTCTCCTGCATGTCATGGGTTTATACCGCTCCGTAGACCTGTTTGCATCCTTTGTCCAACGTTACATTTTTGTTTTTTGGGTTTTGTTTTTTCATGTAGTGCAGGCACACTCAGCCGGCTCGCGCGGCTTTCAGCCCTAAAAACTCACTCACTCACTCACTCACTCACTCACTCACTCACTCACTCACTCACTCTTCTTAGAGAAATGCGATTTTCTTTGAGCCTACTGTCCATCAAGTTCCTGAACACACTGGAACTCGACAAATCTTCTAAAAATAGCCACCAATCAGCACCGTCCAGCTGGTTTTCACTCCGCAACCAAATAACGTTGTCTGTAACACTTCTAGAACTACATGTGCGCCGGCCCGAGTCACCACAATGGCTTCAGATGCTGTATTGTGTCCTTAGTTCATGATCTGATGCAGAGACTATCGCACAATCGTTCGATGACAAGTTGTCCACACGCTGCTGTATGTCTGTCATACATATTGAGACGTTAAAACCGTTACGCACGCAAAACTCTAATCTAAAGGGATTTCCATGGGAATGTTCAACCCAGGGACGGCAACATCAACAACTACAACAACAACAACATCAGCAACTGACAGTAACAGCAAAAATCCCTGTACCCTTTGATCAAGATACAAGATAATAATTCCTGTGGTCCCTTTGGGGGGGGGGGGGGGGGGTGTAGGATTTCAGAGAAAAGTGTAAGCGGTAGTTGGAAGAAAACAAAATTATCAAAATACAACAGTGTAATGTATAAAGGACAAGAGTCGATAAATCCATCTGTAACACGAAACACCGATAACACCATAGGAATATGTACACAAAGATAACGAATGCGAAAGAGACAAATGAGGTGCACAGCCAACCAATCAAAACAACACACACACACACACACACACACACACACACACACATGCACGCACACGCGCACGCACGCACGCGCGCGTTCATACTGCACGACGTCTTTAGAAACTTGGCAAGATTAAGTGCTACTTTCTTTGATTTGGTGCCCATTCTTCGTACACGGCGACCCAGCCGCCAGAGAGCATCACGACATTGACCAATCAAGCCTCTATGTTGACAGGCGGGGGAGTTCACTCCCGTCAGAACAGTGTGTTTTAGACGCCGCTCGATTTTGGCCGCTAGATGGCGCGCGTGCTAGGGCATTGTGGGCCCAGACTTTTCAACACGCACAATGCACGCATCAAAGAAACCTTCCCATCGACCGTCG
This sequence comes from Batillaria attramentaria, assembly GCA_018292915.2. NCBI lineage: Eukaryota > Metazoa > Mollusca > Gastropoda > Batillariidae > Batillaria > Batillaria attramentaria. The sequence continues at coordinate 637,185 of JACVVK020000381.1, forward strand.
AGAGAGTGGCTTGAAATCCAGCGTGCCTGTGATCTGGTTTGGATTTTATTTTAATGCCCGGATGTGTATGGTTTGTTCCGGTTCGCGCAGCGGAGCTTGGACAAACTTTCCACACCCCTACACCAAACTTCCCGCGCACCACGCTGTTCGGGGGCCTTCAGCCGTGAAATAACTCGATGCTATTTTATTTTGGCAGCGCTGCTATAAATAGCCACCAATCAATGGAAAGCGTAAGCGATTGAAGAGGCAGTGGATTTGGGTGAGGATCAAAGGGTTTTTACTTTCTGGTCGGACACAGTTCAGGGCGCCCTCTACCAACATTTTAAAACACTCGCCTTTTCTCGCCTGTGTTCGAGGTTTATTCTGAGCGTCTGGTGGCGGAACTGTGGACGTGTTCCCAGAGTGCTGCCGTATAAAGGCACATATTCCGACATTTTTTTAGGCTCTCAAATAGGTCTGAGCTGATTTGGTAGTGTCTAAGATTGTATAGTCCGTCTGCCCATGAAAAATGTAAGGTGGTGGTGGTGGTTGTTGTTGATGTTGTTGTTGTTGTTGTTTTAAAAGATATCTCTGAAACCATTTACTTCATGAAAAGTTATCAGCACAAGGCGTATGCTGTTTTCAGATACCTATATAGTTTTTGTTTTACGGTAAATCGTTTAGTGTTTGCTCTGTATAATTATGGGGTATTTTGCGTGAGTTAGGTCCAACTGTCGAGTCTTTTTACCTCTGCTGCACCCTGAGTTTGGATGTAGGTGAATCACGGGACTGCCCCCCGTCGGACCGTGCGACACGCACCGTATACACAACATACCATTCAACCTTTTTGTACTGGACATGCACGTGCAACATTCACATGTCACTGTATGTCGGGAATGCCAAATAGAAGTGGAAAATGCCGTGAGACGACACGGAGGCCTTTTTAACTTAGGTTTGAATTTTGTTTGTTTTTGTTGATGTGTTTTCTGTTTTGTTTTTTGTATTTCTATCATGCTTCACTAGTCATCCCGAGGGTGGAGGCTTCACGGCCATAGACGGAAACAAAACTAGAATGTTTTGGGGTCTCTGAGCCAGGTACACGTTTTTAGTTTTTTTTTTTTTGTTTTTTGTTTTCACCTGAAAGTGTATCGTGTGCTGGAAACCCGGTAAAAGTTTCCGTCGGAAATCTGGGACGAAACGAAATGAAAACAGATCTGTTAGTTCTCCTCATTCTGTAGACACGAGGACATAAACCTGCTGCCTAATTACCTTCACTTCTGCCGGCGGTTTGTCTCTCCAAGAGAGAGAGAGAGAGAGAGAGAGAGAGTGTGTGTGTGTGTGTGTGTGTGTGTGTGTGTGTGTGTGTGTGTGGTAACTGCATCGAGTTAATCACCACAGTGTATATGGGTGGTAGGCCAGGTGTTTCTAAACTTCTTACCTGTCGGCGGCCGTCTTTGTCTGGGGCACGAGGACAGAACGTGCACGATTCCCCCCTCCCCCTCCCCTCCCACCCGTCCCCCCTCCCATTCCCCTTCCCTGCTCTCCACACCACACCACACCACACCACACCACACTTCTACGACCTGAGAGTTACAAACTGTGTATACTTTTTGAAGATGTTCCAGACGTGGTCGTCGTTAACAGCACCAATAGACGACTCCACTCGGCAAGCCCCGAGGTCAAAGCCCCACCCCTGAACTCTGCGGTGTATTGGCAAAACACAGTACGTCCATGAAGTCATTTTTTTTTTATGGAAAAAGGGCTAATTTCGAAATGACAGAGATTGAGGTGATCGTCTTTTTATGTTGTTTCCATAGTAATGGAAACAACATAATAGGACGGGCTAAAATTTCCACGTTCATAGGCAAGCATCTGTGGTACAAACGCACGTCACTGCCGATCTCCCGCAGAGACGATTATGCAAGTGTAACTCTGACAATGACGTAAGAAAACTTGCGTCATCGATGCTGACGCGTATGGTGTTCCGAACGCAGTTCTCCTCCTCAGTGAGTGCCGTCTGTGCGGATGTGTGTGCGTGTGTGTGTGCGTGTGTGAATTGTGTCCGGGCCCGTTTCTTCGAAGATACTTAACCGAATGGCTTCAAATTTGGGGTATCCAAATTTATCAAAATGTTACATTAGACGATTCAAGCGTGTGATGATTGCTTAAGTGATTTGGGAGTTATCGCCCTTTTGAGACAAGTTGGTTGTCTTTCGTGTACAGGCGTAATATTTATTTAAATCACTCAATTTTTTGGCAGTAGATAGCTTGAATACGGACTCTGAATTGACTCACTACTAGAAAATGGTCGCTCTTATAGTTTTCATGTAAACCGAGCCTGAGTTGACATTGCATGTGAACCCAGTTCAGATGCCTATTTCTCCGAAAATACTAAACCGATCGATTTCAAATTTGGGGTTTCTAAATGAATCAAGATTGTTGAATAGAAGGCCCGATCCAGGTACAATTGCACACATGATTTGCGAGTTATCGCCCTTTTCAAAAAAAGTGGCTTTCTGGCGTTTAAAGGCGTAATATTTACCTAAACCACTCCATTTTTGGGACATAGATAGCATGAATACGGACTCTCAACTGAGTGAATTTTGGATGTTGTCGCTTTTATACTTTTGGCGTAAACCGTACCTGATGAAAGTGCTGGTGAACACACTTTAGATCTCAAAATCGCTCCTACTATACATAGATAATGAGCCTGGGGTGCCATAAAAATATACAAAAAAAATTAGAAAAATTCACTGCAGCCGTTGTCGTCAGTTGACTCGAAAATTTGTACTCGAAGCACATTTCCTTTACACAAGCCACACGCCTCACAAACATCGCAGAAAAGGCACACGCGCACTGACGCAAAACTGTATCAGCGTCAGTTTGCCGACGTCATGTTTGATCGACGTGGGGGTGTGTCGTCACTTTTCGGAAGTTCTCTATTTGTAGACGGGGAAAGCGGGAGTTTCATTGATGTAGTGAGCTTTGTTTTTCCCACTGACTCTCACTCAATAGCATAGTAGAGTGAGAGAACACCACATAGGTCTCAATGGAGCACATGCACAAACGCGGCTCGCGCAAGTCTGCGTGCGTGCGTGCGTGCGTGCGCGCGCGCGTATGTCTGTGTGTGTCTGTGTGCGCGCGCGCGCAGCAGACATAACACATAGTGAAAAAAACGTTCGCCGCGCAGACTTGTCTGTTAAACACATTGAGCCGGTATAAATTCGATCTTTACACTGCGCAGCAGCAACACTTCAATTTTCATGGGGCTGCTTTCATTGCAAGAATTGTATCCGAGTCAAAGTTATTACGTCAAATGTATTATGCGTCATCCCAATGAGGAAAACGTCATAGATTTCAAAGAAAACAACTTGACGTCTCTCTTCCAAAACCAAGATTGGTCTGACAAGCCCGGTCAGTTGTTTCCATTGAGAGAGAGAGAGAGAGAGAGAGAGTGTGTGTGTGTGTGTGTGTGTGTGTGTGTGTGTGTGTGTGTGTGTGTGTGTGTGTGTGTCCTCCCGTATACATGGCATTACAAAAGAACGACCGTGACGACAGCAGGTGATTAAATGGAAACAACATATTGGGCTGGTCAGTGGCCATCTTGTTTCTTTTTTGACGCCAGTGGACTTGCTGCTTTGTTTCCACGTTTCAGTCATATCGAAATACACGTGCTTCCTTCGTTGTAGCAAAGATCTTGGAAACATAAAGATAGTTCACTTACCTCCCTTTGAGGGACAACGCGTAAGAGTTGTCTGCGCGCATTAGCGCGCATCCCGCAGATCTACGCAGTAATGGCAGTATGGCAGAAAGCCAGAAACCACGCGTGCAATGGTGTGCAGCGCCGAATTGCTGTCAGAAGCGAACACCAGGAACGGGAAAACCTTTCTGTAGATTTCCCCCTTGAAAAATAGAGGTAGGTATGCCTACGATATCGAAGTTGGAGCCAAGATCGGTATCGAAGTTGGAGCCAAGATTATGTTTTCTCCCAAACATAACACATAGCATCACACGTGAAAACCAAAATCGCCGCATCCACGACGTGTGACTGGCGTAAATTTAGTATAGAATCCGCATGCTTGTAAAAAGTCTGTTTGTTTGACCCAACCCTACACTAGCCGCCGTAAAACATTTTAACAAAATAAACGGCTAAAAACGAAGATGTCAGCGACTGACAGGTGGTCTCCCCCCATATATTTCGCATGTGTTTTAGGCCTATGGAAAACATAAGACAGTACTCTCAAAGTTCCGGAGGACGAACGAAAGATCTAGTTTGGCTTTCACTGCTGTACGTAGGCGACGCAGTGCATTCCGTTCGATGTGTTCAAGTAAAACTAGTACGGAACACAGAAAGATCGAATGTGCGAGAGATCCAAAGATGGACGCATCCGCTGAATACTTCCTGCTAACTCAGCATTAATCATATCTGCGACCGACGATCCAGCAGATTCTATGTTGTGATATGGTTTTACAATGGTTAGAATGAAGTTCAGCCGGATGATTTGTTCTGTGTGTGTGTGTGTGTGTGTGTGTGTGTGTGTGTGTGTGTGTGTGTGTGTGTGTATCAGTGCAACGTGCCGCTAGCACAGTTCAAGTCAACGTTATTTGTAAAGTTTAAAAAACAAACAAACACCACCGCCAACAAAACAACAAAAACAACACCAAAACCTGATGTCTGCGCCTGCCACGTGTGTTTACTGCTGTTTGTTTACACTGCATGCAAACCTCTTGATTTTTAAGAAAAGAGTTCTGTACATACCTACAGATTTCCCCCCAACAGTATGTGAACTGGAACAAGTGCCGATGAACGTACCTGCCGCCGTATGAGTGACAACTCTGTGTGTGTGTGTGTGTGTGTGTGTGTGTGTGTGTGTTCTGAATTTAGATGCAGGTATACGCTAGCACAATTTAAGTCATCGTGATTTGTAAAGTTGTCAGGGAAAAAAAAATTACGCTGTATCTGCGTCAGCCGCGTGTGTTTACTGTTTGTTTACACTGCATGCACACGTACCATTTGAGGTCTTTTTTTTTTTTTTTGACAAGAAAGCGAAAAACAAAAATGTTTGTTTTTCAACAGGAATACCAAAAGAAGTATTTCCCCGTTTATATTTGTCTGTTATTTGAACAATTCGGCGCAGAACACAATTGCATGCCCGGCTTTTGTGATCGCTTTCCACTTTCCGCCATGCTGTCACTATAGGGGCCAGATCTAGGATGCGCGCTAATGCGGGCAGACAACTCTTCGCGTTGTCCCGCTATATGTCTCTCTTACGAGGGCAGGAGTGACGCGTCTTTCTGATTCCAAGGTCTTTGGTTGTAGTGTCTGGAAAGGAAGTTCAAGTTGCCAGACCACGCCATGTGTTGTGCTCATTATGCTGCGGCACGCGATTGGCTGGATTCTGGTGGGCTCGACCCTTTTTATCGACATGAGTGGAGTCGTCCATTCCTTCCGGCACAGGAGCCAGAGTTAGTTGTGGAACAGTCACGCACGTAAGTGCATATGTACGCCGGAAATAGTCCATTTTAACCATTCCGTACCGCGCACGAGTATCACACGTTTAATAATAATAATAATCGCATTAATATAGGCGCTTTATCCCAAATATTTTGGCTCAAAGTGCCGCGAGCTAAACCCAACACGCATGCTCACGTGAATTACACGCATTCTCTCGCACACAGGACATAAACGTATTACAATCACGTGGTATGAAGGGTCAGCTCAGCTATTTAAATTTCGGAATTTAGATATGCATTTATTTTTCAAACTTGGTGGGCTGAACATTTACGTTTGGCCCTGTATGCGAAAATCAGGCAAGAGTAACGGTTCCTTGGCGGCTCTTACTGCAGCAATCACGAGTATAATCAAAGTGCAACACTCCCGCTAAACCAGATTTAAACCCATGCATAAATTACTTATGATTTTTTTTTAAGCGAGACCACTGGTGTACAACCGCAAACTTAGGTGGTAGGAATTGAGAAGAGGTCGTCAGTGAATGACAGCAACATTAAAACGGACGACCCGCTGTTTCGCTTTGCCTGTAGGCTTCTGTTGGCACTGTTCCAACCTGGAATCAGACTTGAAGACGACACTGCGGATGTTAGGATGGGTGAATGTGTGTGGAGATAGTTCCATATAGCTGCTCCAGGAAACGAAAACTGCCGCAGTGCTGTATGTCAGACGCAGAAGTGAATCGCTTTCGGTCGTGTCCCAGGTTTTCTGTCTGGCGTTATTGCCGAAACCAAGATTTGTGTGGTTATTCACCCAGATCTAAACACACACACACACACACACACACACACACACACACACACACACACACACACACACACACACACACACACACACACACACACACGCCAGGCTTATCATTAAACATCGCTGTCACTCTGTATTTTCGCATGTGAATCTCCCCTTTATTAGCGATATTTCCGATGATGCTTTCAGTAACAAGTGAAATCCATAGCATCACTGAGGTTTGCACGGAGGCCTGAACTCCGCCAGCTGCCGTCCGTATCCGCCGTGAGTTGTGCTCACGTGTCCCTGAAACAAGCACAGCAGACAATCTCTGTCAGTGTTAATTTCGCTTACAACAATGCCACCGTTTTATGTGCACGCCAAGCACCGGCTCATTTGACACGTGAAAATAGTTTACACGAGAGATAGAGAGAGAGAGGGAGAGATTGCCTCGCACCAAAAGTGGGTTGTTTTGGACGGAAGGTAGTTATCAGGCACGATGCCAGAACAGTTTGCACAAAGCTTGAAGGGAGGTAAACGAACAATCTGTGTAGATGAAGTCAAAACAATGTGTTCCCTGCATATCGGAATAAAGTCATATCTGAGTATCAGCGGCAGTTATGTGATGGTTGTTGTATGATCGGGAAAATGCACACACACACACACACACACACACACACACACACACACACACACACACACACACACACACACACACACACACACACACACGCACGCCACTCTGACGGAAATGGCAAATACTGATAATTATGCATTGATAACCTCAGAACTTGTCAGCCTCGTGCACGCTTGTTGAAATACGCTGCATTTCCACCCACCCATTTCATCATATGAATCGAATAATTCTGACAGCTTGTTTGTCCATCCATATTCTGTCTCTTGCTTTATTCATTTTTTTCTTTCATCAACAGGAAACCCACCACATTTGCCACCCTCCAAAGAGACGGGCTGACCAAGCTGTTTTTCGGGTTGCCTGGCAACCCAGTGTCGGCCCTGGTCACGTGCAACCTGTACGTACTTCCGGCCATCAGACGCATGATGGGATGCCCCAGTCCCAACCTCTCCGTCATCAGGGCCCGGGTGAGATGACGTCATTAAGCTGTGATGTCAGCCACTTGCGTCACTTCGGTGTCGTTTGATAGCCGTTCATTTTAGTGTTAAGAGTTCTTGATCAGCTAGTCATGGTACTCCTGTCCTGTAATCCAGGATGTGAATTCCCCGATCGCTCAATGGTTACCCGAACTACTGATGAGCTAACCACACCGCAATTTATTGTGGAGAATAGATAATGGGCCTTATTGTATATTAAAAAAAAAAAATCTTTCTGATCAGCCGCAGTATATTTCGTTGTTTCGAAGAAAACGTGAGTCGTGCAGGAAAACATAAATAAGTAAAGAAAATTATCTTAGAAATCCATCATGGAGAGTCGCTGTTCTATGTCTGTTCAGCTGGATCGCACCGTGAAACTGGACCCCCGTCCCGAGTACCACCGCGCCGTTGCTGCCTGGTTGCCAGGCGACGACGTTGCCAAGGCGACGAGCACGGGCAACCAGATCAGCAGCCGCTTGTTGAGCCTGAAGGAGGCCAACGTCCTGCTGAGACTGCCGCCCAAATCGGAGGAGGTGACGATGATCCAAGAAGGGGAGGTGGTCGATGCCATTGTCATCGCTCCGCTGTAGGCTAGCGGGGGTTGGTGAACTGCAAATGGGCCAGGGCTCTGACCGGCATTATTAAAGTAACTTTCCATTGTTTTCTTGTTCTTTTTTTTGTTTTTGTTTTTTTAAGCAGTTGTTAAAGTGTATCTGATGTCAGGTTTGGGGTTTTGGTGAAAAGAGGCATGTTTGGTGTGTAGATAAACGGCAGACTTCACTTGATCAGGTACCTATGTTTTAAGCATATCTTTGGGCATGTGTGGAGTATGAATAACAGAGTGCACATTTCTGAGCTATTTCAGTATGTAGGGTTGGCACGGACACCGCATCAGCAGACTATCAAAATTACGCTTTCGAGGCTTCATTTTTGGCACGCAGCTTGTCGACATGTCTTGATTCTGGAAACCATTGTCTGTTTTGGTGAGAGAAATTGTTTTGAAGGAAGTGTGCTGCTGACATTAGTCGGAACCAAACAGCAGAAAAAAACAACTTTATTCTGTGACATGCGTGTGCCGATTTCGCCTCTCATCTCATTTCTGCCACAGTTGATAATTACAACGTGCAAGTAGGTCGCCCCGTCTACCTTCCGTGCGAGCCAAAACCTCTCCGCCGCGCTGAAAGCGCGAGGCAACCCAACTGGAACCGAAACACTACGTCAGCAGTTGATCACATCCGCTTCTGAAGTAGTTAGCGGGAAACGTGAGCCTCGTTTGATTATCGTCGATTTAGTTGTACACCTTTAAAGAGCGTGTTGTTAACAGATTCCATAGCAGCTTAGATGTCTGTATTGGCAAAGACATGGACAAGGACAGCGGGAGATAAAGGACGCTTTTCCGTCAATTTTCCACACTGTGGCTGAGACGAGATGGTGTTGACGTCACAGTCGAAGCGAGCTGTGTGCTGGGTTGGTTGGTGGCTGGCGCTGCACCTTGGCGACGCGCTTAGCCCGGGTGAAATAACCTTAAGATTTGAGAAAGGAGGACGAGGCTGCAACAGCCAGGAAAACCAACCAACCAACCAACCAACCAAGCGCCAAACAAACAACAACTAACACCACACCACAAATAGCAACAACAAGAAAGCAAACAACAACAGCAGCGACAACAAACAACAACAACCACCACACCTCCACTGCTAACAGTAGCAACAACCACCATCACCCCCCACCACCATTGCCTGCAACACCAAACAACCACCAAACATGCAGGGAGTCGTTTGGAGACAGTTGTAGTTAGACCAGCGATAGTTTAGCGATCTGTTCAATAAGAAATCATGCAAACAAGTGCCATATTGTCAATTAGATGAATTGCAACAACCTTTCGCCTTTCTGGCGAGCCTTGAGAGCCCAGCTGGTAGGAGGGTTGGTCTGGCAAGGCTCGGGTTTGATTTCTTGCCAGGGAGTTTTGCTGGGGTTATTTGTGGAAATGGACGTTAACCTTCCTCCCTCTCTCCCAGAGCCGCACCCCGTTCCCCGGGCGTCATATCCGTGGGAATTATAATACGACAAGTGTCCTAGCTGAGTGCGAAAGAATAGGACACTTGTCCTGAATTTTGAATATTGTCCCGTGTGGCGCAGAAATTATCGGACGAATGTCCGCCTTGGTTACAAAACGTACTCGGACGTTTCGAAAATTAATTTGTCTGTGACCGATGTCCGACGCGGAAATAAATCCCTCCTCTTCCTCCCCTCCACACACCCCTCCCCCCCTCTTATCTCCCCCCCCCCCCCCGAACCCTCGCCCCCCACCCACCCCCACCCGCCCCCACCCCCGGCCGTCTTTTCTCGCGCGCCCCGACCGTAACTCCTCCCCCCCCCCCAAACACACACACACACACACACACACACACACACACACACACACACACACACACACACACACACACACACACCCACACACACCGCACTCGGCCAGCAAAAGAGCAACATAGAGCAACAGTGTTTTCTTTTCTTCTTTTTAAAGGGCTTTGGGAGTTTGGCAACCGTGTCTGACTGCTGTGGGCTTCGTGTAAATCCGATTTTTTTTAAACTGGGTGACCCAGTTCTGATCTCTCTCGATTTAACCCACGCGTGTATCAGTTCGTGGCATCACATCTGACAGTATACGCAGCTCTTGTCTCTGAAACCCGATGTGCAAGTGTTGATTGCATGTAGCAGACTTTGTGTGTGTGTGTGTGTGTGTGTGTGTGTGTGTGTGTGTGTGTGTGTGTGTGTGTGTGTGTGTGTGTGTGGTTATTTTTAATGATAGCTAATCAGTTTATGTTTACCTACGATATTATTGTGACGCAGACCTCATTAAATTCTGGACAGTTTTGTTAGCGAGTTTACGTCATGATGACGTATGCGGAAAAAGATCGCTCTAACTCAAGAACATTGACGTCACCAGACGGAGCCTTTTGTAGCGGTCCTGTTGGACGTATTTAGGATGCAGTGCCCAGTTAGTTTTTGTTTAGTGTGTGTCTTGCACAGCGCTTTGACGTCACCATCCGGGGCCTTTTGTACCAGTCCCAGTCCTGCTTAACGTATTTATATCAATGTAACCCGTGGAATAGTTTCAGTATGGCTGCATAAGCGCATATTACAGAGATGATGGTTTGACGCCTTTTTTACACAAAGTCCCACATGGAATTTATATGCACGAACCGGATGTTAGCAGTGCGGTGACTGACTCTTCGTGCATAAACTCATTATAGTAGAATGTGAATCTTTGAAGCTTTTTCGTCAGAACAAATCATAGTCGACTCCACAGATCTGGTTTACCGTGTAATCATGCAGTCGTGGCTTCTCTGTGATTGGTCGCCTGTCTTAGATGAGAAAACCTGTTGAATTTCGGGAAGGGAGCAAGAGTTTTGAGGTTTCTGTCGTTGTCCCACTGTCTGTCTGTCTGTCTCTGTCTGTCTGTCTGTCTGTCTGTCTCCCTGTCTGTCTCTCGTCTCTTTTTATGGCTGTGGCTTGCTTCAAGTGGTATTTTGAGGGACGGTGTACAATAGTATTGTGTTGAGTCGTATTTTACTCAGGATCTGCATAATTATCTAAGTGTTTGTTTCGCTTGTAATGAATGATTCTCACATCAGACAATGCTTTCTTGTTGTTCGTCAGTGTACGGGTTGTTGGGTTCTGAAAATTTGATCGAATTCTGTGACAGCGAATATCTAAAGAAAAGTCCCGTTTTGTGTCTTTTTTTGTGAAAGTTTATGTAAACAGATGAATTGTTGTTTTTTGTTTTTTGTTTGTTTGTTTGTTTTGTTTTGTTTTTTGGTGGAATGTGAAAATTCTGTGAAATGTTAAGTTCATGGGCAGGTAAGATGTGTGTTTATTTTTCTTGCTGTTTTCTATTGTTATCATCTTCACTCGCGAGAAAGCGGATTAAGGTTTGTGATTTTTGTCCATGCTCTCTGTAACTGCGTTCTTGTAGTAATTTTGATCGACTTCTTCAAAGTGCAGACAGGGATGATTTTATGATAACGCCAAGAATGCTCATGATGTGATAGCGTTTATGCAAATTAGTTGCCTTGTTTTTTTGTTTTTTTTCCCAAGTGACCTTTAGGGAGTAGATTTTGTATTCTTTAGGGTGTCAATACTTCCTGTTTATTTGAGCTTGACACCGCTTTTTTCAAGTTTAATACGGAGTGGTAAAGTGCCTTGTCGACTAAAAGTCTGATTTTTGTTTCTTTATGAGACACGTGTGTGTGTGTGTGTGTGTGTGTGTGTGTGTGTGTGTGTGTGTGTGTGTGTGTGTGTGTGTGTGTGTGTGTGTTTTCCTCGTGGCTGACTTCAAACGTTTAATCATATTTGAAATGAGTTTTTAAAAAAAACTTCTCAACCATATTTTTATGTTTAAATTTGAGGCCTAACGCTGACACTTAGATCTCAGACCAAGAAAGCTAACTCTTAAACCAAGAAAGATAACATTCACAGCGAGAAAGGTATCTTTCAAGGCAGGTGACTTGCACACCAAGAAAGACAACTTCAAGCGCAGCTGGCAGATTTACAGAGGGCGCCTCCAACAAGAGACTGCAGGCCTCCCTAAAACACCATTACATCCGGGCTTCTCCTTCATGCAGGTGACCTCCAAACAGAGCTCGTGATGAACGTAATGAAAATTAATTGCTGAATGACTGTTGGTTGTTAAGGTATCCAACACGACTCGGCCAAAGTGCTGTGCGGAATCAAAATGGCTGTCGGGCGCTGACAGGGGGAAGAATGAATACCTTGGAGACTTTTTGTTATTTCTGTAACAGATACCTCCCGCCTGTTCCCCCAGTATCGTTAACGCAATAATCGGCCCATTTTCTCGTGCTCAATGTTGACGTGTTTGCGGCCACTCCAATTTGCTCATTAGACAAAAAGCTTTGACCTTCACGGCGTGGACGTGCAATTAACGCCCCGTGTGTTGTACAAGGCTGGCTGACCTGTGACCTTTTACTTCAAGCTTCTCCAGTGGGAGACCGTCCCGGCGTGCGCATTTTGCGGACGCGAAAATAGCCGGCCGCAACGGGCAGAAAATTCCCCTGTGGTAAAATTAGACGCGGATGGGTGAAGGTCAGGGTGTGAAATGTGAAACACTGGAAACGAGAAACCCACGTCCAGATTCCAAAAACAGGAGAAATAAAAGTGTCTAGTGAAGACTGTAGCGTCCTGTTGTGCCGAGCGGAATGAGAAGTGAAGTGAAATTAATGTGGTTGCACCTTCCCACAAATTCACCTGTAGTGTGCTTAATTGGCGTAAAAAATATAAAGATAAAATTTTCAACGAGTAATCATGGCGTCTGTCCCAGGCATGTCGGAATGCACTGACCAGGGCAGCATCGAGCCGTTGCTGTTCTCGCTCGCACAGCCAGCAGACGTCATGATGAGTGTTGCATTCTGAGCTCTCGTTATATTCTACATCCAGGGTACAGAAACCTTTACAAGCGTAAGTGTTTTAGGACATCTGGGAAGCAGAGTATTATTAAAATCGCACAATCTTCCTACTTACAACCTCAGAACGCTTCGCAATGACATTTGCCAAAGCACAACCCACAGTCATTTCCACAATCACTACACACACACACACACACACAC
>JACVVK020000382.1:0-62500 GCA_018292915.2 Batillaria attramentaria
AAAGCGCCTATATTAATGCGCTGATTATTATTATTATTATTATTAAAACTGTTTGCAGAGAAAGTTACAATAAACCAATGAATGGTATAGTAAATGACACTTACTTGTTTTAGTTGAAACACGAGTTAGAAATAGATTTTGCGACATTCATGATTTCCGGCTGAATTCAATCGAAATGAAATAACATTTTGTACGCAACGAAGGTAACAATACCACGTGTTCGCGTAATGTGACTTACTCTGAAAATAAAAGAAGAAAAAAAAAAAGAAAAAAAAAGGATGGATATTTTGTCTCCTTTCTTACGTTCAGTGCAAAAATCTAGTTTGCGTATTTTATTTTGCCTGAGGCTGAATTTATTTATTTTAACACCGTGTTGTTCATTAAACCCAAAATAAACGTATCTGCGTGTTGAATTAGAACAATTAACACTTTTTGCACCAAACCCGAGTATCACACTTTATTTATTTATTTATTTATTTATTTTGTTTTTGTTTTGGCTTTGTATGCAAAAAAACAGGCAAGACTGATTTGCTGTTTCTGAACGGCCCTTGTTGCAGCAAACACGAATATAATCAAAGTGCAACACTCCAACTAAGCCAAATTTAAATCCATGCACACTGAATTGATTATTATATTTTTTGTGAAGCCACTGATGCACAAACCTCAGACTTACTCGGTAGCAAATGAGTTAACAAAATTATCAAAACACGAAGCGGCCGCCGACTTATGCGAAAATCACGAACTAGCTTCTAGCGCATCGATTGCAAACAGGGGGCGCAATCTCGCAGAATCTGGGAGGGCATCCGTCAGGCCTCCCACAGGGAGGGGGGACATCAAAGGGGAGATAAAGATAACGTGATCACAGATTTCAGCTCCCGTATCGGATTTAATCCAAAGTCATCCACCCATGTCGCCCGCGGTCACGGATCACTTCCAACAAGGGTTGGACAATATTTAGCTCAGAACACAGTACTTTAGATTAGTGCTGAAGATGTGTAACTCATACTACCGGTCCCGGTGGAAGGGAAGGCTGGGTACAGACAGTGGTGTTGACCCGATCCACCAGCAACAGAGGCACCAGCAGACAACTCTCTTCAGACTGAGGACTGGCCACTGCAGGCTACTGAACGACCTCAACCGACTCAAGATTGCCCACACTGACGAATATCCAGGTGGCACTGGATCACAGACCCCAGAACACATCCTTCAGTACTGTCCAACCCATGATGCCAGCCTCCAGCCGGTCTGGGACCTGAGAGACAGATACTCACTGAAGACGGTAGACTTCCTCAAGCCACACCATGTCCTAGGTGACAGGCCAATGAGAACCCTGGCCGACGCGATCGTCAGATCAGATCTGACAAAATGGTTCTGAAACCAAAAAGCGAGGGGACACCCCAGTGATAATCTAAAAGGCAAAAGTACGGATGACAGAACAGACTGAGGCACTGAAAAACAAACCCAGACCAGGAGGCATCTGAAAGCCAAGTGAAGATCCTCTGACGCTGACCAAAGCTAAGCAAATCAGCCCTCACACACCCCAAAGACACTCGCCTAGCCAAGCAGCCAAAGTCACACGCCAGGAACAACTTGTCCTTAAGGGCCAAAAGCCATAGGACGTAAAGCAAGCTAATAATGATGATGCTCTACGACGTCAAACCTGGCCAGAGTGCGCAGAGCTACAGGTGCAGCTTTGGGGTAGCAGTCATGACCTGGACAAGACTGTGTTATTCGTCATGGCGACCGGATTGCAATCTGACGCAACCAGTCAAATCGACCGCCGAAGTAATCATACATGTGCCGGGTCCAAGTTTTCCAGGACATATTCGAGCAGATTAAAATTGACTCTCAAAGCTAGAAGAAGAAAAAAAGAAAAAAAAAGAAAAAGAAAAAAAAGTGTTTCCAACACACGTACTGCGCGATTGAACTCACAAAAGATTATCTATTTTCTTTGTTTTTGTTTTTTTAACGCACAGTGGGACACATCAGGGGAATATTGTTGTCTCAGAACGCTCTGTGTCCGGGCCCTACGTGTATGGTTTTTTGGCCATCGGTATTTTTACGGCTCATACCTTAACCGCCAGCAGAAGGCTGATTTTTTCCCGTATCTGAATGTTATCTTGCTTATGTCAAAAAATACTCTGCTAGGAAAAGATTAACTCTCGCCTCTATCATCATCATCATCATCATCATCATCCTTGTTATTATTATTATTATTATTGCAACGGCAGATTGAAAATTAACCGACGACTGGCCCAGTCCTTTCTCTTGTGAAGTACAGTTCGTTCGTTCGTTCAGATATGAACAGGCCATTTCAGCTTACCCAGTCTATCAATATACATGCATGCAAACCAGTGCAATCAACCATTACACATATACCCGGTTTTTTGTTGTTGTTTTTTTTTATTCCGCTTGGCATGCAAAAAGAGTAGAAACAGACTACAATGCTGGACAAGGCAAAACGATGGTGAGCGAAACATCAAGCCAAGTCACTCGCGACAAGAGTTTCAACAGGCGAGACAAGAATAACTTTAACAAGGAAGGTGAATGACAAACGCCCATGTTCGTGTTTTGGCCAGTACTGTGGTTAAATATTATGCTGTTCCTCGTACTTATTGTTATCTATGTTAGTTTGCAGTTTCCGATTTGAATTAGTTTGTTCAATTCATCTCATGGAATACAGTGTTCCCATGACAATAAACTGGGGTCTTATTCTCATTTATGAATGCATGTGTACATATGATTACTCGCTGTTTGTGGGGAGCCGGGGTGGCCGAATGGTAGAGCGTTGGACTCTCAATGCTCGGGTCGTGAGTTCGAATCCCGCCGGCTGGGGCCAAATATTTGTGCTGGCCTTTTTTTCTCGTTGCCCCGTCTTTGATATTACCCTTATGTGGTGGAAAAGGACGTTAAACTCCCAAACACCCACCCACCCAACCCTACTCGCTGTTTGTGGAGAACCTGACTTTGGTTTAAACAAGTTTATTGCAATACAGTTGGTTCAAAGTAAATAAACAATTTCTGAGCATGAACAAGCTAGGCTTATAATAATGCTCAGGGGTCAACAAACAAGTGCATGTTAACGGTATTGCAATGGCGGTAATTATAGTAAATTAGAGCTGAGAGGGGGGGGGGGGGTCTAAGTGTACTTTAAAAAAAAAGAACCTGACTTTAACATACAAGAGAAAGAAGAAGAAGAAGAAGAACAACAACAACAACAGTCTTGTCACCACAAGTGTGATTTCCACAAAAACACCCCATTCTCGCCACAGAAAATATTTTCCCACCCCACCCACCCACCCGTGAAGTGCGCTGCAGGGGCCGGTCAGGAGCGGTCAGGGGCGAAACAAGATCAACTGGATTAATTGCCCTATTGAGTAGCCTCCCCTTCAATGATCCAGTGTGCCAATCAAACCCCGCTGGGCAGTAAAGAAGTTCACGATCAACAGCTAAAAGGTTAAACAGGCTGGCCGTTGCGCAAGGCATTGATGAGAAGTCCGAGGGTTAATGAAGCTGAGGGAACTTTCTCACAGTTGGGACAAGGCAAATGACAAGGCGGGTAACATTCACCAATAATCCCATCTCGCCGATCCTGTGTTTGGCGCCACGGTGGCGCAGAGCCAGCAGCGATGGAGTTTCTTAAAAGGAAAAGAAGACTGCTGTGGACAGTTTGATCTGAGTTTAGCCGTCGTTACATTGTTCTTTCAAGCTTTCTTCGTCCGAGTAAGTCTTTCGCGTGACATGTTGTCAAATAAAGCGCGGTTGTGTTACTCGTTTGTATAGTCTGGGGCTGGAATACAGGATAAAGAGGTGGTCTTCAGTTCCCACACCTACACTGACGTACAATCACCCCCTCCCCTTCCCCGTCCCCTCCACCCCATTCGTTTTTCGCAGCCTAAATTCTTAAGTTCATTGGCAATTTCTAGATGTTGATATCATGTATAAAAAAAGAAGATATGTTTCTTTGTCCAGCTGAAGGGATTTGTTGCTTTTTATTGTTTTTGTTGTTGTTGTTGTTGTTGTTGTTGTTGTTGTTGTTGGCGTGTTGGTTTAAACAGGTTTATTGCAATACAATTCGTGCAAGTTCTTCTGAACTAATTTCTTAGGTTGTACGTCGCACATGGACAAAGGAAAATGTTTCAGCTGGTATCTTCCACACCAGGAAGAGGTAGACGCTTAGACCTTAGTTCCGAATTACTGCCTGTTAGTTCCCACTAAAGCGAATACCCTGATTACGCAACCCGTCCCCCTTTGAGCCTGTTCTGTTGCTGACCACAGTACCGTACCGACAAAAACACTAATTGCTCCCAATACCCCAATAACCAATACCCCACACATCTCGCCCTCTTGAGTCCTTGTTGTTGATAGCCAGGCACAGCACCGCCCCAGACAAAACCACCCAAGCGATTGTGCCTTCAGTATCCCAATCCACTGCTGTAACGCCTCAAATCCAATACATCACACCACTCCGCCAAGCGCACCGTCCTGTTATCAGTATCAGTACCCGCTGTATCACTAATTAGATACCCGCTTAATCAGTTCAATCCACCTCGGGTGGAGTCAGCCCGCGGCGCGCAATGACCTGTGTTCATCGTCGAGTGCCCTCTTTCCGGGGTGATGGGTCACGGTTGGGTGAGCACAAGCCACAGAGAGAGAGAGAGAGAGAGAGAGAGGGGGGGGGGGGAGTGGGAGGAATCATAAAAGTTTATGACCGCACAGCGGAGGGTCTTGTGTAGCGGTTCACTGAAACCATGGAGGGGCTGCAAGTAGTGTGACCACTGAGCTGATTGTGTGTTTGGAAGGGCAGTGTTCGAAGATGGCATTTGTCAAATGAATTCCTGTTTTACTAACATTTTTTTTCCCTGTCAGCAAACAAGCGTTCACAAAGCTTTAACGATTTATACAAAACCAAAATTAAACGCGAAGGTGTGGACATGTTCAAGCTAACGAACATATTAAAAATTAATGCCATCCGTCAAAAAAGTCCGAAACGTTAAATAGCTAAGCTAACCCTTTTTCCCGTTTACGTAGCTGTAATATGTTGTTGTTAGGTGTGTGAGTGAATGTATGTGATTCACGTGAGCGTGCGTGTTGGGTCGCGTCCACGTTGCTTTGAGTCAGGCGATTGGGATAAGGCGCCAATATAAATGCATTTATCGTCGTTATTCGTGTCAAACATTCGGATTGTATCACCCCTTCTTCTGGTCTGTCCACTATCCGCACTACATACAAAAGACCGTGCACCTTGGAGCACATAGAAATTTGCCAAGATGGCGATCGTAGTTAGTGCAGAGAGATCAAAGCGTGCAGAGAAACAGGGGGTTCAGTAAACAAGCCCGGGACTCCAGCTGTAAAAATCGCTGCGAGAAATTAGCGAAAAATCGCCCCTCTGTCATAACCAGCCCACTTTACGACGGCAGAAAACAACCCTCCATCTTGGAGCCGGCATTTTGAAAGGATGGAAGGGAGATGCATGATGGAAAGGTAGTTGAGGGGGGGGGGCAAGAGGGAGGGGGAGAGAGAGGACAAGCTTGCGCGGCAGACAGAAGATCGCACACGCCGCCGGCATGCGCGCGACAGACGTTGTGACGTCACCGTCTACAAGTGTCGCCTTGTGCAGGGTTCTGTCCTCTTGTCTTTGAACGGTCGGGGATTTGCAGGCCACAGGAGGGTCGATTAGTTCCCTTTACTGGAACCCTTTAATCCCCTTCAATCCCGAAAGGGGGAGAACTTGGACGACGTCTGGTGGAATTGAAAAGTGTGGAGGGGCACATCTGGACCGTTTGCGGCGATCCACTGAATCCGACGACCGCTACAGGAAACTTGTAGATTGACGGTTGTAAAACCTAGGCTGTTCTTCAAACTTTGTCGTCTGCTGTCTGTGGAATTGTGGGTATGGAGAGGGTCATAAACAAGGTCTGTTTTCACGGCCATGGCTTTGATGTGGAGATCGGAGGAGGTTAGATTACTAATCAGCGACTGTAAAACTCTCCGTCGTGTTAAGTCGTGCGTGTATCTTTCTAACCGGAAATTTCTGTATCTGTTGTTACAAGCGGTGCGTTGTTGGAGTGTTGGAGTAGGCTGTGTGGGTTTGCTGGTGCAGAAAACTGCGTGATAATAATGATCAGTTGAATGTGCTTGACATGGTGCTTTCATTTAAATAACTGATAATTATACTGTCTTCTTCCTCTTATATTATATTATTAGTAGTATTAGTATTATCATCATCAGCATCATCATTAGTATTATCATTATTGTCATTATTATCATTATTGTTAATCTCTACATCATTACCGTTACAGCAATTAAATGTAATCATTTTCAAAAACTCACACTAGTGACTTACTACTAAAGTAAACTTTGAACTTGTAATTCGATATACGATTTGTTGGTGTGGTACTTTTATTTATTTTGGGGGGGGGGGAGGGGTGATGGTGGAGGGGGGGATGGGTGGTGGTGGTGGAGGGGGTGTGTGTAGTTTTCTGCACAATGAATGTGGGCGTCGGTTCGTTCGTACGTTCGTTCGTTCATATGTTCGTTCGTACGTTCGTTCGTTATGTTCGTTTATTTGTCTATTTATTTGTCCATTTATTTGTCTGTTTATTTGTCTATTTATTTGTCTATTTATGTGTCTATTATACGTTTATTTGTTGTCCGAATTTTAGGTTTAGGCAATAGCGCAATATTTGTGAAATCAAATATGACAAAGGCGACCTCACTGTGTAGAACGTGCGCCCCTTACACAGCATGAGAAGACATGACCTTTTTTTTTTTTAACTATTGCTCACACTGCATTTATCGTCAGTGTTTCTAAGTGCTCAATCAATACCACTCCAACTACATTCTGTGCGACAGTTTTAGCAGACTGACTCCATTTTGAATGAGTTTTTCACATCGCCTAGTGTCTCGGTTGAAACAAATTTCTTAGAAGGAAACAGCTTTGAGCATTAATAAGATAAACTTATAATATGCTCAGTAAACATACAGTAAACATTTGCAACCTTGCAAAATTACAGGTGGTGGTGGTGGGGTGGGGGGGGAGAGAGAGAGAGAGAGAGAGAGAGAGGTTTCAGTTGGTGATCATTTCAACATTTTCAACAGTGCCTCAAAAATCATCGGAGAAATTGGTGTGAAATATAGTTTTTGCGATTTTGTCCGTGAAATAATAATAATAATAATAAATCGTACTTATATAGCGCGAAATTCTCTCTCACACACACACAAACACGAACGAAAGCGCAGACCAAACAACTAAAACTTCGCCAAGTCTCATTGTTATCCACGAATGACCACAGTTCAAAATGAGATAAACCAAAACCTAAAATTTGTAAGTTCCAGGGTTGTTCCTTGAATACACCAGTTTCTCGAAAACCAAACTGCTTATAGCTTGTTGTGTCCCACGATAGTATAATAATAATAATAATGAGTATTGTATAGGCGCTTTACCCAATTTCATGAATCGGCTCAAAGCGCCGCGAACTGAACCCAACACGCACGCTCACGTGAATCACACGCATTCTCTCACACACCGGACATAAACACATTACAATCACGTGGTGCGAAGGGACAGCTCAGCTATTTAAGTTTCGGAATTTTAGATTTGCATTTATTTTTCAAATTTGGTGGGCTGAACATTTCCAAAGCAGAGGGGGGGGGGGGGGGGGGGGGGGGGGGGGGGGGGGGGGGGGGGGGGGGGGGGGGGGGGGGGGGGGGGGGGGGGGGGGGGGGGGGGGGGGGGGGGGGGGGGGGGGGGGGGGGGGGGGGGGGGGGGGGGGGGGGGGGGGGGGGGGGGGGGGGGGGGGGGGGGGGGGGGGGGGGGGGGGGGGGGGGGGGGGGGGGGGGGGGGGGGGGGGGGGGGGAAGCGATCGGCCCGAATGAACGGTGCCACATACGAGAAGGAAAACAATTTCTTTGCCCCGAGTGGGACTCGAACCCCTGACCTCTCGCATTGGTGACAAGTCTCTTAACCACTAGACCACCGACCGCCTAGTATAGTATGTATGGTGCTTGTATATGGAAGCAAACAAAATAAAACGGTTAAAAAAAAAACCAAATGACTAAGTCGAGATGTGAGGAGTTAACTACAAAGGCAAAAAACTCAAGCGGTTTAGTGACCTAGTGATGAAAGCCTCATGGCCACAGACTGTAGAACTGAAAGGAGACATGTGCCTGAAGGCGGGCATGCATTTTTTCATCTTCGACCCTCAGTGCTAACAGTTGTCGTCACAACGCGGTAACAGACAGCGTGCCAGCTGAGTCCGACAGTGTGAAAATGACCGTGTTGTTTAGACGCCATGTCAGACAGGTACCACGTGATGGTGATGGTAATGTTAGTCTCTTTGTGCTATATGGACCACTGTATTTAATGGTCAGAACAGCATGGCAAGGTTGAGGATCGGGAGCCCAAACAAACCAAGCAAACCTCCCCCCCCCCCAAAAAAAAAACAAAAAAAAAACAACAACAACAAAAAACAACAACCCCCCCCCCAAAAAAAAACAAAACAAAAAAAAAAACAAAACAAAAACAAAAACAAAAAAACCCAAAAAAGAGCAAAAACAAAAAAAACCCACGAAAAACAGAAAACACACAAACAACAACAAGAACAACAACAAAGTACCCCCCTCTCCCCCCCCCCCCCCCCAAACAAAAAAAAAAAAAAAAGCGCGGAGGGGGGTGGGGGTGTAGAAATGAAAAAAAAAATATATTAGGGTAGGAATTGGATTAGGTCTGTGGGCTTGTCTTTTTCTTTCCTTGTCATTGTTGTCATTGCTTCGTCGGTCGTGCTGTTGTTGTTTTCGTCGTCGTCGTCATTGTTGTTGTTTCTCTTGTCATCATCGCTGTTGTTGTCGTTGTTGTCTAGAGGTTTGCACGATATGAAAGCAAAACTTGTTCTGCTTAGCGCGAGAAATGAAAAGTACATTGGAGGTAAGATGATGGCAATGGAAACACTATTACACGTCGTCGTTCTTGTTGTTTGCACTGTTGCGATCAAGGTAACAAAAACACTGAAACCCCTACTTGCAAAATTAGCACGGTACGGATGTAAATTTCTTCTTCCATAACCCCCCCCCCTCCCTCCCAGACACATCTCCCATCCCCTCTTCCTCCATTCTCCATTCTTCCACAAGTTTCTATCTTTCTATCGATAATACAAACCTGTGAGTTACGCGTACTAACAACACCAGAGTTGAGAAGCTTTGTGTCAAGGTTGGGGCAACAAGCACCAGTTACTGACAGACGGTAAACCAGTTCACGCCGGGACAGACTGATACAGTGTCCATGTGCCGCCACTAGTCACTGACGTTCCCAGCCTGACATGTTACATGGTGGCAAACGAGGCGGGAGTTTAACGTCCCTTTTCCACCAAAAGATATCAAAGACGGCAGGCAACGAGAGAAAAAAAAAAAACCAAAAAAAAAAAAAAAAAAACCAACACAAATATTTGGTCCCAGTTGCGATTCGAACTCACGACCCGAGCATTGAGAGTTCAACGCTCTACCATACGGCTATCCCGGCTCACCTAGATATGACAGAAACTGACTGAAAATTGGTTTGAAAACAAAAAGTAAACTAATTAAGCCAATTAAACACAACTATATCAGCAAGACGTACACGTGACCTTTTTTTTTTTTAAAAAAAGTCTTCCTAATAGGTTTGCAATAGGTATAGGACAGGATTTTAAAAAAACATTAACTTTTTTAATTTGTTTGTTTTGCTGATTTGTCGGGTTTGTAGTTGTTGTTGTTGTTGTTTTGTTTGTTGTTATTTTTTGTGATGAGTGTGCGTAAACAGTGCAACAATCAGAGAATCAGAGATATATTCAACATGACTGTGATGCAGCAGTGTCTTAATTTGAACGAACCTTTACACGACACTGGAATCCATACAAATCGCTTCAGAAAGGTAACGTCTACACAAATGATTGTGTTGAGCAGGAAAAACTGAAACATAACGCCGATTACTCTGTCTCATGAATATGTGAGAAAATGGTTAAAGTGGGGTTTCCGCTTTTTTTTTTTTTTTGGACTTCTAAAAACATTTGAACTCTCTCTCTCTCTCTCTCTCTCTCTCTGCTCTCTCTCTCTCTCTCTCATCTCTCTCTTTGTGTTCGTGATTTTTTTTTTTTTATTGGGGGGGGGGGGGTAACAGGTTTATACATTTTCCCGTTTTGTTTGTTTTGTTTTGTTTTGGTTTGGTTGGTTCTGTTTTCTTTGCTTGTGTCTTGTTTGTTTTCCTAATTTCTTTGCTTTGTATCCACGGCTTTATTTGGTCATTATGGTCACAGTTGAATTTTGCTGTTACTGTATCCCCCCCCCTTCCCCCAAACGCTCCTTCGTCAAACGTGTTGGAAACGTACTGACACTGTCCTATCTCTCAAACCAAACTTGTTAATTTGGCGTCAGACGTCCTCCACGCGAGTCGTGTCAAACGCATTTCACAGAAAAACGACCAGAAAATGTCCCTCGTCTAGTCCATTTAGAACACTACCCACCAGTCGATCAAACCAGCACGCCGTAGTATGCGTCCGAGTCGTCAGAACCCAGCCGACTGACCCAAACGAACACATTTAAGCGACCTGGGCCGAGAGAGCGAGAAGTTTGACACGGCATTGTGATCTATGACACATAGGTTCGAAGCCAGGCTTCAGTGGACAAGGGAGGACGTAGGCGAGTCGAGTGACGGTGGTCGGAGAGAGGTGGAGAGAGGTTGGGAGACAGTATTGTTTTCTGTAAACGGCTGTAGTGATCGGTGGACAGTCGCTGAAGTGTTAGTGAAAGTGAAATGGCTACAGGCTTGTCTGGGTACAGCCGGAGCAAGAATGATTTATTGGAGACTCTGTGTGTGTGTGTGTGTGTGTGTGTGTGTGTGTGTGTGTGTGTGTGTTGTGTGTGTGTGTGTGTGTGGTGTGTGTGTGTGTGTGTGTGTGTGTGTGTGTGAGAGAGAGGAGAGAGAGAGAGAGAGAGAGAGACGAGAGAGAGAGAGAGGCAGGCAGGCAGGCAGACAGACAGACAAACAGAAAATTTGTCAGTTTGCAAACTGTCCGTTGCTAAAACTACAAGGAGAAGTAAGCAAAGAAAAACGAAAGATAGAAAAAAACCTACAACAGATACTTGCGAAGCAGAAAACAAAAACACACTTGTGCACACGCGCAAAAGAAAAAGGGGGGGGGGAAGAGGGGGGGGGGGAAGGAGGTCCTCCACACATACACGTAAACAAACTCAAAAGACATATGAAATAAAAACAATCAAAAAGCCCAGATCAATCAGCTATTTAAAAAGCGGACAAATCTGCATCTGAAATAATCTTCAAAGCATCACAAAAGCCTACATCAAAGAAGTTTGTCTTTTGAACTGTCCGATCAATATGATTATTGTCAGTGCGTTGCCAGATTGTCCTCAGATCGTAATTAACGATCTTTTCAAACGTCTCTTTGTGGGAGGGGAGGGGGGGGGGGGCGTTATCTAGTGAGCAAGGAAAAAACATTTATCGAAAGATCATGAGTCGCCCGTATTTCAACTGGCCAATCACATTTTGTGCACATTTTTGTTGTTGTTGTCTTCGCGTCTTGGAACTTCTTGCAGTAATTTTTAATGTTCCCAACCTAGGCTATAGCTAAATAGCTGATTACCAAGTAAAAATCTTGTCGTGAACCTCTCAGTGCAAAAACACTGTATGTGTGCCGGCAGACAGAATGCTGTCACTTTCGAAGCAAGTTTACAATGAGAGCTGTATCAAACTTTCTCAGTGTTGGTTCTCATCTCGGTTTCTCACACACACTATTGTAAAGCGCCAAAAAAGAAGACGGTAGTGGTGGTGGTGGGGTGTGTGTGTGTGTGTGTGTGTGTGTGTGTGTGTGTGTGTGTGTGTGTGTGTGTGTGTGTGTGTGTGTGTGTGTGTGTGTGTGCGTGCGTTCGTGCGTGCGTGTGTGTAGGGGGTGGGGGGGGAGGGGGAGGGTTACAGAAGGGTTCAAAGGACCTACAGCATACGCTTTCTGTGTAGCAGTCTTTCCTTCTTCGCCTTATTTTTTTTTTTTTTATACCCGTGTTTCTTGTTTGTGTTTCCGGTATATTTTACCACGCAAGTGCTGCGCAAACGTGAGAAAAGAGATTTTTGATTTTGATGGTACGTTGAACATGTCATGCTTGTTTTGCATGGTTCATCCTGTAACACAAACAAAGTTGGCATTATTTTTCTAAACAACGAAATTGTTCTGAAAGCGGTGACGCGGACACTGTGAACTAAAATAGGTGCACAGTGCAGTATGATGTAGCAGGGGGAAAAACATGAAACGGAAAAAGGGTTAGAACAGAACAAAGGAGGGAAAACCTTTAAAAATGAAATTTCAGAAGAGGTGGGGTGGATGTTTGGGAGTTTAACGACCTTTTCACTACGTAATGGTGAATAGCGGACACTGTGTGTGTGTGTGTGTGTGTGTGTGTGTGTGTGTGTGTGTGTGTGTGTGTGTGTGTGTGTGTGTTCTTTTAGCTGTTTTAGTGCTTTTTATCTTTCTAGTAGCTTTTAGCTTCTTTTAGTTATTTTACCTTCTCTGTAAGCGCTTAGAGCTCACAGAGAATCAGCGCAAATAAATATTCATTATTATTATTATTATTATTATACCAAAGACGGGGAAACGAGAAAAAGGCCAGCACCAAAAAAAAAGGAAAAAAAAAAAGAGAACAAACAGGATGAGCGAATGTTTGGAAGGAGACCGGAAACATCGTACAAAACTGAATAAAGAAAGCTTCTAGGAGGAAATTCTTGCAAAGCTAAGACAGCATGCTGTGACTAGAGACCGGGCGAGTACGTTTAATGAACTGTGTGCAGTTGTTTGCCACTGACGCACAGTGGTTGGTTAACTACAGTCAATCAGTCAGTGGCTATCTGACCAACGTTTGGTTTAGCAACCTTTCACTAATTTGATCATTCCCCCCCCCCCCCACCAGCTGTTCACTGTCAACCTTACGTGTGCTTGCCACCACCACCCTCCTCCTCTCCCCCCAACCTCACACTAATATGTCGGGAGGGAGAGTGAGAAAGTGTCTAATGAGTTTGGAGACGTCGCGTCTGGGCCTGCAGCCCGCTAGCTGTGGCTGACGGTTCAAATCCCTTGAACGCGTTGACTCGGTGGGCAGAGACTAAGTAGGTTACAATAGCAAAGGCCCCGGGGGCGTGTGGTCACTCGTTGAGTGGACAGTCTTAGCGTCTTGTTCGTCAATTAAATTTCTGGTCGGATCGGCTGTGCGTGGTGGTATGGGCCGTGGGGCACAGACTGGTGAACACGGATCACACAAACTGATTCACAGTGTCACGCTCGCTACTGTCGCCACCATTCGGTTTCAGTCTGCTCTTTTTTTTCTTTTCTCGTCAATGATGAGCAGCTGATCCCTGACCTCTCCCCTCCCCCCAGACCCCCCAGGCCTCTCTCTCTCTCTCTCTCTCTCATGGTTATGTAGTAGTTGTTGCTCATAGTTGTGCATGTTGTAGTTGTAGTAGAGGCAAGTTGAAAAACTGACCTCAGTTTGTGTTAAAACCTGCTACTCGTTCACAAATAAAGACTCACTGTCATTGTCTTTCTCTGTTACCATCGCCCCCCCCCCCCCCAAAAAAAAACGGGAAAAAAAAAAACGAAAAAAAAAAAACCGAAAAAAAACCAAACCCCAAACCCAACCAACAAACAAACGAAACAAGAACAGCAAATACCGAACTCTCTGCTGCGCACTTCTGATACTGTAGTTTTCTAACGCAAGTTTATTTTACCAAAAACTGGTTTCAATTACTTTGGGAAGCTGCACTGAGGTTTGTATGTACTTATAGTAAGGCTGGAAATATAAATTATTGGTTGTTACTTTAACTGCCAAGTTTCTACGAAAAAAGAAAATTGACTGGAATATCCCCCCCCCCATTCCCCGTCTCCTCCATCCTTGTCTAACCCTTTCCACAGTGAGTGACCATCATCTCCAAACCGACCCCTTCCCTGCCTGGCGACGCCCACCGTACGGTGTTCTTGGTCTGATCCGATTTTAATCCTATTTGCCGTTTGTATCTTTTCCTAGGACGCACTAAGCGCCGCTTTCTTTAACAATTGCACATACGTTCTGGGCACAGACAGGACCTGATCCGGCCTCCCTGTTCCTCGGACACGTCTCCCGTTCCCCCTCCCTCCCTCCCTTCTTTACCTCAGGCCCTCTTCGTCTCTCCCCTGTTCAAGTTTTTTTTTTGTTTTTTTTTTTCCCGCTGTGGAAGGTATAGCTTTTCACACTGGAGCGGTCAAAGTGTGCTCCGCGTCCCAAGACCGATAGCCTAAAAACAAAAGACGTTTACACCCCCCGTCAGGCCTCTCATGAAACGAACAAAACTTCTGCGAGTGTCACAGTCCTGCGCCACAAAGCTAGGGGTCGGAGATGTCCGGAATTTCATTCGCTGCTTTTCGGTGACCACTCGCCACATTGACGGAGTGCGGCGAAAACCGCTTCGCTTGGTTACCGTGGGCCCGCGAGAAGAAAAGAAAGCTTTGCCTCACCTGCGTGAAATCGGTTAACACCGCCCTCCGACCAATCAGCGACCGTCTAGGCCCCGCCCCTTTGAGAGCGGGTCGTCACAGGGGTGACGCTGATTGGCCGAGGCCGCGCCGCGCGGGCTTGTCACTCTGGTGAGGCTTGGTAGGGGAGCAGCCTTGGTGGCCGCACACAGGCGTAGCGAGTTTGTAAACAAACGTAACATCATTGAGTGGGACATTTAGCGGGTAGATGACCAGTCAGCCCAGTGCCGGCAAGCAGGACAGTTCAGTGCGTGGTAGCGCAGGACACAGACAACTTGTCAGATCGGAAACATCTTGCTTGAACCCGTGGACAAGAAAAACTTTGTCACCTGTTCGTCACACCGGCAGTCTAACCGAGCAGCTAGAGAGGTGAGGCCGTCTGTGCGATACTGACACAGTGAGAGGTTAGAGTGGCAGTTAGGGGCTGAGTCAGTGAGGCAGGGCGATCGAAACTGTGACCAGACTCGGCCTAGTCTCAAGCTGTGTTCGCAGCGATAGTCAAGTTGTCGGGTTCTTTACAGCAACGACGTCAGACTCTCGTGTCAGTGTTAACGCCGATCGCTAGTACTTCACGGGACAGCACTGTCAGAGACATTCTCCTAACCACAAGATGTCGTGTCTCTGAAGGACTCCGGTAAATGTGCATGACAAGATCGGATTTCAAAGTATCTACGTATTACATACCTTACGCAAAACCGAGTTGTATCGTCGTGGTTTGACTCAGTGACTGAGGTGGGTCAGTTTCCGCATAGTCAGTCTTCATTTGATGCCTTGTGTTTCTGTCAACAGATTCCTATATGCCTGCTCTGCCAGGCGTTCACTGAGTGACTCATCACTATATGCACTGGCTCGATTTCATTGACGGTGACTGATCCGGCTATTCGGAATCTCTCAGTGACAAGAGACAAGCGGCATCAGTCGTGTTCGGAGCCTCATCAGCACTGAGATACCCACGTTGTGTGTTGGGTTCGTGTGTTCTGTCAGTGAGTGTGCTATCCATCTCTACCCTCCTCACCTCCTCGTCGCTAAATCCGTCACCACGGAGCTTCTAGCCTTCGACAAGTTCCCTGCCATCCCTGACGTGGCCGGCGTCAAGTGTGAGCCCACCACGACCCCACTCGTGCCCATGTTAGATTCGGCGAACCCTTGCCAGGACCCTGCTGCAGAACGGTGCGCTAGGAGCCCCGATAGCAGTAGCGGAAACATGAAGTCTGCAAGCGGAGGGTCCAACGTGAATGATGTTCACCACCTCCTCAACGCCGTGGACACGGAGATGCTGGCTGGCAGCGAGAAGGGAGACCCCACGGAGCGACAGCTGACCGTCCGTCTGGAGGACAAGGACCTGTGGAGCAAGTTCAAGGAGTTCACGAACGAGATGATCGTCACCAAGAACGGCAGGTTAGTAGCGCTTATAACAGGCAGTCAGTAACTCGTGTCAGTCAGTGACCCTTGTCAGTAACTCCGGCTTGTCTTGTCAGTAACATTTTTCTATAATGTTGTCAGTCTTGTATTGTCAAAAACTGTCAGTATTAGCCTGTAGCTCTTGTCTGTAACTTGTCATGCATGTAGCGTCTATTCCTGTGTTGTGTGTAACTCTTGTCCGACTGCTAGCAACTCTTGTTTTGTGAGAAACATTTTGCAGTGTCTGTAGGTAGTCGCGTATAGTGAGTTTTTAAAAAAAAATCTTGTCCGTAACGTGTTTTATGTCACGCCTGTAACTCATATAGCCAGTAACTTTAGAGAATAACAGACAAAATTAATTTACATGTACTCGCAAAGTAAGTAAGTAGCCGTCTTGGTGGGACAAATTATAAAATAACAAACCAGAAACAGCTGGTGCCGATCGTAGTGCTATCAAGCGCCTACTCAGCCCACTGCCTGTAAATAATCAACTGCTCGTTATTCTTACTAATTTTAGAACTCGCGGATTTGTGACAATTCAAAAAAAAAAAAAAAAAAAAAATTCCGAAAGGTCTGAGAGATTTCATCCTGATTTTCGGACTTCGACATAAAACAATTTGTTGGTATATCTCCTGCTTAAATATTTTGTTTGTTGCAAGAAATATTTGCTTCTCGTTTTTAGATTCCCTTTTCACAAATCAATTTGTGTGTGTGTGTGTGTGTGTGTGTGTGTGTGTGTGTGTGTGTGTGTGTGGTCAATAGGATGCCTCAGTGTTATTTAGAATTCAAACAGTGACCAGGCTGCAAAGACAGAACGTGTAACGTGAACAGCTTCAAGAGCCCGTTAATTTTTCTGTCTGTGTCTAGGTATAACTCTCGCACATGTACTTCGAACCAAAACAGCCTCGTGTACAATTAAACTATTATGGTGGGTCTCAGAACCAAAAACAGATACCACTTTTACTGCTGTTTAGAATGAATCCGTAGTTACTAGGGTGTGAGGTTCAGAGAACTGGAATTGTACACAATACCCACTGTAGATTGCTGGTGGCAAAAATGTACTCTGCTCCCTTTAGATTAAACCACTGTCTACTCTTGATCATGCGGACCTCGGAGCACACCACGGCATGTAATCACGGCATACCGGCCTAGGATGTAAAACACATGCCTAATATACCACCCCTCAGTTTTCTATAGACTGTATCACATCCGACTAGTGTCAGATTTGCGTCACGGTACAATGATGCTTCTTATGGTTAATGCAGTTTGGGTTAGGAAGAGGAATGCACTAAGGCTTAGACTTGTTATGCTCTACGGGCGGGTTCAGTGTGTGCATTTTGTCTCGGCAGTGTGTAAACAAAAGTGCTCCTTCAACTGCGCACTCGGCTTTTACTATACTTTATGTGCCAACTTCCTCGCGTACCGCTGATAATGCGTTAATGTCAAGTGTGAGATAAATGGAGCACCAGTTGGATAAGGCTTGAAAATTAAGCGTGTGGAATGCAGGTTGTATTTTCTGGCGTGTACGGTGCTTGTATGTGGTGGCGTTGACTGGGGTAGGGTGGATATTTTTGTCTTTTTAGACTTGGTCAGGGTTAAATATTCCACCCGGCTTTTGTCGGATTTACACCTTTTGGTTTAAACGCCCCCGCCTCATTAAAAAAAACACACACACACACACACACACACACACACACACACACACACACACACACACACAGAGCGAGAAACAAACAAACAAACAAACAAACAAACAAAACACTCATAGCAAAACCAAAACCAGTACGTTTCCTCCTCTGAAGCACTTTTAAAAATCGTGCCAAAATGCACCCCATTGCACAGCTTTTGGTCTAATTCTAAAACATTTCCTCAAAAAAAAGTGTTTCCTCCTAAAGCACTTACGGTGATGCCAGGACCAAATTATTTTTTGTCCTTTTTTTTTTTTTTTCCTCCTTGCGTGACGACATACCGGACACCCGTAGCATTACGTGTCTGCTTTGTATACAGACGCGCGCTAGTGTCTCTGCCACTTCCTTCTTTTGGACCATGTTAAGCCCTACCTACACATTATAAAAGAGCAGTCTAGACACGGAAATTCAACCGCTGGAATAATGTGCAACAGCTGCATCGTTTTAACTGTTTTAACCAGGATGATAATGGTCTCTGTTCAGTTCAATTTCATTTTGCGTATTCAGTTCCTTAATTTTGTTTTGTAAGAAATGTCTTATATTTGAGGATCGGCGGGTTCTTAACGCATTATGTTTTAATAATTATTTCAAAAACAAAACAAAAATCAAACAACAACAACAACAACAACAAACAACAACCAACAACAACAACAACAACAATAAAAAAACCATAAAAAACACCATATTGTGGTCATAATTACGAATCTTTGAAATGAGCAAAACCACGCACAAAAACATGAACAGCAGAATATTTTCTAGTGAAATGTTCATCAGTTTCTGCTACAAAAATGCTGCCCATTTGAATCAGCTACTCTTTAAGTAACGCGCACTTTTCCCAACCATTATAAAATTAATGAGTATGAAATTAACATCCATGAACATGAGTATGAGTGTAAACATTTACACGAACATGAGAATATTAATTACACAGTCTCGTATATAAATTTAGTGTTAAGCAACCCTTACAGTCCTTCAGGTACTTAACAAAGCTCTGATAGATAGACGTGATTAATTAATTACCAAGCATCGTTTACTAATTTTGGCAGATTGAATGATATTGCAGTCCTCAGTCCAGGAACTTACGTAAACTCGAAAATACGATTAATTTAATTGCCAACTATCTTATGTCGTCCCAGAACAACATTACAGTCATCTAGAAACTTAGCAGAACTAAAATTTAACTAAATCTTCCACCTTTCGGCGGATTTCATCCTTCGGCTAAAAAAGTTCTCAGTCCCCCCCCCCCCCCCCCAAAGTGGGGGGAGAAGTGTTTCCTGCACTTAAAAGCAGACCAAAAGGCAACAGATTGCACAGATTTTAATCTGTTTCCAAACAATTTCCTAAAAAAAAAAAAAAAAAGTGCTTCCATATCTGAAGCACTTAAAATCATGCCAAAGTGTACCAAATTGCACAGATTTTAGTCCTTTTTCTTTTTTCTTTTTTATTTTTTTTTTAAATTTTGGTGGCGCATGCCCAGGGTCCGTATGTAAAACTCGAGGTTAATTTAACCCACGGCTACGGACCTAACCCAGACTAGGACAAAAGAAACACAAAGAAAAGAAAAGTAAATTAAAAAAAAAAAAGGAAGCGAAGAAAGAAAGATAAAAATCTTCTATAACGGCATAGGCACCTTGCTGGAAT
The DNA here is from genome assembly GCA_018292915.2 of Batillaria attramentaria. Classification (NCBI taxonomy): domain Eukaryota; kingdom Metazoa; phylum Mollusca; class Gastropoda; family Batillariidae; genus Batillaria; species Batillaria attramentaria. The sequence continues at coordinate 19,271 of JACVVK020000382.1, forward strand.
GGACCCGCTTCCTGATTAAAAAAAAAATAACCCTAGAGCTAGTTTAGTTCGAGGTTAGACTCTAGTCCGGGGCTAAACTCCCTAACCCCGACTTTTACATGCGGGCCCTGCACACCCCTAGCATAACATATCTGCTCTGTGGACGGGCGCGCGCTCAGAGCTTTGCAGTTTCGTCACTATAATTATCAATGTTATACACTGTTCCTCTTTTTGGATCATGGACACACTTCCTTCTTTTGGACCATGTTAAGCCCTACCTACACATTATAAAAGAGCAGTCTAGACACGGAAATTCAACCGCTGGAATAATGTGCAACAGCTGCATCGTTTTAACCGTTTTAACCAGGATGATAATGGTCTCGTTAAGCCCTGCTAAATGTGACGCTTTTACCCATGCTTACTCATAACAGCCATTCTTGCATATCATATACGGTGCACTTTGCCAACAGTTCCTTTGTCTTCAACGTTCTTCTTCTTCTTCTTCTGTCATAGCGTATTGTTTATCTAGACACGTACGGGTCAAAATAATTTGCAGCTTTATACGCTCCGTGAATGTTTTGGCAGCGATGTTGCATTCGTGCTCCGCTGTCTGGTTTAAGCCATTGTCGATCAGTCAACACAGTATTCCACACGTGAAATATCATGGGATATCGCATGGGAAGTATATTGACGCGTGTAATGGGCCTGTTTTGTCTTTAGCAATGATCCAATGAACACGCGTGTATTTTTAGCGGGTTTATGTACCATGGTTGACTGATCAGTCAGCATAATTATTACTAAACACACGGGAATTTAATTATGGAATATTGAAGTAGTTAATGGGTCGCTTTCTGTCTTTAGGCATACAGATAGCATCGCTTAAATGCAAGCATTTTTTTAAAACCGGTCTTTGTTCCTATCAATATTTCCGAAAAAGAAAGAAAAAAAAATCGGAGAATCAGGATAATGAAATGAATTGGTAAAGCGTCAATTTTTACAGGGGGGGGGGGGGGGGGCAGACTCCTTTCCATAGGTGTTGTTTGATTAATGAAAAGTCTGATTCTCACCCCCTCACCCCCCCCCCCCTCCCTCCAACACTGGCGCATGCGTTTATCTTATCTTTCATGCGTGGCCGCGTTTTTAGGGAAATGTGCGGGGTTATCAAAGTGTCGCGCCAGCTTGCGCGTGCATTTTTGATTTTGTTTAATGGAAGTGACAATGAATTAACTACCGTCCATAGTAGATGCACACAGCGTGTCATAAAAAAACAACAACAACAACAACAACAACAAAAAAAAAAACAACAACAACAAATTACAAAAAAAAACCCAACAAACAACAAAACACCACCAAAAAACTCGCTTTAACAATATTCACCTGCAGACACATGACTAAAACGCGCTGTTTCCTTCTTTGCGTGATTTCGCTGACGCCAACTTCCGTTTGGAACACTTCAACAGTATCGCTTGTGAGTGCAGCCTGTACGCCCTTCATGATTAGTACAGCTCTTAATGCGAGACAGAGCCGTCTACTGGCTCTGTGACGCGGTGAAACTTCAAATTTTCCTACTCGGCGGTTGACTGCGTTGCAACACTAGCAGTGACTTGATACTGATTCGCGTCACGTAAAGCATTCTGTTTGGTCAGTGCCAGTCTGTGAGATGCTGTCACTGTGCAGGTGTATAAGTGGTACGACAACACCAAACAATGTCCGAGAGGTTTGAAAGCCTAAAAATCTTGAAATTTGGGTCTTTAGAGGGGCTAATTCTACCATTTGTATACTCACAGGTCGCTCTGAGCTGTTTTCATGCTATCTTTCCTCACACCTCTTAGACACCTGGACAGTGACAGCCTCTCTAATGCTGGCACTGAGCCAACAGAAGCGTACTCGATGATGAGGCGACCACACTGAGCCGCGCTCCAGTAGTGTCACAACAGTCGGAGAATTTGAATGTTCGTCCGCTCGAGCAAAGTGTAAAACTACACTGTGTCGCATTAAGAGCTGTACTAATCATCAAGATAGAGTATTTCGAGCGCACAAGCACACTCACGAGCGAAACTGTCCCAAAAGATAAGCTGGCTTAGCACAGATGGAATGAACAGGTTTAAAGACCCTGCATTGGTTGGTTTAAACTTTTTTGAAAATTATTATTCATTGAAGCTGGATCACCGTCAAGCAATAAACAGTATTACGTTGAAAGACAGCACAACAAGTAAAAACTTATATACGTGCTCATCTGAACCAATTTACAAAAAGCATGGCGGAGAAATTGACGTGGAAAAAACTGGACTGAAATGTTAAGACGTAAAAAAAAAAAAAAAAAATAGAAAAAGAAGAAGAAGAAGAAGAGAGCAGGAAGAAGAAAGGAAAGACGAAAGAGCATATCAAACTTTACTGTGAGTGGTGGTGGCAACAGCCTGTCCGCGTGAACACAGGTTTAGAAATGTAAATGGCGAAGCGACCCGAGAAGTCAAAAGCCTGCATTGGTTGACAAACGATTTCAAACACAACACTACTTAGACTGTCCCCCGAGCTGTTCTTGGTAATGACTGATGAAAAAAAAGGAAAATCAGAAAACAGTGACTTTAAACTTTCAGCATGTGACTTTACTATGGCTGTCGTGGAAGGGGTTGCAGTATTTTGTTTTTCAAATATACATGACAGGTATGAAATTTGTGTCAGCTTACGGGTATCATATTAATTAATAATAATTATTTCTAAAACAATAATGGATTCAGCCTGTAACACAGTTTACAGTTAAGCCCGCAAATTCGCATGCTCTTTGCTGCCGACAGGGACAGCCGGGGTGGCCGAATGGTAGAGCGTTGCACTTCTGATGCTCGGGTCGTGAGTTCGTATCCCGGCTGGGGCCAAATATTTGTGCTGGTTTTTTTTCACCGTTGCCCCGTCTTCGATATCACCCTTATGTGGTGGAAAAGGACGTTAAACCCCCAAACACCCACCCACCCGACAGGGACAGCGCGCAGGCTGACTCAGGTTTGAGGTAGATCTTAGGGGGGATGAACAGCAGACTGTAACCGATGCATTCCTGTTTGCTTCAACACATCTCGGCAAAATGGCGTTCGTGTGTGCCGCACTCGATCACTGCACCCAGCGTGTGCAACCTGCTTGCACGAACAATATAATTTTTTTTTTTTATCTCACTTCACGACAACGCTTCACATCCTCACCCTCATCTTGTCCCTTCATATTATATTAACATTACTCGGTTTTGCGTGAAATGATCCCAACTTATGATCCATTCGCGAACGCGAGTCGGAAACAGCCCGCTGATCTAGCGACCTAACATAATCTTTGCGCGCAGACTTCGATCGCGCCCATAAATTTGGTCGCGGGCGCGCAGAATAAATTTACTGTGGATCCCGAGCCAATAGCGGAAACATAAACGACGGCGGCGGAGCAGGGGAGAGAGAGAGAGAGAGAGAGAGAGAGAGAGAGAGAGGCTTGGCGGTATGATTTGTGAAATGGACATGGTTCTTGTTGCATTTTGTATCCTTTCTGTCTTCGAGTTGCTAGTTGTGGCAGATTTATGAAATATTATTGCACATTGTGTGTGTGTGTGTGTGTGTGTGTGTGTGTGTGTGTGTGTGTGTGTGTGTGTGTGTGTGTGTGTGAGGGGAGAGAGAGAGAGAGAGAGAGAGAGAGAGAGAGCTTTGAATTATATATTAAATGGGTACACGTCGCTAATTGCTTAAAATACTTTAAAACCGAAATGTTTCATTTCTGGTCTTTGGGCCCCTCTCTCCATCTCCCCTCTCTCTCTCTCTCTTCACACACACACACACACACACACACACACACACACACACAACACACACACACACACACACACACACACACACACACACACACACACACACACACACACACACACACACACACACACCCCGAGCACTTCCCTGGACATAAAGCCAGCACTCGGCTTGTATTGATTAGTGAGCCTTGTCTGTAAATCTGGAGCGAATCAGGCGAAATTAAACATGTCTGGAATGGTCCGCCAGCGGCGGCCTTTGTTGCTTCTTTGCACGGTACCTTTGCCTCGTTTGTTCTACAAGCACCATCTACCCCACCCCCACCCCCCTCTCCACTGCCTTCCGCCTGTGTATTGATTATCTCTCCCCCCCCCTCCTCCCGACACCACTATCCTCCATCCCACCCAGTGTCATTGTGATGTTAACTAGTGTCTGCTATGTAGCGCTTGCGCGGCACTCAAGCTTGGCAGTACCATATCCTAGCTTTCTGTTTTCGGGTTTGGTTTTTCACGCTGTCCTGTCTGCCAGTATGTTCACGTGTATCTCTAGAGTCTTGTATGTTATACCTCATCAATTATAAACCAGACAGATTTTTAATATATATTTACATCTTGTTTCAAGGAATAGCCTTTTATCTTTTTAATGGTCTGGCAGAGGACCTAGCTGAGCCGCGAAATAGTATTTGGTGCTTGCGCGGCGGCGCAAAGCACTAACTAACTAACTAACTAACTAACTAACTAACTAACTGTCATTACGGTATTTTCATCCGATTGCGTTTTGTCTCATAAAATCTCGTTTTGCTGCTGCCAATGTGCATGTGTGATTTTTTTTCTCTCTTTTCTGTTTGTGCACATCTTATGGTTTTGTTTTAAGTGTCATTGTGCTATTTATGCTTGTCTTACTCCTTTAACTTTCTGTATTCACCCACACTGACAGCGATAGTTGAAAAAGGAAAAAATCTCTTGACTTTTTGTTGACATTTTTAAACATTGTCATCTTGAGGACATCTGCTTCAGTATTTGGAAGACGAAAATAACACTATTTTTTTCCCCCGTCTGCTTTGCAGGCGATATTTTCCATGTTTAATATTGGCACATACCAGCGGCTAATCCTTCTTTAGACCACATAATACTATTTCTTGATTTGGTCTTACACCGTGTTTGAAGAAATACGCTATTTGCCTGCAGATTTGCGCGTATACAATCGTGTGATTTAAAAAAATAAATTTATTTATTTATTTCGCGTCGATCTCGACAGTATGTGTAGCGTGCAAAGAAGTTAAAATATCAAATGGTGGCTTGTCTCGGGTTGACAGAAAGCGCCACAAAGTCGAATCGTGTTTGATCGTTTGTTTTTCTTGTAGTTTTAGGCCTACTGACGGTTTTCCCTCTTCGTGTTTCCGACGCTGCTTTCGGACGAACGGTCAAGTTTTTATACATTGATATCATTATCCAGCCAGCCGGAATGGCCTGATTTGATGTTGCGTGTGTGGTTCTGTCTCAGAACTTCTGTGCTTACAGATTGAAAACGTTTCTTTTTTCTCAGTATATTCCAACGTTTAGTCAGTCTTAATTAAAGCTTTCTTCTTCCGCGTTCCCTGTTCTGGACTCCGCCTCAGATGATTAGGTTTGTGGTCTTTATATAAGCAGTGGTGAATTAAAGCATATTTATACAACAATAGTAGCGTTTGCAGCGGCCAGGTTTGTTTTGTTTTGTTTTTTCATCAGAAGCAAAGAGCGGGGCCTGCAATCTAAAGAATAGATGAATAAGTAAGTAAGTAAATAAATAAATAAATAAATAAGTAAATAAGTGAATAAAAAAATAAAAAAATAAATCACACGTCTCTTTGCCAGTTTTGCATTTTTTAATATGACAGAACTGTTATTTATTTATTTATTTATTTATTTATTTATTTATAACCCTGTATAAGGTATACAACATTATTTATAACCCTGTATAAGGTATACAACATTATTTATAACCCTGTATAAGGTATACAACATTATTTATAACCCTGTATAAGGTATACAACATTATTTATAACCCTGTATAAGGTATACAACATTATTTATAACCCTGTATAAGGTATACAACATTATTTATAACCCTGTATAAGGTATACAACATTATTTATAACCCTGTATAAGGTATACAACAATGTCACCGGCTACTGTGTTTTGGTTTTAAGTCAGCTGAACGTAAACCTGCTCGTGCACGTATTTGTGCATGTGTCGGAGTGGTGAGATGCCAGACCGTGCACAGGCGACACAGCTCAGAACGAGGCGTAAGCTTTAAAATCTTCAAATTGGGGCCTTTAAAACTTGTCCTCTTTTATGTTGTTTGTGTGGTGTAGAGGCAGAGAAAAAGAGGCACGTGGAGCTTATCAAAGAAATTCATCAGCGTGTTTTGCAACGCCAGCTTTTTTCCGTTTGCCGCGGCTTCAGAAATTTCTTCTCAATTATTAATAAAATGGCCATTAAAAAAAATCTCTGTAAATAGTGAACACGGACGTATCGAAAGAACAGGCAACGTTCCTTTCCTTCTTAAAAAAAAAACCCCACACTTTTCGTCTTGATAATAATTTTTTTTAATAGCATCCTCCCCACTCAATTGCCGTTTTCCAAGCTCGACTACAAAACTAAACACGATGTCGTGTTGATGAAGGTACGCATGACAATGGAATAAACTTTCGGCCGAGAAATTTCAGCCGCCGTGTTGTTTCTGAATCAATTCTCACAGCGATTGCATGCAGTGACATGCAATACTGTGTGTATTACATAACATATTGTTTGCAGTATTGTTGTTGCGACACGTTTTTTTTTTTTTGGTGAATTTGTGTATTTGTGCGTGCATACTGTCAACTCACAGAACAGGGTAATATTGCATATCGCATGACTCTGGACTGCACTATATTTTATGGTGGTTGAGTGAATATCAGTTTGTATTGTTATTTCTGTGCATGGACGCAACACACACACACACACACACACACACACACACACACACACACACACACACACACACACACACACACACACACCGGCAGTATTCACGACACATTGATCATTCATATTAATATTAGACTAACTGTTTTGATTAGATTTGACTGTCTTTTTTAAATTCTTTTTTTTTTTTTTTCAAGAGTTCCTCACCAGTGTAGTCCAGTTCATAAGGCCCCGATCACTTAGTATTCAGTGTGGGCAATGATCGACCTATGCACAACGCGTTGACATCTGTGCATATGAAAATATTGATTTGATCAGTAGATTGATACTATCGTCGCAACAGGACCATGCCGTCAGATGCATTGCGCGATATACGTATGATGACGACGAAGCATGAAGAAAGACCGCAGCTGATGACAGAATATTGATGTTGACAGTGGGGTTTGGGAGGGGGTGGTTGGGGGTAGGGGGTAATAGAAGTAGTAGTGGTAGTAGTAGTAGTAGTACTGTGTGTGTGTGTGTGTGTGTGTGTGTGTGTGTGTGTGTGTGTGTGCCATAAACCCTAAAGAGAGAGAGAGAGAGAGAGGGAGGGGGGATAGTATTCCTTTAAAACCCTTTATTGCGGAGTTTTCAATGACGGGACTGCTAAAAGGCAAACAAACACACAAACACATATAAAAGAAAAAAGGTCCGCACTATCAAGACATTTTGACCTTGTCTGGATAGTATAGACCGAACCGCCATTTTCCAACCCAGAGGCCTAATAATTATGCTCAGCCACTTTAGCCCCCCCCCCACCCCTCTTCACCCCCCTCCCTCGTCCCGCCCCCCCCCCACCCCCTTCCTTTGGACCCACAGTCAAATTTATTTCTTAAATAAATGTTCTGAAAGTAGCCTATTTATTTTTCGTGTTGCGCCGACAAACTGATGAAAGGAAATATAAGCATACCCTTCCTGGAAGCCGCTGCATTGAACGTGCGCATTGGCAATGTAAAGTGGAGAGTGTGTGTGTGTGGGGGGGGGGAGGGTTGAGAGGGGCAGAGAATCATAGTAATTAGCAGAAAACAGAAACGCGCAGCCCGCATGTCCATTAGGCCTCGTTTACCTGGCAAATATTATTCATGACGACAAAAACAAACAAGCGAAAGTTTGAAGAAATTTTGAAAACCGAGAAAGTAGCGCGCGCGTGTTCTCTCTCTCTCTCTGAAAAAAAAATCGTCGGTAGACTAACACAACTAGGAAAAGAGAGCTGGCAACGTTAGCCAATCAATGCACAGAGGGCCGGCCGCCGTGACCTATTGCACGTGCAGCCTGTTCTTAGCGTCAGCCCTGCCCCTCTGGTGCCTCTCAGCGCCCGGTCCCGTCCTGTCACGTTGCCATGAAATATTCATCCAGCAATCGAACCATCTACCCACCTCCCGAACATCTCGCCCAGGTACTTGATCGAAGCAAAGCCGGCCTCATCTCCTGGGGGGTCACGTGACCTCTTATCGCGCTGCTTGTTTCCAACGGGTAACCTTGGAAACGTCCATGAACTGATTTGTCTCTTTTTTTTTGTCTTTTTTAACGAGAGTACTTGCGCTTTCTCTCTCTCTCTCCCCCCCCCCCCTTTTTTTTTTAAACGGGAATGTTTGCGTTGTGCACTGTGCGGTGTAGACCAATTGAGTGAATCGTCTTTTAACTGTGTTCTTTGCGATTCTTATCTTTACAATGATGGAAGAGGATGATAAAATAATTACGGACGGTGTGAAGAGAAAACAACGGATGAAATAATGTTGCTGATGGTGTGATAAGGAAATGAGCCTTTCCTTTGGATGTGCCAGACGTTGTGTGTAGATGGTGCCGAGAATCATATTAACTCTTTCAGTACCTAGTGGCTGAATCTGCAAACACAATAAACGGTCACGGTTATCACTTTTTTTTTTCTTTTTCGTTTTAACCCCACACAATGCGTGTAAGGACCCTCGTTTCAAGGGAAGGGGGGGGGGGGGGGTAGCCGGAATAGTGGAGCGGTAGACTTTCAGTGCTCGGGTCGCGAGTTCGAATTTCAGATGGGACCAAATATTTGTGTTTGCCTTTTTTTCGTGAAGCTACCAAACACAGCCTCACACACACACTCATTTCAGCGGTTTTCTTTTCTCTCATCGTTTTCTTGTCTTAATTCATGACAATGGCTATGCTATGTGCTTTCCTCTGTTAAACAACTCTTTATTACTCTCTGGCGCTGAAAGAGTTAAGATCTTGACTTATGTCGAATGACGACGACAACAACATCATCAACGTCAACATCGTTATCAACTTGCTTCGATCAACATTGAAGGTCGCTCTGTAACTTCAACTAATTTTTTTTAAAAATATTTTTATTCAAGCATCGTTGAATAGTTATATACCTTCTACCTAAATCACGACGTACTGAGGACACATCAAACTTGCGCTTTTCACAGACAAATTTCAGAAGTAAAAAATTGAAATAAACAGGCAGCAGAAAACAAAACTCATACAACCAGTACACAACCAAAACCTCACCTGGTTCGTCGGTACTTCGCATCATAAACTTGAACGCACCTTCATGATGCCTGCACTTACGAAATCTCTGCTCCTGCGCCGTTCTCCGCGTCACCGCCAACTTTCCGCGTCACAAACTCTGCCGTGTGTTACATGTCAGTCTGAAGGCAGGCCGTTTTATCTCAGGGAATCAAAGACGAAGTCGTGAAGCACATTTATACTGGTAATTTTCTGGCCATTTCGTCTGCACTCACGGTTCAGTTTTCGTGATCATTTGATAAACGTAAGACCTGGATAATCTCCGGTGTTGCCCGTGTCTCTCGCTGACTTTTTCAACAGTTGGTAATAAAATCCCTGTGTAACTTCAAGGCTGCCCGTGGTTTGGGGAATATGGTTGCTGACTCTCTGTGTGTGTGTGTGTGTGTGTGTGTGTGTGTGTGTGTGTGTGTGTGACGCGTGCGCGAGCACAATATGTACTGTAATCGTTTTTTGGAAATGTATATTGTCAGGCTCTGCGTTGATTTTTGAGTTGCAGTATCTTAGGTTTAGTATAATAGTTGTACTGTGGGTTGTTGTTGTTGTTGTTGTTGTTGTTGTGTGTGTGTGTGTGTGTGTTTGTGTGTGTGTGTGTGTGTGTGTGTGTGTGTGTGTTTGGGGGGTGTCCATTTTGCTTTCTTTCACCTATAATTTCCCTTAATCTTATATTTTTTATTTCGTATCTTAGGAACGGCAACGTATAAACTTGCGCATGTCAAAATTTCTACCGTTGAAAAATAAAGTTTCATTGTCAGTGTCACTCATTGTTCGTGACGAGAAAATAGGGAGAACATACGATAACGTTCTGTGGAAAATAGAGGAATATACGATAACGTTGTTTGGAAAATAGAGGAGTTAGAGGAATATGCCATAACTTTCTGTGGAAAATACAACAGTAATTATATGAGAATTTTTGAGTGGACGTTGGGGTACTAACACTGTATTACATGATTTCAATTTTTTTCGTAGTGTAACTGTGTAATAAACCGTCTTCATAAGTGTAGTTTTATATTCTGTGTGTAATGAAGTAAAAAGTGTATAAATATAATGGACTAAATCATACATACATACATACATACATACATCGTTATCACAGGCTGGGGAATTTTCAGTCTTTTGGCAGTTTTCAGCCAAATGTCCTATCCTTTCATCCCCCAAAAATCTAAGTTTCAGCCAAAGAAAAGGAAGGAGGCTAAAAGGTTGCACACACAGTATCGTATCATGATACGTGTAATGCCATATGGAACAGTCTAACTTCATTCTTTAAAGACTTGCATGTCAGTATCGAGGCAGAATTTTACATTTGGGTGTCAGAAGAGGATACTAAATGCCTTAAGAATGCTGAAATCTGTTTTATGAAGTGAGGCATTTGCTCTGTGTTCCCCCAGCAGGGCACTGCCTCTGCACCCCAGCCTAGGTTTCAGTCTTTTTTTCTCATAGAAAAGGAAACGGTAATGACTGCGAAGTGGTTCAAGTTAAGCAAATAAAAGCGACATAAAAGTATTGTTTTCCGGTCCTTTTCTCGCCCACCGTTTTTTTCCCCCGCGCCGTGTATGCCAGTACGTCCGCAGAGTTACCTTTTGTTTCTTTGTTGAAGTTATGTCCCATTTGTTTGTGTCCCGAGGAAGGCGAAAGCCGAAACGTTGACCTGTGCCTGTCCTTTGTGAAAGTTAAGTGGTTTCTGTCCCTTTTATGTCGCCTTTATTTGCTTATTTCTTTTTTTCTCAGCAATTCCACAGGCTGTAGCAAAACCATTTCACTTTACTCTCGAACTTTCACAGTTGTTTGGGTGATGGATGGGTGGGGCTGGGGGTGGGGGTGACGGGAGGAATTTGGTTGGTGGGTGGGTGAGGGTAGGATGGGTGGAGGGTGTTGGAAGATTACTATGGGAGGCGATAGGGAGCACTCTCTCTCTCTCTCCAAAACTATGTTCACACTTCGTTGCGCGCCCTAAGGCCATCAACATCACTTAACAGGAAAGAGGGAGAGAAACCTTCCGATATGACGCTAAAATAGCCCTCCACTATCACTTCGCGTACAATTTTAAATACCACGGATTCGGCTTGTTATCCAAGCCATTTTATGACCGTACGAACACCCTGCTCAATTAGCAGGTATCCTGCAAACTCGTTCACTTGACGCAAAGTGGGCATAAAAGAACCATTTCGGGCAGTTCAAGTTGCTAGAAGGGGGAAAAAAAGATACATTTTTTTTGCCCCTCTCCGATCGTTCGCCAGTTGGCGAGCTGTCGGCACAGAAAGCAATGAATCATCTCCGTAACCGTGACAGCGGATGGCTAACCGTCTATTTTCTCCTCCTTGTTTGTTTTTGAGTTATGGGGTTGTCGTTGTGGAGTTTATAGTCTGATACAGGTGCATATCAAAGAATGAGTGGAAGGTGTTTTTAGTGAACGTGTTACATGCGAATATTAATATTGCCCCCGCGTCGTGTCCGTGTGAATTTTGCGAGGCTATGAGGAAGTTCGCTTTAATGGGCAGACGTGTGGTTGATAATGTGTGGAGTCCATAAAGTGAACAGCTGTGAAATGTGGGAAGAGATTAGCCCTCTCTCTCTCTCTCTCTCTCACACACACACACACACACACACACACACACACACACACACACACACACACACACACACACACTCTCTCTCTCTCTCTCTGAAGCATACTTTTCTGTTATTTTATGTTCATTAGTTTTCATATGTTAATTATTTTCAAATGGTAATTGTACTGCGTTTTTCAATCTGTTAAATGAATTGTATTTTATAGAACTGCGTAGTAGCTTGGATAGCCCGTGCCTTGGAAAACGCAAAGCCTTTCTCAGTCATCTCAGTCAACCAGTCAGCACATGGCCTCTCCTTGTCTGTCTCTGTGTATCTCTGTCTCTCGCCTTTCGGGTTTTGTTGCGTTTTTGTCACAAATCATTTTTTTTAAACGCGTATGATTATGTCCGAGGTTGAAATTTTCTGCCGCCCGGCATCCATTCGACCATACCGGTCAAGTTTGGGGGGATCTGTCGAGGATCGATGAAAACTACCGATTCTGTTCGTCCTGTGCAAATTATCGACCAGTGTAGCTGGAGAGTTCGTTGGCTGATCGGCGTAATGACACTGTAGGGTCCGTGTGGTTTTCCCTTCAGGCTGGCAACCTTTCCTGCCCCCTACCGAGTAATGCCTAGATAAAAATCATCTTCCTGTATGTCGAAAAAAGATCGCTTTGTCTTTATGGCACTAGCACACACACGCACGCACACGCACACACACACACACACACACACACACACACACACACACACACACACACACACACACACACACACACACGCACGCACGCACGCACACACATGTACTGCTGTTTTGTGGCCAGCGCAGATCTTTCTTTTCTCTACTGAGCCGAGAGTGTCATGGCCAGTCACCAACAGTACCTGCAATACTATAATTTCGTATTTCTTGAAAACAAATCTAAATATCCAAATTCCACTGAGATAAGTTTTAAAAAATACTCACACAAATACGTAAATACATTAATTCACCCCTATCGGCCACATCTGCATCCATGTGTCATACTGATAAGCCGTGTCCTTGACCTTGCAGGCGGATGTTCCCCGTGTTCCTGTGCTCCGTGACCGGCCTTGACCCTAAATGTATCAATCCACCCCTATCCACATCTGCATCCATGTGTTATACATGTACTGATCAGTAACCTTTGTCCTTGACCTTGCAGGCGGATGTTCCCCGTGTTCCGGTGCTCCGTGACCGGCCTTGACCCTAGCGCCATGTACACATTCCTGCTGGACTTCGTGCAAGTGGACACACACCGCTGGAAATACGTCAACGGTGACTGGGTCCCCGGTGGCAAAGCGGAACCGGCTGTTCCCAACTGTGTCTACATCCACCCGGACTCACCAAACTTCGGCGCTCACTGGATGAAGGAGCCCGTGTCCTTCAGCAAGGTCAAACTCACCAACAAACTCAACGGTGGCGGACAGGTAAGAAAATTAAGTTTGTTTTGTCGTCGTTTGTTTGTTTGACTGATTTAGATATTGTTGTTGTTTGTTTGTTGCTGTTGTTTTTAATGTGTGTGTGTGTGTGTGTGTGTGTGTGTGTGCGTGTGTGTGTGTGTGTGATGTCAAGGACGGGAAAGATGAGGTGGGGCTAGGGGAGGGGTGGGGGGCTGGGGCATAGTTCCTTGTTCATGGTACGTCCTTATTTTATTTTATTTTATTTTATTGCGGTGCTAAAACATTTCACAGCGACCTTCAAGGTTATCTGGGCAACGGTTCACAATTGAAACAGTTAAAGCTTTTGACATCGCTCTGGGGTAGAATGTACAAGAAAAACACAACGCCAGTGGGCGATAAACATAAATATTGCCACGCACTGTTGTATTCCGCTGTGTCCAGGGTAATGACACAACCTCCAGCGCCAGTCTTGAACCCTAGACCATCCAATAAATGATTCATTCCCGCAGTGACGCCGTAGCCCCCATGCTTTCAAGTCGCGGCCTCACTAACGACTTGATGGAGCAAGAGCGACCCGTCTTTCAGTCCCGGGTGGTCCCAAGCCCCCACCGCTTCACGCCATCCTGCAATAAGCATGCTCGCTTGCGCCAAGCTGAGAGGAAAAACTGTAGCGTTTTGCCGGTTGACAATCTGTTTTCTTTGTGAGGCCCTTCTGCCACTTCTAGTCGGGCATGAATGTCACCGCATGGGCCTTTAGGAGGTCTGTCAAAATAAGTCCCCCATGACGTCCCGCGTCTCTCTTTGTGGCCCTTGTAAGGTATCGGAACTCGGAAGAGTCGCGCACGCGTTTGAAAAATGAAAACGACGAACGCGGGGAGCCGCTCGGTATGATTGCGGACCCGCCGCCACTTAAAAGGCGAGCGTGGAGAGGTATGGTGACATTTATTTTACACGCACACCTTTTCCCAGTTCCCCCTAGGTGTCGCTAGGTGGGAGGGCGCGGGTGGAGTAAGGGTGATTAGGGGACGGGGGGAGGGGGTGTACATCAGTTCCTAGTTGACATGGTGCTGAAGAGTATGTTAGGGTCTGTATGTTGAGGAGCGTGTGTGTTAGGGTGTAGAAGGTGCGTGTTCACTTTGCTGGTGACGTGGAGTCTATTGTTGAGGGTCGTGCGGAAATGTGAAAGGTGGACACCTTTCAGCTTCTTGTGTGATGGGAGGTTTTTGTCTTTGTTGACTGCTATTGATGTTAGAGAAGAAGCCAGAGAGAGAGAGCGAGAGAGAGAGAGAGAGAGCGAACGAACGAACGAAACCTTATTTTACAATTTTACAAGGATGAAAACATGTATTACATCTTGTCCATGCTAGGATACTACTACTGAGTAAACACACACACACACACACACACACACACACACACACACACACACACACACACACACACACACACACACACACACATCGTGAATATGTGCGAAGAAGAAAAGAAGAGAGAGAGAGAGAGAGCTTCCTGTAGCAAATAGTCACCTTAGGATGTCATGACCTCACCCATTAGACGGAGTTCGCCACAGACTGACCTGCGCTGTCCCCTCAATAGTGAGACAAACAGTCTGTAACCATCTCACCACTGTCCCCCGTCACCTCGCTCTGGACAATTGACCGGTGGTCAGGGATGGCCACTTAAAGTGAAAGAAGTCTCTAGCCGAAACGTTAAATTGGTTTTGTGGACGTGGAGGTATGTGCGGAATATGGGGCCAAATGTCAAGTGATTCAGGAACTGTTTCTGCTTGAGAGTTACGATGAGTCGACTTGGTACATTGGTTTGGTGTCCATCTTCCTCCCTCCTCCCCCACCAGCACCTGCCCTCTCCTCCCCTCAAAAAGCAAACAAATAAAAAAAGATCAGACACTGTCGTATTCAGTAAAACAATGTTCATATAATGTTCATAGATTTTGTGAGTGTCCCCTCTCCCCGACCACACTTCCTCTCATCATGACCCCCCCTCCCCCCTTCATAAAATGAAATGTTGATAAACACATTGTCCTTGTGTGCATTTAATGTATTTTACGAGAAGGACCCTACCCCCCCCCCCCCCCCAAAAAAAAAAAAAAAAAAAAACACACACCAAAAAACCAGCACAAAGCAAACTGGCAGAATTGCAGATTTTAGATATTGATTACTTGCCCATATATAGGGATCGGTTTCTTCCTCCTTGTTTTTTCCTTCGGGTCGAGGAAGACGAGGAAAAAAAACAAAACAAAACAACAACAAAAAAAACCACTTGGACCCACGCTTCACTCTTGCTGTATTGGAGTTGGGGAAGTCCAGAGGTCAGGTTATCGTGATCTTTCTCTGCCTCCTGACCTAGGTCAAGACCTCAAGTATCGGCAGACCAACCATCGCCTTTCGTGTGAACGATTGAAAAAGTCAACACGTCTCACGGCAAATAGTCAAACACGACCACTCGATTAAACAAAAATCTCTTCCTCTCTAGTGATCAACAACTCTTCCTCCATTTAGTCACAGATCTAAAACTGGCAAAAGTGCACAGCGAACCGAGGATGAGACTGCGCGACAAAGTTTTCGATTTAATTCTGTGAACCGCGGTGAAGATCCTGTGGCTAATCCCGAAGCAAAGGAAGGGCGCTCCCCCAGCGGGAAATGACAGCTCGGTCCGTTTGTGTTGTCGCAAATAATAAACACTCTCATGTTGATCGCGCATCTCAAAGCGGACCCTGCGACATGAAAATTACACCACCCTCCGCATTCTTTCCCCTGGCACACGGTGCTCTGCCCCTTGACGCGGTGCGCTCCCCTTCACACGTTGAGGACGCCGAGCGATGTCCGGAACGTGGGGTCGGGGTTTCTGGGAGGAAATGGCGGACGAAGCGCTTGCCCCGGGACCTGGGCATTCCCCACGAGCGCTGGACGTGCCGGAGGGGCAATGTGTCACGTGAGGGTGGTTGGGCGGGTGTTTGGGAGCTTAACGTCCTTTTCCACCCCCTATGGGTGATAATAATAATAATGATAACAATGATAATGAGTATTGTATAGGCGCTTAACCCAGTTTCGTGAATTGGCTCAAAGCGCCGCGAACTGAACCCAGCACGCACGCTCACGTGAATCACACGCATTCTCTCACACACTGGACATAAACACATTACAATCACGTGGTGCGAAGGGTCAACTCAGCTATTTAAATTTCGAAATTTAGAATTGCATTTATTTTTCAAATTTCCAAAGCAGTGATATCAAAGACGGGGAAACGACAAAAAAAGGCCAGCACAAATATTTTGGCCCCAGCTGGGATTCGAACTCACGACCCGAGCATTGAAAGTCCAACGCCCAACGCTTTGTCCTGGCTCCCCAGTGTCACGCGACTTGAGTCATCAGGCATGAGCCTTGTGATCGCGGTGTAGTCATTCACTGATTGATTTGTGTCATTCTTCCTCCGTTTGAACTGTTTTTTTTTTCTTTTTTGTCTTTTACTTCTTCTGCGGTCCATGGCTTCTGGCGAGGTTGATAGTATTGGTGGCATGGGAAGTCTTCATCAGGCATGAGCCTGGTGATCGCAGAGCAGTCGTTGACTAATTGATTGCTCCAGTCCTCCTCCTCGTTTTCTTCGGCGTTTCCTTCAATGGCCAGGTTGACAGTGGTGACAAAGGGGCGGTCGGTGGTCTAGTGGTTATGACGTTGTCACCAATGCGAGAGGTCAGGTTCGAGTCCCACTCTGGGCGGCTTTTTCTTTTTCGTATGTGGCACCGTTCATTCAAGTCGACCGTCGGGGGTTCTCTCCTGGTACTCCGGCTCTCCCCCCCCCCCCACACCCCTGCTTTGGAAATGTTGAGCTCACAAAGTCCGAAAATAAATGAAATTCTAAAATGCCGAAACGGAGCTGGCCTTTCGCAACACGTGATTGCTACGTATGTGTCCAGTGTCTGAGAGAATGCGTGTGATTTACTTGAGCGTGCGTATTGGGTTTAGGTCGCGGCGCTTGGAGCTAAATATCTGGGATAAAGCGCCGATATTAATGCGATTATTATTATTATTATTGGGTAGTGAGTAAGTCTACATCAAGCATTAGCCGCGTTGTCGTTTGGGAAGCCTGTTCGGTCGTGCAGTAAAACTTTGGACTTACAATTCTCGGGTTGTGAGTTCGATTCCGGGCTGGTGCCAGACATTTGTGCTGGCCTTTTTCTCGTTGCCCTGGGTCTTTGATATCACCCATTTGTGGTGGAAAAGGACGTTAAACCCCCAAACAGGCACCCACCCACCCACCCTCGTGGTCGTGGCCTAGTCATTGACTGATTGTTTCAGCCTACCTTGATTTATACTGCCCCTTAGACCAGTTTGCATCAGCTGTCCAATGTTACATTTCTTTCAAGTAGTGCAGGCACACTTAGCCGCGAATTAGTCTTTGTTGCTTGCGCGGCGTTAAGCCCTAGAAACTCGCTCACTCTTCGTCGGTATCAACTTCTTCTGCGTTACCTGGATTGTGCCTGAAATGGCTAGGAAGATAATGGTTATGAAGTCGGTAGTCTTCAGCAGGTCCTGTCTTTCAAATTCTGCTTGTTGGTTATGGTTCAGATCCCAGCGGGGCAGTCGAATGGTAGAGCGTTGGACTTCTAATGCTCGGGTCGTGAGTTCGATCCCGGCGGGGGCCAAATATTTGTGCTGGTTTTTTCATCGTTGCCCCGTCTTTGATATCACCCTATGTGGTGGAAAAGGACGTTAACCCCCCCCCCCCAGCGGGGCAACCTAAAACGTGTTCTGGCGTTTGCCTCGTTGTCCCGCCTTTGATGTCACTCTCGTTTGACGGAGAACCGGAAAACCCGCAACGAAGCTTGGTTGCGCCAAGGCCAATGACACTTGAAGACCATCCAGAAGAACGGCAACAAAATTCTACAGTAGGACTTCAGTTCTTTTCTTTGTTCTTCCAGGTTTATTAATCCCGCTGGTATTAACCCGGCGGGGTTTAACGGTTCATGGACACACACGCTCATATCCCGTGCAGATCATACATGACCACTGGCGGCGGGCGGATGAAAGGGCTGGAGAGGTTCGTTCATGACCACTCTTCCTGCAAAATGAAAGCTTACGAAGCACCCTCCATTTCTGTCGTCCCTCTCGGACTTCGGGGAGGGCCGTGTCCTCTATGATATTACCGGCACATCAACGTGATGATCAAACGTGTAGCGAGCCTTCAGGTCATAGCCAGATGGCACTCTTGTGCTGGCGTCATGGCTTTTCCAGTTCTTTCGCCGTGTGCGAAAAGGACCTAAGCTCCTGTCAGGGCTATATCGCTTAAATCCTTTTTTCCAGATGGCGCTAGAGGTATATCAAATTGTCATCGCTGTAGGCCTGGTTAGACGTGTCCCGGTTTATAACCTATAGGGTTACATCAGAGAAACTTATGGGGTTTTGCTTTGCGACCACAGTTTGTCGCGTCTTTTGATAACAGCAGCATTGATTTCATGTTTTCTTGTCCACTGTGTTTGTGTTAGTTTCAAAGCAAACTTTGGTGTTGCTGTTGTTGGTGTTTGTTTTGTTTATTTTTCATTTGTGAACAGTTCATGTACTTATATTCGAACTGGATGCAAAATCGCATTGAGTCCAAATATCATGAAGACTTGTACAGTGAAAAGTCGCAACTCAGTATGCACACAGGCGCGGGTGTGTAGGTGGGTGGGTATGTGGGTGTTTGGGGATTTAGCGTCCTTTTCCAGCACATACGGGTGATACCAAAGACGGGGCAACGATGAAAAAGCCAGCACAAATATTTGGCCCTAGCCGGGATACGAACTCACGACCGGAACATTAGAAGTCCTACGCTCTACCATTCGGCTACCCCGGCTCCCCGCAAAATCAAACGACAAAACAAATCAATTAAAACTTTACTGCCTGCGAACTTTTTCCTTGATCACTATCAAACTATCTTTAAAGAATTTCAGGAAAGACCCTGCGCAAAGAATTTTTTTTTTTTTTTTGTCAAGTCATTGTTCGTGGTAATAATCGTGCAATATTACGCAGTTTGAATATGATCAACATAACCGAACACATAAATAGCTTTGTTACACAGCCCAGACATACTCAGCACGTCTGGCTTAGACTGTTTCAAACGACTCAACGTGTTAATTCGCCCCGGAGTCTCGTGATTCAATCTGCCTCATATCACTTACATACTACCGGCTGTGAGGAACACAAGTTGAAAACAGCGTCAATGCCGCACCACACTTCCCTTCCCCCACCCTCTTCTCTCCTTCCCTGTGTCATAAACCGGGTATCGTGCACCCTCACAAACATCACATACCCGAACACGCGCGTTTGTCCACCCCCAGGTTTATGCGGGCAGCCACCCGTTTATGTGAGTCTCGTAATCAGGGGCCGTGGTAGGGTAGATGTCTTTGAAGTCGTATGAAGCTTTCCTCAGCTGGGCCTCTCGAGCAGTTCATGGGCCGGCTAGAGCCTGTAACTTGGGGGATGATCACACTAGGGGGAACCGCCGGCTGTGAGAGAGAAAGAGAGAGAGGGCAGAATTATTAAAACTCCAGGTATTTCCTTGGACTGGCTAGCCGTGGTGTATGTATGTACAGGAGAGCCTGTCTAAGGTGGCCAGCCAAGGGGAGAAGCATTTCCTCCTGTACGTGCAAGAAGGACGGGTGAACATCATCCACCCGCTTTTGAATGTCAGTTAGAAACGTTACCAGAGAAAATTGTATTTATATAACACAGTCTTTCGCTTCCGCCGTTTTGTCAAAAATAGAAAATTAATACACGAGACCTCAGAATGCCTGTATATTCCGTAGAAGCCTCAGGCATCATAGTCAATCTTAAAAATGCTTCACAGACATTTCCAAGGCACCTACTTGACAAAACTTAAAACGAATGTCTTCTTTCCGCTCAGGCCTCACTGGAGCAATGCTAGTCTACTTTCTCTTTAGGCCAGCAAGCCACTTCACCCACCTCCACTCGCGTCATCTTTGCCTCTCGTGCGCAAAAAGTCCAAGCTTAACTGGCAGCTTGCCTCCTCTTGCTACCCCCTGGCATGCACCTTGTCCTACCAGACACAAACATCACAAAAAAATCACGCTTTTTCGTGACAACAAAAATCACGCTTTTTCGTGACAACAAAAATCACGCTTTTTCGTGACAACAAAAATCACGCTTTTTCGTGACAACAAAAATCACGCTTTTTCGTGACAACAAAAATCACGCTTTTTCGTGACAACAAAAATCACTGCAAACTAGCACACTCACGAAGCTGAGTTATTCAAAGAAACAGTGCACTTGACCTCACGGCCAATTTGTGTCATTACGCCGTATTTCGAAGATTGTTTCTTTGAGTAAACCATGTTAAACCGAGGGGAAAGTGGCCATCTTAAACCTTTATATAATTATACCGACAAGAACCATCTGAGTGACAGATATGCGGTCACCGGCTTGGCGGCCTCCTTTGGCAGGGTAGCGCTTTATGCAGAGGCTTCATGAACAGGTTTGACTGTATAGTGTGTGTGTGTGTGTGTGTGTGTGTGTGTGTGTGTGTGTGTGTGTGTGTGTGTGTGTGTGTGTGTGTGTGTGTGTGTATAACAGGCGTTATTGCAAAAGCCAATTTCTGTTGCCTTTCATCTGCGCTCGAGTTTCTAATAACGACTGTGACATAGGTGTGGGTAGGACCGACTTCAAGGCGCTGTAACGATGTGTACATTCCTCGTTCC
The DNA here is from genome assembly GCA_018292915.2 of Batillaria attramentaria. Classification (NCBI taxonomy): domain Eukaryota; kingdom Metazoa; phylum Mollusca; class Gastropoda; family Batillariidae; genus Batillaria; species Batillaria attramentaria. The sequence goes on from JACVVK020000382.1 coordinate 40,188, forward strand.
CCGATTTCACAGCGTGTGTGGTTTCAGTCCTCAAACATTTTTAGTCTGTGTGTGTGTGTGTGTGTGTGTGTGTGTGTGTGTGTGTGTGTGTGTGTGTGTGTGTGTTCGCCAAAACGAAAAGACTTCATTTTAAGATCTTGCCTGTTATGTATTCAGCGTATCGAATATGAACAGTACTTTGTGCTAAAACTTCTTATTTGTGTTTCAAGTAGCGTGCTAAAGTCAACTACATTCTCTTATCACTTAAGTATTAATCCGTTCGCTATCCCCCCTCCCCCTCCCTCCCCCCCCCTCCCCAACACACACACACACACACACACACACATGCCTTTTCTTCGAATTTAGCAGGGTAGGGGATTGCAAAGGGATAGGGAAAATCCCAGTCGGCACTCAAAATCCCGTACCGACTCCCAGCCCCCACCCCCGCATCCCGCAAACAAACAAGCGAAGAGAAAAAGCCTTTTTGTGTTTGTTTTGTTTTTACTGTTCTCTCTCTCTCTCTCTATCTCTCTCTCTCTCTCTCTCTCTCTCTCTCTCTCTCTCTCTCTCTCTCGCTCTCTCTCCAGTTCTCTGCAATGTTTACTTTGCACATTTAGAGAGGACATTTGTACTGTATGGACGTGTGCGTCTGAAAACTTGTAAACCTGTTCCTCTCCCTCTCTCTACCTCCCTCTCTTTTCTTAGATTAAATTGCAGGACAGGTTGCCAACGGTAAGATCGGCAGATTATGCCTCTACCTACAGGCCTCTATCCGTTTCAGTCAGTCAGTCACTGAGTTAGTCTCCTCTCTCTCTCTCTCTCTCTCTCTCTCAGTTTCGCGCTCGCGCGCGCGCACGCACACACACACACACACACACACACACACACACACACACACACACACACACACACACACACACACACACACACACACACACACACACACACACAATCACAATCACTATCACAAAAACCGGGTCATAGCGGGGACACGGTGCTGAAGGCGCGAAATGCCGTTTTAATTTTGTTCCGTTTTGCCGGAGTGGTTATTTGGCTAGGATGAGTTGTGTTTGTTCTGTGGAGAATAGGGGATTATTGTGGATAGCGGGTCTTACAAAGGCAGCTGACACTGGTCGCGCGACGGACCGTCAGCGGTATGTGGGTGCACTCTGTAAACGACTCTATACCGCAGACCAAAACGAAATAAATTTGATAATTTAGGTTGCTGCTAGAGCCGAGTGCTTGGGGTGTGTGTGTGTGTGTGTGTGTGTGTGTGTGTGTGTGTGTGTGTGTGTGTGTGTGTGTGTGTGTGTGTGTGTGCAAGAGAAAGAGAGAGAGAGAGAGAGAGAGAGAGAGAGCGATGTACTTTATCAAGTTTTACAAGGATGTGAGTGTTAAGTACGAGTGCCTATCTTACAATTTGTCTTTGCTATAGGAAAAAAGAACCCCCAAAAGAGCAACTAACAATTACTACGTGATCTAAAACCGCAACACTACAAAAACAAAAAAAAACAACAAAAAAATTGAACAGAACAAGTAAAAAAACAAAAAGAAGAAAACAATACGTTACCAGAGGAATTTCAAAAGAGCATAATTTATCACAAAAATTCGGACATGCCAGACATAATGGATAAGAGAGAGAGAGAGAGAGAGAGAGAGAGAGAGAGAGAGAGAGAGAGAGAGAGAGATTCTGTACACATATTTTGCTTTCCCGAGTGTGCGCTGTTGGCGGGAACAAGAGAATCCGGGCTTTGAATTTCCCACAGTTCATCAGACGGAAACTGATTAGTACAATCACGCCAATGAGCTTCCCACGAGTACACAGAGGGACGTGAAAATGTTAATTGGGTGCGAACCCCTCCCCCCTCCTTCACAGCACATCTGGGCTGTCGGGATGGCAGAAACTTGACTGTGCTATGAGCGTTGGTTTCAGCAAGGGGTCGAAATATACGGTCAGATTTGAAACTATATTTTGCACGCCACAATCATCATGACTTTTTAACAATCATTGTTCCATGAAAGGGGCTAATACTACCACTTAGACACCTGGGCCCGTATGTAAAAGTCCAGGTAATTTAACTCAAGGCTACGGGTCTAACCCAGACTAGGACAAAAGAAACCCCAAAACAAAATTAGATTAAAAAAAAAAAAGGAAGCGAAGAAAGAAAGACAAAAATCCTTCTATAACGGCATAGGCACCTTGCTGGAATGGACTCGCTTCCTGATTTAAAACAACAACAAAAATTAACCCTAGAGCTAGTTTAGTTTGAGGTTAGACTCTAACCCGGGGCTAAACTCCATAACCCCGACTTTTACATGAGGGCCCTGGACAGTGAATGCGTCTTGTAATGCTGGCACTGAACAAACAGAAGTGTACTCGATGACGCGGCGACTACACTGAGCGCTCCAGTAGTGTAACAACAGTCGTAGAATTGTTAGAACTTAAATGTGTAAACAGCATCGTATCGCATTAAGAGCTGTACTAATCATCACGATAGAGTATTTCGAGCGTACAGGCGCACTCACGAGCGAAACTGTCACAAAACATAAACTGACTTAGCAAAGATGGAAAAAAAAAGATTTTCAGGAACCTTGGTTAATTTTTCGAACTTGAAACTTGATTGATATGGTACAATTCTGTACAACTCTTGCTCAGTTTAGGTTCCAGCTATGCACTGCAATCTGTGCTCACCGTCGGATCCTAGCATATTTCTATGATACAATGCAGCTCAGTGTATGATATTCCGTTGGTCTCACGACACAAACGAGTTGTCTTCACTTTCAGGTGGAATAAAACTGAGACTTGACAAGCCAGAAAAGGTGGCAAAAATCGGCTTTCGTACTTATTTCTGTGGGCTGGACCGAGTATGCAGTTTAATAAGCTACTATATATATATCCAAATATAATTTCGGCAAAGCTCACCCGAGAATCCCATTCGGCTGGCTGGAAACGACCCAAAGCCACCGGCCGAGACTGCCGAGGGTGGGTGGGGTGGGTGTGTGTTTGGGGGTTTAACGTCCTTTTCCGCCACATACGGGTGATATCAAAGACGGGGCAACGATGAAAAATCCAGCAATTTTGGCCCCAGCCGGGGTACGAGACTGCCGATCACTTAATGATATGGGCCAGGTCAGTGTGCTGTGCAGACCCGTTCTTAGTTTAGTCGCTCACCCTCCATCCCCCTCTCCCCTTGTACAAATTCTCCTCAAAGTGAAACTTTGCTCCCTTCCAAGCTTCACAGCCACAGCATGGGCATCAGAAACGACCGATGCTGGGATCTTAATAATAATACATAGCTTTTATAGAGCGCCGTTCTCCAACTTCAAGGACTCGCTGCGCGTTAAAGCACACACACACACACACACACACACACACACACACACACACACACACACACACACACACACACACACACACACACACACACACACACACAGACACTATTTACATCCCCTCAGCATACATACAATTGGCAGTGCAACGAACCCATGATGCACACAGACAGACTTAACAGAGGTTTAGCTATCGAAGGCTTGGCGGAAGAGGTAGGTCTTCAGGAGTCAGTAATATGTAATCATGATATAGACGGACCAGATCTCCCTACAGTACAGACGATGAGCGTATAGGACTCCCACTGTGGATGTCTCGAGGTGACACGTCTCGAGGGTTGCCTAGCTGGGCCGTCAAGGGACTCACTTCATCCGATCCGGGGCCTCCCCAAGATGGTCATGCTCATAATTTACGAGGCCTGGGTGACGACGGAGCAACAGGGGGGAGCTGGTGCACACCTCCCAGTCCCTCCCCTTCCCCTCCCACCCCGTCCCTCTCCAGTCTTTCTCCCTGTAGTGTTGGAGGTTCTCGACCTGTGAGTTCTGAGGGTCCGGGCAAAATCTACGAGCGGTCGTCAATTGACGGACTATTCAGCGACCCTACTCCTCCCTAATCTCCAGCTATTTTCAGCTCGGTGTGAAACGCGGCCTGCGCGGAGTGTGGGGGTAGGCGGCTCGACACTGGGGCCTATAAATCAACTGGCTTTTTGCTGATAACTTTATCCACTGTGGACCCGCGCCACACACCCCGGGTGGGTACAGGTTTAATCTACCCGCGGTCCAACTTCTCACACTGAGCCTAGCTGCAGACTGTGGAAGAATAGCGCGAGGTTGGCGTGGTTGTGTTGGGCAACAGAGCTTTTCTCTAGAGGTCGGGGGGAGTCTCCGCACTTTGCAAAGTGACTAAAGCTGGAGAGATTTGTCAGTTAAAGACTTTCATTACTCTGGGATCAAACGGTGCGAGTTGCCTTCATCACAAGTGAGCGGTTCATGATTTATGTGGAAAGTTGCCTTCTAAATCTTGGCTTGAACTTTTCAAGGCAAGAATTCCACTCATTTGTGCGGCTCTAGCCTCAAAGCTGCACGCGAGACTTTTTCATATGTGTACATAGATAGCAATTTTATTTTATTTTATTTTATTTTATTTTATTTTAGTTTAGTTTATTTTATTTCAAATTATTTTATTTTATTTCATTTTATTTTATTTTGCGATCGGAGGATTTGCTGATTTTGTTTTATGTGAATTTATGTGCAATGTTTGTGGTGCTTGAGTGTCTGTACTGACTATTTTTAACTCGATTCCGAAATGTGTTAAGTGGCTGCATGATAATTTGTCGCCTATAGGACTATTATTATTATTAGGTGTTGAACCGATTTGAATGTTAATTACATCATGATCTGACGGAACATTTGTATTTATATTCTTTCATTCAGTTTTGTTTTTGTTTTTAGCCGCGATATTCAGAATCCCACGCACTAAACTTTCTTCTGTTGGCTCTCGAGCCTTCTCCTACGCTGGTCCAAAAGCCTGGAATTCTCTGCCTCTTTCGCTCCGCCAGTCAACCTCCCTCGAAACCTTCAAAACAAATCTAAAAACCTACCTGTTTTCATCTCAAAGCTCCGTCTAACCTCCCTCCGTCTTTCTCCATCTCCTTATTAAGTACCATACATGCAGTTGCCCTGGCCCTGAACCTTCACGTCTATCTGTCTCTTTACCTGTACTCTAAGCGCTTCGAACTACCTTACATGTAGATTAAGCGCTATATAAATAAATTATTATTATTATTATTATTATATAGTCTTTGTAGCTTGCGAGGCGTAAAGCCCTTACTAACTAACTAACTAACTAACTCAGTTTTGTTTTCTTGAATTTCAGATAATGTTGAATTCACTCCACAAGTACGAGCCGCGCCTTCACATAGTCCGTGTCAACTCCCGCACACAAAAGAAGAGTATTCTCACATACAGCTTCCCGGAGACTCAGTTCATCGCCGTCACAGCCTACCAGAACGAGGAGGTAACTCTTACGCTTTGTTACTTCGGCTGCATGGAGTTATCTAATCTTTTCTTTTCTGATGGTTTACTCAGGCTAAGCTCGCAGCTAAACTCAACGGTGGACAACTTAAATAGGGGTTTGCGTATGTGTGTGTGTGGGGGGGGGGGGGGGGGTAAAAAACACAAAAACAACAAAAAAACTAGACACGTACGAGAATTGAACAGACCTCGTCTCGGGTCAGAGACAAACGCACACAATACAAGCAGTTGTACACAATAAACTTGATGGGCTGGCTCTCTCTCTCTCTCTCTCTCTCTCTCTCTCCCTCTCTCTCTCTCTCTCTCTCTCACACACACATACATACACACACACACACGCACGCACGCACGCACACACACACACACACAGACACACACACACACACACACACACACACACACACACACACACACACACACACACACACACACACACACCTCCGGAAATTTCACTATCCGGAAACAGAAAAAAAAAAATACTGAACCCAAAAACAGCACACAGGCTGAACACGCACATGTGAAAGTTCGATGGTTGCAAGCATCACCTCTTCCTTTGATCTCGCCACGCTTGACAGCCTGTGTCATGACAGGAGAGTGAGATTCAATCAACTGTGACGACCCGTGTCCTGACTTCGACCGCAGTTCATGTAGCTGACTGATCTCTATTTGCTTTTTTTTCAGATCACTGCCTTGAAAATCAAACACAATCCTTTTGCCAAAGCCTTCCTTGATGCCAAAGAAAGGTAAGACTGCACAGCTTAGCCCTCGTTTATGTATTTATTTATCAAATTTTTTATTTACTTCAGTTTTGTTTGTCCTTCACTCACTCACTCACTCACTCACTCACTCACTCACTCACTCACTCACTCACTCACTCACTCACTCACTCACTCACTCACTCACTCACTCACTCACTCACTCTATTTCTTTAGGAATTTATTTCAAGCTCGTTTATTTATTTATTTTGCTAATTTATTTTTTCTTGTTAACGACTCATCCACTACATTCATTAATTTATTCATTTATTTCTTCATCGTTTATTTTTGTTTATTTATTTTTGTAGGCGAATTTACTCTGTTTTGGCTAGCATACTAACTTCCTGTCTTATTCATATATTTATTTATTTATTCATCTGTTTATTCTTTTATTTCGTATACCACGCTAATTCTCTATTCACTGTATTTGCTCCTATGCTGTTTTCTTGCACACCTGTGGAACTGATTAACCGTTTTGAAATGAGCAGCGATAAGCGAAACACGCTTGCATGAAAACTAGGGCTGCCCGAAAGATTTCTCGCTAAACTTTTGACTGCGCAGGTGGGCAGTTAAACTGCCATTAAATTTGATTGCTTAAGCGCACGATCGCGTGGCGGAAGGAGCCGTGTGGTGTTGAGTGAATACCCTTGTGATCAAAAGGGCTGAACGTAAAATCGTCATGGATACGGTTCTGTGGTGGAGGAAAATTGGTTTTGAACGTGGGTTGGCAGGAAAAGAGAACATTAAAACTGACTGAAGGGAAATTTATTTATTTATTTATTTATTTATTTGCCACGTTTGGCGCCTTTTTTGTGGTGGTGGTGGGGGGGGGGCGGAGGAGGATTGGAGGATCACAAGTTGAAATCAAAAGAAATCGCAAAATGACGCAGTGTACCCTCATTCAATCCACCCCTATTCCCGCTCCACACACACACACACACACACACACACACACACACACACACACACACACACACACACGCACGCACGCACGCACCCCCCCCCTCCACCCCTTCCTCTGAAGGTAGAATATTAAACTAATAACGAGACATAACATTTTTAGGGTAAAAATTGAAAAAGAAACACGATTTTTAAAAAGAATTTTCACAGCTATATTCTAGTACATGTCCGCTGTGGCCGCGTGGGCATTGCATGTTGCAAGACGTGACGCGGTGCCATTATTAAAAAAAAAAAAAAAAAAAAACCTGCCGGTTCGGTGAGCCTTCGATACCACGTGACATTTTCCCTGACAACACTGGCACGTGACAGGAGACCGGGTGCCCGCCAGGTCCCGTCACCGGTTACAGTCACAAACTAACAGGCGGTTAGCATCGACCCGCGGCGGGTCCCATGTTCTTAAAAAAAACTCTGACTGAAAAAAAGAATCAATCAATCACGAGACTTTGGGAACGTCAGAATAGTAGACAGTTTGATCTGACGTGAACTACTCAAAGTCCAGAAGTCATTACGAAGAATTAGATTTTTTAGATATTTCTAAGAGAGGAAGGGAGGGAGAGAGAGAGAGAGAGAGAGAGAGAGAGAGAGAGAGAGAGAGAGAGAGAGAGAGAGAGAGAGAGAGAGAGAGAGAGAGAGAGAGAGAGAGAGAGAGGACATTAATTTAGTCTTTTGTCCAACGCGATGCTTTGACAGCGAAGGTCTAATTAAGTTTAGTCGAGTGTCACGTGCTTTGTAGGATTAATCACTTCATTCTTTGTTCTTTTTCTCCAGTTTCACTCTGCATACGATAGCAATGACAGTAAATTTGACCGTCATATTTGCATACATTTCTTATTTTTAAGCCTTATCCACAAAACACGAGAAATAAATTTGACGCATGTTTTGACGTAAGGTATTCATCCAGTAAATTTGACGGTAACAGTATTGAAATTTCAAGACTGTTAACGTCAAATTTACTGCATGAACAAAATATTGTTAAATTTCAAAATAATGCCTGGAAAATTAATTTTCATGAGGTATTTACATCTTTAAATGGAGTCATTATACGCTTTCACTCTTTGTTTTACGGGTGTAAATTGTTTTGAAATGACTAACAAAATGGCGTGTTGTTGTGTTGTTTTCTGTAGACCAGATCAACGTGACTTCATTGACGATGGTTCGTGTGACGGCCAGCAGAGGTCGCTGTCTCATTGTAAGTTGACATTTTCGATTTCTTTCAGTTTTGGATGGGTTAAAATTGTGATTACTTTGGCCTATTCATTGTAGTTTAGTTTTTGTAGATTTACGCGAGGAAAAAAAAACCCATTCAGTCTTTTGCATGGTGTGTGTGTGTGTGTGTGTGTGTGTGTGTGTGTGTGTGTGTGTGTGTGTGTGTGTGTGTGTGTGTGTGTGTGTGTGAATTCGTTTTCTGCTGTTTTGCATCGTCAGATTTGACTTTATGTATGTGCTCTCCAGTGCTGACCAATGTAAGATTTGTGTTTTTGCGTGTCAGTTATTTTATTAGACTGTAGTCCTGCATACCACACAAATTTTATTAATTATAAGTGATTTAATTTGACACGTGTATTGTGTACGTCATTTTTTCTTTCGCCGTTCCCTCCACGAGAGAAAAAAAAATTATCGCCGAACATGATCAGTTGTCACACCGTGTGTTTTACTCCGCTTTCTCCACTTTACCACAGCACTGCAATTACATTTTCTGTTTGTTTTACCACCCTGTTTGTCAAATTTAAGAGGAGATAATTGTCTCCAACCGGAAGTGCCGATGATGGTTTAGCAATCCAGTAGCCGCCCTTTGCACCAGCCCTTCCAATAACCGCCCCTCGCCCCGCCGCGAATTGGCCGCGTAATGCAAACGGTAAATCACTTTTAATTTCTGATAATCCACGCCGAGGCCGCCAAATACCTCGCCATCCGTCTACACAGCCCCGCAGAACTTTCACCGGAGGCGACAACAGTTTTTGAAGTCAGCGAAACGAAAGAGAGTGGGGTCACGCGCGCCCGTATATCTGCAGATTGCGATACACGGTAGCGGGGTGTACACAAAAGTTGGACTGAGTTATAGACAGGAGTTTGCGATAAGTGGCTCGATCGCTCGACACAGGTGCTGGCCAGGGGTTTTAGGGGGCTTTACTTTCAAAGCGGGCGGGTGGTTTTAAGTTGTAGGGCCTTTCAATATGCAGATATGTATACATATATATATACATGATTGAAAGCGTCTGCAGGAAGCAAAGGTATCAGGTTTCTGACTTTGCGGCAGTTACGAGACGTGGGGTTAGCAAGTTTTTGTTTGGTTTCTTTTGTTGTTGTTGTTTGGTTTTCGTCTTGTTGTTGTCGTCACTGCTTTCAAGTTACTGGATAAAGTTTCTGGACAACCGCGCTGGTTGGATCGGAAGAAATCTTATCATGAAACATCAAGCGACACGTTAAGAAAAAGACGAAAAATTATCTGAACTTGACTGAGAAAAAATGATTTAACGTAAGTGGAAGTTTACGATAAACGATCGAGGGGCCGAAACGGGAGGGTATGAGAGAGAGAGAGAGAGAGAGAGAGAGAGGGGGGGGGGGGTAGGGGGGGTGTTTGGGGGTTTAACGTCCTTTTCCACCATATACGGGTGATATCAAAGACGGAGCAACGATGAATAAGCCAGGACAAATATTTGGCCCCAGCCGGGATAAGAAACGAGAGAGAGAGAGAGAGAGAGAGCAGCTGAGCGAACAAGCCCCGGTACGCTAACAAACTGACATTCATACTTGGACACAAATACAAAGCATCTCAATGTTTAATAGAAAGTGTGTTTTATTGCGGAAACGTGAGAATGTTTCACCACGTGCCGCAAGTGAAGTCGCTAAAATTCATACACGTCAGTACCTGGTTTGGGCCATATCAAATTTTAGCTTTTGAATGAAAAAGAATGGAAACACTTCCGCGGGATTATATAGCCCCGCACGTGTCGGTGACACGTGTGTATGTAACTTTGAAACGCTGATTTTCACACCGAAATGAGATATAGCCCACCACAGCTTCCAGAGAGTGCCATATAAACCTCGCTAAGAGCTATATTTCACCCATCAGACCGTTTTGAAAATACATTGTCAGTAGGAACAGAGGCGGGTATAAAGTTAGCATTGTCTCAACTGAACACACGAACAATAAAGCGGTAAATATGAAATTGTGTTGTGCGTTTCAGCTTTCTGTCGCCAACGATTTTCCGCGTTAACTTTTCATGGACCCTCTTTCGTGCATCTGTCGCAGGGAGGACTGTCAGGATGTATTAACCTGTTACATTTCATGACAGTCAGTGTTCTCTCCATTTCCATTTCCTCTCAGCGGAAGTAAAGAAAACCAAACTCAAATTTTCACTCCCCCCCTTTTTTTCCCCCTAAACCTAACAGATCCTTTTCATACAATGCATTTATTCCCACTGTCTCGTAAAGGTGTTAAGAGTACGTGTACATTTCAGTTTATGAGCCGGGGTGGCCGAATGGTAGAGCGTCGGACTTCTAATGCTCGGGTCGTGAGTTCGTATCCCGGCTGGGGCCAAATATTTGTGCTGGCTTTTTCATCGTTGTCCTGTTTTTGATATCACCCGTATGTGGTGGAAAAGGACGTTAAACCCCCAAACACCCACCCCCACCCTTATGAGCGAGAAAACCTTTGACGTCATTGGGGCTCAAGGGCTCATATTTTACGCTCATCTTCATTGCATCTTTTCAGTTAGCATTTCCACTTGAAAACAAACAAACAAACAAACAAACAAACAAAAAAGCAAATTACTCCGAAATCGTCAGGCCGTTCAAAGTAATGTGAAAAGTCAGCTCAGTAGCTTTGATTGGCAATTTTCCCAAAACTATTAGCAAGTACACAAATTTAAAAAAAAATTCAAATAGTCTTAACAAAAACAAAAACAAAAAAAATTGCGACTGCAATCCCCAAATGTTGTATAGCATACAAGAAGAGCGCGCGCAGTGGTTTGCTGGAGGTGAACCATCAGGCCATCAGCGGCGAGTATCAGTCTCGCTTGCACAGGTGCTGGGGCCGGAGTGCAGCCGCTATTTGTACAATGTCGGTAGGGACGCTGAGGCACGCCGGGAGGACGGGGGTTAGGGAACTTTCCTAGAGCTCAGATTAAATTTGTCATCCCAGCTGTTACAGAGAGAGAGAGAGAGAGAGTTCCCTACGCCCCCTCCATGTCCGCTTCACCCCCCCCCCCCCCCCCAAATGTCTTCCATTGTGTCCCGAAATAGCTGTGAATGTTTTTAATGTGTCAATGAGAGCTAAAACCCACGCATACGACCCCGGTTTGTCTGGCTGTAGTCAGCGTGGACAAAATGCGTGTTCAACACAACTCCAGTCTAGAAAATAAAATGATAATAAAATAAAACAAAAACAGAAAAGCAAGTCCCGCCATCCCCCCCCCCCCCCCCAAATAAGAATAAATAAATAAAATGATACAGGGGAAAAGCAGTTTCAATATGTTGGCGTACGACAGAAAATATATACAAACTGCGTGTTAGGACTTTGGCTGTTTGCTCATTATTTTTGTCCAGTTTGTACCCTTTGAGCGTAGGTTTTATCATACTCAGTATCTGGTCGGTTTCAGTTAAAAAATTAAAATAAAAATAGAAAGGCAGAAGCCTACTTGGCTCACCTGTAAAATGGGTTACAGTAATTCAAGAGGGTTGTCTGTACAGGCCCTATCAGTGTCATTATTATGCCACAGTCTCTGGTGTTTATAGTTTCTGAGAAAATTGCAGTGTTACAGTTTTCCAAGGACAGCTTGAATGGCCATGACCTTGAGTCACACACACACACACACACACACACACACACACACACACACACACACACACACACACACACACACACACACACACGCACGCACGCACGCACGCACAGCCGATGGAGGATAGACGCAATTTGTTACACACGTGAATCAAAAATGTACCGCAAAGTACGGAAAGTATACACGGAACACGCATCCTAGCTGTTTGTGTAGACCACTGCAGATCTATAGTGTATCACAGCGTCGTGCAGAATGTAACGGAACTGACTGAGTGAGACAGACCTCTCTGCACGTAAGCGCCCCCTGTGTTACTGGCTGACTTCACCAGCAAGCGGTCCACATTTCAAAAGGCGACCCGCTGTTAGCACTCGGCCAAAAACTTATCAGCCGGGGTGTGAAAGAAAAACAGCGCGGACAAATTTACTCAGCGCGGACCCTCGATACAGACGACACACAAGCGGCGGGAAGCGGCGGCCATTTTGACATGTTGACGATAACGAGGGGAGAGAACCCATCGATAAATCTGGCGAGGTGTCCACAAAACAGGCACCACCACACTTGACAGTTGCTGTGATGTTGAGGTTGGGGAGGCGTAAATTTCACGCAGGTTGTGTCATTCCGCTAGTTTATCGTGGCGCACTTCTTGTCGCGAAGATATCGCCGCCTTTGACAAGTAACTCGTTCGGGAACTAGCGGTGTCCTCTGGCATTGTCTCCCTTGGCTGTATTTCACGTTTGAATTGCCGCTAGGTGTCACCCTGTATCGTCCGGTAGCGAAACGTTGCGTACCGTTGTTAGGAAGAGAGAAGGTGGTCACGAAATTTGCACGTGTGACACTTTTACACCGGCCTTCAGGATAGCCGGATTCTGCAGTCCTGACTGTGTCACCACGCCAAGCGGAGCATAATTTAGTAAAGCAATTACAAAATAGTATGATTTAAAAAAGGACAGCACCCCTCCCCCCCCTCTCTCTCTCTCTCTCTCTCTCTCTCTTATACGTGGTGGAAAAGGACGTAAAACTCCCAAACACCTCTCTCTCTCTCTCTGGTGGAGAATGAACTCTCGAAGTATATTAACCCATCTCAAGATAGATAAGTAGTGAAGTCACTCCCTGTATTATGTAAATATACGTCTCACCCATGAAACATCCATTTTAACGCTCCCTCTCTTAACTGTCCGATTATATACTGATAATACGATCTCTTTAACGGCTTCAGTGTATCATAACTGTATGCGGTCTAAGTAACTGCTATTATAGATTGTGTGTGTGTGTGTGTGTGTGTGTGTGTGTGTGTGTGTGTGTGTGTGTGTGTGTGTGTGTGTGTGTGTGTGTGTGTGAGCTTTGCATTTTGTTTCTGGTTTCGCATTACTCTTTTTTGTTTTTTGTTAATCAATGTTGTACGTTTTTCTTTGCTTTTGCCAGTAGTTTTTGTTGTTTTTTTGTAGCAACGGCAGATTGAAAACTAACCATTGTATGGCTAAATCTTTTCCGTTGAAAAATAAAGTTCGTTCGTTCGTTCGTTCGCTCTCTCTCTCTCTCTCTCTCTCTCTCTCTCTCTCTCTCTCTCTCTCTCTCTCTCTCTCTCTCTCTCTCTCTCCTGTCTTTCTCAGGGGCATCCATGTGGAACTCTTTACCACCGAGTATCCAAAACGTTTCCAAATTCATAAACTTCAAACAAATTCTACACGATACGCTTATCTGACGATGTATATAGAAATGTGTTACATACATGTTTTGCAATATTAGAGACGACTGTAAATTTCTTACTTGGCATACAGCCAGTATCATCAGCACATGCCACGTATGTTTTGATTTGTTTATCGTGTGTATTTTTCTCTCCTGTATTTCCCCTAGATAGTTTATACTTTTCTTTTTTTTAAACATTTTTATTGTTTGTTTGTTTGTTTTGATTTTTTTCTCAATACCCTTTAATGTAGAATAGCAGGACAGCATGTAAGATAGGCAGCAATGCCTAAATGCTCTATCCTGAATAAAAAAACGTTTCATCATCATCATCATCATCTTTCTCTCATACGTGGTGGAAAAGGACGTTAAACTCCCAAACACCCACCTCTCTCTCTCTCTCTCTCTCTCTCTCTCTCTCTCTCTCTCTCTCTCTCTCTCATAGCTCTGCGTTGTCATACCGTCACCGGAATCGTGGATGTAACTGTTATCGTCTTTGCTTCAAATGTCATGTTCTTTACATTTTTGTTGTTATTTTTGTCGTTGTTGTTATGGTTGTAGTTGTTGTTGTTATAGTTGTCGTTGTTGTTGTCAATCGTTGTTGTCGTCGTCGTTGTTCTTGTCATTTTTGTCAGTCGTTGTCGTTGTTCTTGTCATATTTGTCAGTCGTTGTTGTTGTCGTTGGTGTTGTGTTTGTCAGTCGTTGTTGTTGGTGTTGTTGTTGTTGTTAGTGTTGTTGTTGGTGTTGTGTTTGTCAGTCGTCGTTGTCGTTGGTGTTGTCGTTTTTGTTATCGTCGTCGTCGTTATTATCGTTGTTGTTGGTGTCGTTCTTATCGTTGTTGTTGTCATTGTTGGTGTTGTTGTTTTTGTTGCCGTTGTTGTCACTGTTGTTGTTTAGATCAGACCAACGTTTGCCATTACCCTTTCGTCCTTGCAAGACACATTTTCTCACTCTGTTGTTTTCATTTTTTGTTTCAGTCACAGGCACGTGGTACCTTCCCCCAGGAGCCGGCCACGCCCTAGTCCCACCCCCAGCACACCAGTTCGCCTCACCCCTGGGGCTGTCCAACCCTCACTGTGACCGCCTCAGCCTCAGGAACGCCCGACCATCACCGTACCCCAACCCGTACCAGCGGCGATCTCCACCTCACAGTAAGTAGAGAGAGAAAAAAAGTAGTATAATAATTGCACATATCAGTGGGGAAGTATAGCGGAAGTTTGTCTCTGTCATGCGGTTGAGCCCAGTTGAAACTTCTTTTTGGGGGGAAGGTGTGGGGGAGGGGGTAGGGTAGGGGGTGTTGGGGGGGGGGGAGGGGGAGGGAGAGTTGGGAAACCCGACGGTGTTTTACTTAGAAAACCCTGGTCCATTAGGAGTTTTTTTTCCCTCCCCAGTTTGTCTGTATCTGTGCTTGCGTGTCGCGAAAGCTTATTGTATAATATTATGCATGTATCGAGAACTCTACCGTCAAATTACCAAAAAAAAAAAAATCTAGGCCGTTATCAAATCCCCGTACGCTTAGGCACTTTTACTGAAGAACGGTAGAATACATGATCACTGCCTGCAGAATCCCGACTTGTTTGAACTGGGAATTGCTTTGGAAATACCCAGCCCACAAAATTTGAAAAAATAAATGCAATCCTAAATTCCTTCATTCAAATTGCTGAGCTAACCCCTCTCACCACGTGATTGTAATACAGTGTCCAGTGCGTGAGAGAATGCGTGTGATGCGCGTGAGCGTGCGCGTTGGGTTCAGTTCACCAGTTCAAGAAACTGGGTAAAGCGCCTACACTATACTTAGTTATGTTTATTGTATTGTACACAAATTTCGGATTGTGTCTACTCAAAGCCAGCCTCTGTCAGCCTGTAAGTGTAACAGTGCATGCTTCAAAGTCAACTGAAGCGCCACGATGCTGAACATCAGTAACCGAAACAGCGCCCATGGCGTCGCGAGACTAGATACCCTAGACCGTGAGCCTCTGAGGGGTTTTTGATGTTGATGCCCGAGGCCAGTTTGTGGTCAAAGCGTCTCCACCCACTTGTTAGCGGAACTCGTTGTCGCGTAACCAGATCTGGCTGGTAGCTTAAGTCCCGTGTCCAGCTGATGGTCATCTCGGGGGGGTCACGGTGGGCGGTGGGGGGTCAGTGGTCACTCGGGGGTCAATCAAGTACAAATTTCAATGATGGACAGACACACAAAAGACAGGCGGATGAGTGAGCATCTAATTTGTGTCGACCTGGAGTGTGTTCAACTTGTCGACCTGGAGTGCGTTCAGCGGCTTGTCGACACTGTGACAGAACTGGAGTTTGTCGTTTGTGTGGTCCTTGAAAGTAAAGTAGTTGGTTTAAACATTTTATTCTTACGGATACAAATTTGCATATCGCTTTCAGACAGTAACACAACAGAAGTCACAACTGAAAAGCGTGCTTGTATGAACTTGCGTACATGGCAGAGAAATTCCTCGTGAAGAACTGAAGGAGATAAAAAGTCGTAGGAAAAATATTTACATATGCATATATATGTGACAATCTGTAGACGCTAGGATACCTCAATCAGAATGGAACGTTTTACTACGGTAGAGACCCAGATTGTCATTTTCATGAGTGTAGTGTGTAAAATGGAATACGTGCACCCAGACAGATTGGTTTGGTGATAAGCGCTGTGATATACTGCATATATACAACAATAGCAAAAGAGGAACCGAACACAAAACAAGTATCATAGTTAGTATCAAAAGCAGTTGCCTTTCACGAACATAGACATGAAAAGACTGAAATCAACAGTGGTGGTGGAAAATATCAGCAGTAAATCACGAATTAACATATATATACGCCAATAACAAAACAAAACAACCCCATAACAACATACACCACATCTAAAATTAAGTTCAAAAGGGCATGCGTATGAGTTAATTTTTAAACATTGTATTCATATGTCGACCTGGAGTGTGTTCATATTCATATATTGTTTAACTTTGAATGTTCCCTGTGAGTCTGTGTATGAAAGTGGGGTATGTTGTTATGATGTACGGCGCTTAGAGCCTGTTTTATTTCATGTATAGGCGCCTTGTAAGTTCGTCCTTCTTCTTCTTCTTCTTATTATATGTACAAATAACCTTACTTCTTTATTTTTGTTGGTTTATTTTTGATACACATGGAGCACAGCGCACGAGAATACAAATCTTGCCCTTGGAGTTTGTCTGTGAAGAAAAACAAATCTCAGGTGATAAGTACGTTCGTTTTCTTTTCCCCCCGACAAGAAGCAAAATCCCTGACATTCCCCAAATCAGTAACATTCTTTCCAGTTGACCCTTCTCTGGTCCACTAGGGTCCGAGTCGGTTAGAATGTGTCCATAGTCAACGGTGACTGTACTCTCTTCGACACTGTAGTAAGTCCAACACCCACCCATCCCCCGTTCCCCTCCTATTCAAGCCATGACCCCACGTGACCGGACACGGCCATGCGCTGACCGCTTCCCCGACTGTGGGGATTAGGTGGGGCTTGCTACCTGCAGAATCCGGCTTTAGGGCGATAGACTAGGAGGATAGACTGGGATAGACAAGGATAGACTAACTTTACACTGTTGGCGGATAGGTGATCGCAAGGGCTTTCCAAATTACACTTTATTTATATTTTCCCCAAGCGTTTTGTGTGTGTGTGTGGGGGGGGGGGGTTGTTGTTTTTGACGAAAAGTGTAGTTGAGTATTTCACTGCAATATTGAAACAGTTTTAAAACGTGTGCGGTGTAGGTTAACAATTTTTCATTGTGTATTTCTTCTTGTTCCATTGTGTATTTCTTCTTGTTCCATTCTGTATTTCTTCTTGTTCCAATATTACAATTGAATTCAAACTTAGATTGATTCACGCTGAGAAAAAATACAAGAAATAACGCCGGATATATTTGTTTTAATGTAAAATGGTGTTGCAATGTCAAACAATGTCTTGCAATGTCCTCCTGTCGAAAACACGCACAAACCTGAAAAAAAACAACAACAAAAACACAGCTGTTAGTGTTGCAACAGACACATTCTTCTACGTGTAGTTAGTACGTTTCTGTCGCACGTCTTTATTTTTTCCGGCTCTCTCTCTCTCTCTCTCTCTCTCTCTCGCTCTCTCTCTTGCGTGTGGCCAGGCGGAGATGTCTCTTGTCCCCGCCCCGTCACGTTCTGGATGTGGACTCGCCCTGTGTACTTCCACCCTCACAGGAACATGGGCACGTCCCAGACCCGACCGGCTACCTTTCTCACTCTCTGTTTGTCCACTGCGCTCGATGTGTGTGTGTGTGTGTGTGTGTGTGTGTGTGTGTGTGTGTGTGTGTGTGTGTGTGTGTGTGTGTGTGTGTGTGTGTGTGTGTGACTGGCGTGCGGGGAGGAGGGGGCGGAGATTAAGAAAGAAAGAAAAGCAAGAATTTGACAAAAGACAGGAATGGGCATGTAGAGTGCTACAGTTTCTGAGACCAAGACGCACGCAGAGCACGTAGAACAGAGCAGCATCAAGCTTACTCTACGAGGGGCCTGTACTGACCATCCCCCCCCCAACCCCCGCCCCCCCCCCCCCACACACTTAAAACAAAATAGCCTCCTTACCTATGTCTTTCTCTCTTAAATAAAGTAATGCATGAATAGTTAGTTATTTAGGGATTAACGCCGCGCAAGCAACAAAGACTAATTAGCGGCTAAGTAAAAGTTTGCCTCTGCCAGGTCGTTAAAAGGGTAAAAAGCTATTCCATAAAACAAGATGTAAATATATATATATATATATATATATATATATATATATATATATATATATATATATATATATATATATATATATATATATATATTTTTTTTTTTTTAAACTGTCGGGTCCAAATGAGATAAACATGTTCATCAAAAATCTCGAAGCTAGGTAGGTCAAAGAAAGTCCATATTGCATGAGAGACTAGATTTTATAAAACAAGTTGGACTCTTTCAAGAACTCAAAGATGTTGTCTGGTAATGCATGAAAAACAAAACCAAAAGCTGTGTTAATCTTGCTATGCTCCATACCCCTACCCGTCAGCATCAGACGAGCTGTCGTAAGAAACCACATACATGGAAATTTGTATGTGTGCTTTCTCTGTGTGTAAGTTTCTGGCAGTCGATTGAACTATTTTTGTTTTTTCTGTTTTTTTCTTATGGAGGAGCACCTTTTTATGTTTTAACTTCGTGTGATTCACGATTTTTACTTAACGATTGTTGTTTTTTTCTCCTTGTTCCAGCAGGCAACTTCACTCGTGACGTGGGCAATCTGTCTATGCTGAACCTGCCCGACAACTGGGCCAACATGTCGGGGGTCGGAGCGCAGGGTCTGCTGGCCGGAGGGGCAGGGAGCAGCATGGGTGTGGGGATGGGCCAGTCCATGGGGAGCCAGTACCCGGGCATGTGGATGTCGTCGGCGGTCAGTAACCTTAGCAACGTGAGCCAGAGTTGCGCCATGCCCTACCTCCGATCTCCGGCCGCTGCAGGTCACTACTCCCTCCCTGTCTCCACCTCCGCCTCGCCGTCCCCGATCAACACAGGCGTGGGAACCTTGCAGACGTCTCCAGGCAGCTCGGGAGGCGTTGGTGGGCAACCTGCCTTCGAACACCCCTGCGACCTCGGGGCCTACTCCGCGTCGGCCGCGAGGGACCCCAGCAGGGCGTCCTGGAGCCCGCTTACGCCTCCGCCGTTATGATGAGCGTGACGTGGAGTGTCACGTGACCGAACTGTTAGTCTGATGAGTGAATGCCATGGATGATCTTAGCATCAGAAGGTTATGTGGATGCTGAGTCGATGATTTTGTGTATGACCTGAAGGTCATGAGATTCTTTGGACGATCCAGCAGGTTCTCTTGATGATCCAGAGGGCTTGACGTCCGCGTGGGTGTCCGATACATTCCTTTGATGACCTGAAGACCTATGCATCACCTTGGTGACTCGGTGGTTCGTTTGTGACCTGGGCGTTGTTGTTATGACCTGACATGACACTGATGACTTGTCCACCAAGGCGTCGCTTGGTGACTTCAGCATCCTGACATTCCTCTCTTCGTGACCAAGGCGTTGTTATGGTCACCTGGACGTCATTGACATGTTGTGAGGTGACTCACTGAACGCCTTTCTTTCAGGCTTGACTGTCCAGCGGGTCGTCGGTGAACTGAGCCAAAGAAGCTGCAACACACATGGACATTCCGGGTCTTTGGCTCGTACCATGACCCTGCGTCTTTAACATATCTCATCAGATCTTGTAGGCTGCTATTTTCACGGGTGACGGACCTCAGTGTGAGATCTCAGACCTTCCTTTTCGTGTCAGGCGTGGCACTTCAAATATTTCGTCATTCGTTGTCGTCAAAGATGGACGTTTCCTGCGCCGTCATTCACAGTTCAGAGCACGTCATGTACACGCCATCATGATTTCTGTGGCTGTCCAAACCTTCTGTAAATTATTTTCAGCTGGCAGATGAGAAGAATGACTCTCTTTAAGGTGGTGACCAGTACAAAGTTTGTCCTCAAAACGACTGTTGTAATGACAGATTCAGATTATCAGAGCCTACGAAACACAGGCATTTCGCTGAAATGATTTCAGTGTTCTGAGCTTCAGGAAGGAAATCATGTCTCCAGAGATAGATAACCGACTACGCTCTATTTCTGCTTGACGCTGTGATAATCATAGGCGAACACACTTCAGGCCAGCACACACGAAAGAGAATAATGTTTGACAGAACACTGGACAAGTTGTGTGGAGATACGTGAACTTGTAATGGCATCGGAGTGAGTAAGTCAGTGCACGGAGGGCCTTGTGAAATTCTCGTGAAGGAAATGATGTATGTAGTTGGTGTTAAAATTGCGAATGAATATTTGAAACGGTGAATGTTGAACAAATACTTCGGTGACTGCGGATGTTTGACGCAGTTGGTGTCTGTTTTTTTG
The DNA here is from genome assembly GCA_018292915.2 of Batillaria attramentaria. Lineage (NCBI taxonomy): Eukaryota > Metazoa > Mollusca > Gastropoda > Batillariidae > Batillaria > Batillaria attramentaria. Next base: position 60,640 of record JACVVK020000382.1, read on the forward strand.
TGGGTTTGTTCTGTTCTGTCTACTGTACTGAACCGAAGGCCTAAGATACGCAAAAAAAAAAAAACAATATTGTCAATTTTTTTCCTAACTTCTTTCTCCTTTGTTCGTATTTTCGTTTTTGTGTTTGTTGATCAGCGGCATTTAAAGACTATTATGACTCTGTGGTTGGGTCCCATGACAACAGACCCCCCCCCCCCCAACATAGCATAAAATACTCCTCAACCCCAGCCCACCCCACCCCCTCCCCCCTCTAGCTCTCATCAGTAAAAGTCTCTTAGATTTGTTTTGCTTGTTATTATGTTTAATGTGAAAAGAACATAGGAATGGAGTTGAAATATAAAATGGAATACAGCATTAAATGTCGTTTATTTCATATTTTGAGTTTGGGTTTTCATTTTGGTTTGTATTTGTTTTGGTGGTTTCGTTTCTGTGTATTCAGTGTGTGTGTGTGTGTGTGTGTGTGTGTGTGTGTGTGTGTGTGTGTGTGTGTGTGTCACAGTGTGTGTGTGTGTGTGTGTGTGTGTGTGTGTGTGTGTGTGTGTGTGTGTGTGTGTGAAACACTATGTTATACAATGTAGCGAATTCACGAATGCCAGAACACATGTTTTATCAATCAACCAGGACAAACTCTCAAGACCCACTGCCCAGATAGCAAATCAAAGGGAAGCAAACAAACAAAAACCATACCAGAATTACTGTCCCTATGATCTTGTAATTCATGCATTGCTTCTTTGTTTTCTATCTGTATACCGAGCGAGTGAGTAACAATAAGCGCGCACCACGTGAACAAGGTGGTTGTAACGGCACTGCTAACAACATAACAACAGCCACAAAATTTCAAGTCCCCGCAACAAACTAAAACGGACTTTGCGAATGACACCGTACGAGACAGGACCGGTAAACACTGCTTGGCTAACTAACTCCACACGCGTTCATGCGTGGACATGACAATGATTTCCGTCTCGCGTATCGTATTCCATGCACTAGTCGAGCTGCATACCCCCTCCCTCCCCCCCTCTCCCCCTCCACCTACGTCCCTACCCCGACTCCTCTGTCCAGCGTGGATGAAATGTTACCAGACCCAGAGATCCAGTGAGAGATTTCCTTCTGTCCATTAGCTCGCCACCAAGACGCCAAATCATAATACTGTTACGAGTCTCAGGCGATTAAACCAGTGATTCATACGGAATTCTCAGCGTTTGGAAGAGTTCTTTCCCCATGGCACGACGGAGCCAGATGGCTCTACCGGTAGAACGTCGGGCTTGAGATTAAGAGGTCCGGAGTTCGAATCTCAACAGGACTGAAATTTGTCCATTTTTTTTTCTGTTGTCCACTGGCTCCTTTTTTGTCCACTGGCTCCTTTTTAAATGTACCATTACGGTTGTCCTCTGGTTTTGTGTGTGTTATATTCATAGATGAATTAGCGGATTATTACATTTGTTTGTTGTTGTTGTTGTTGTTGTTGTTGTTAGTACAGTGAAACTTGTCGTCAAATTACCGTCAGTTTCGGTATTTGCGATTGACAGTTCGCTGACGCTTAGCGCAGTACGTTCACTTGACTATGATTCAGTTTTCAAACAAATGGAAAAAAAAAGTTATTCTCTGTATTATGTGCGTGCTCCAACCCTTGGAAGCTGGAAAAGTTGGAACCTGCAGAGCGTTGTAATACTGAAAAAAAAAATGAAAAAAAAAACGTTCTCAGAATTTTCCTCACAAAAGCCCAGTGAAAGAGCCAATGTTAAAAATTAATGAGCCATTTTACGTCTAAACTTTACGCCCTGCCGAGCACAACTGGGTAATGAGCATCAGTTCTCTAGCACTGAATGAAAATGACAAGTAATTTCTTGTTTTTACGACAGCT